>CAMXCT020000993.1:0-189764 GCA_947184155.2 Cladocopium goreaui | reverse complement strand
CCAGGTTTGATCATCGGCCCAATAGCCGTCATAGTTTTCATTCCATTCATCTTCTTGCCATTCATCTTCATAACCTTCTTCACTCACCATGTGAGCACGGCCTTTTCTTATTCCTTTTCCTCGGCCTTTTCCTTTTCTTGATTTGAAGAACCTTCGTCCTCCTCTGCCTTTTCCTTTTCCTTTTCTCTTTCCTTTACCTTTGCCTCGTCTGATGTATTTGCCTTGGAACCTTCTCTGATACCATGTGAAGTTGGCGTCATCATAAACACAGAAAACATCTTCTAAAGCATCCAGGAATCCTTCTGCGCCGTCTTCTTCATCTTCGGCCCAATAGCCGTCGGTTCCTTCTAATTCACCTTCATCCAGTACGAGGAAAGATCTTCTCTGTGCCATGCCAGAGGGTTGCATCAATGGATTGTCAACTGCTGTTTTGGTAGTGCAAAACATTTCCAAAAACAGGTCACGTAGTTCTTGAATGCTGTATCGATCGAGGGTTCGTCCACGATGTGTCATGATACTTGTGAGTGTGTTTCTCTGATCTTGACTCAGGTCAGCTAGACTTACAAAAATCAATGCTAGCAAATTTTCACCCAGTGGGAATGCTTGTCGCTGTACTTGTCTACGATCTTCCTGAAATTGTCTAAATGCCGCTAGTGCCAGGTCATCTGACCAAGGAACAGCTACATGGGGTGTTCCTGAGGCTGCTGCTACTTCAGCTCTTTCTTGTTGATCTCGTTCATGTTCTTGACGTCGTTGTTGAACAAACAGGATTGCTTCAGGACTAGTCACTGTTACTTCTGGAAGTAAATCCATCCAAGACTCAATAAGTCTATTGCCAGTGAGTTGAAATCTAGTCATCCACTTCTGAAGATCCATGGTTCCTCTGTTGAACTTCATGAACTGCATGAAACGGTATAAGAACACGTTCTGGGCACCTTTGATAAAATGAGGTCGTAGAAATCTTTTGAAATAGTGCACTCCTTCATGGGGATCCCTGAGTAGTTCTCTATCCAATAGCCTCTTGTATTGTTGAGCATCTCCTTCCAGTCTGTTGCGCAATGCTGAACCACGTTTCTCTGGTTCTAACTCCGTAATGTCACACCAGTCATCAATTGCATCCTCAAAAGCAAAGAAGCTGGTTCGCCCATCATAGGCTGGAGCAACCTTTGTGGTCATCTGTTGCGTTTCAATGAATCTGGGTATGCTGGGGTGCTCTTCTCATTGCATAAAGCACGTCATATGGTTCCATCATTTGCACCTCGACAATGTCGAAGTTCCATTCATTCATCAGATAGCCATGCTTGCCATTTCTGGGCCTCTACCTGGAGCTCACCCTCAATGAGGGCATCAGCTCCGATACCACTGAAGAGGGGCCCTAGCGTCTACTCAAGATAAGCTAAGGTCTTCCCATGACAGCACTCTTACTCTCATGCCTGCTGTGCCGGTTCAGTGCTTGTCTACAGGGTTTACTCTATAACCCTCTTTTCTTGAGCCTTGAAAGGCGAATATAAATGTGATCAATACTCATGATGTACCTTATGTAGGTATTAGGGCGAAACAAAAATACAGGAGCGGGCGGGGGACCCCGGGGAAAGGAATAGTGAGGAATCAGGAGGGGGGGGGACTTGGAAAGGAAAAGTAAGGAAATAGGAGGGGGGGGGAGGGCGCGGCGGGGGGGGAGGGCGTGGAGGGGCACACGGAGGGTTAGCAGGAGGGGGGGGGAGGAGGAGGAACAAGGAGCGGAACGAAAGGAGGGGAGGGGAAGGGTTAGAAAATTTAGAAGAGAAGAACAGATAGAAATAAACAAGGAACAGGCATGGTACCTCATACGTCAAGGAGGGGGGGGGACCCCCCCCGAGGAACCTTGAAACGTCAAGGAGGAGGGGGGGGAGCCCCCCCCCAAGGACCTTGAAATCAATCCGACCGCCTAATGGCGAACTCTCTGATATTCCAAGTGTATGTTTGTATGAAACATTCTAAACATGGTCATGTTTTCTATATTTTGGAAGATGTCATGCCTCAACATTCAAAAGCTACATTCCAATTGTGTGTAAACAAAGAAATTAATATTCCTCTATCATTGTCTATCATACTATCGACATTTCTACCTGGGATAAAAGTTGTTGTTTTTTTGGATTTAACGCTTTTTCGTGCGGAGAATAATTGTGGTGTTACAAGCCGAAACAACAGCATGACGATATCACCGGACTTGAATGGAATGGCAATTTACCCTAATTGCGATCATGATCCCAGATCAAGTAATACTTTTGGGCTGGGGTCTGGTACTAAAGACATCACTCGCCAACCATACCAATTCTGATGGTTAGTAAAGGTCGCCACCACTCCCAAATTGGCTCATTTCATGTTTGAGAAGTATTCCGACTTGCCCAGAAGTATCTTGCTGATGTATTGGTTGCACTCTCTTCCCTCGATTGATGACATATCCTCCAATGGAAGCATTTCACTGGTGCAATGCATTCCATCTATTCACTTTGTCTCCCGTATTTGGTAATTCGGGGGATGAGATTAAGCATGGTTCAAGTATATTGAAACTGAAAGATGATCTCCAAGTCTTGAAACTTTACGACCCATTTTTCCAAGTACCCAGTTGGCCACTAAGTCTAAGCATTTCTTGTAAAATTTTGTTTCACGATGTTTCTCTTTGTTGGTTTCAACTGTTGTTTTCGTTTTAACAGTGTTTAGGATGAGGATATACCCTATGTTAATGATGTTAATGACTAAAAACAATCATTATAATGAGAATGTTTCTTGAATTATTTGAATTGTCAATCCCCAGTTATTCCGTTTGTTTTAACCATCTTTTCAACAGGATGACAAGAAAACTGCCACCGCAATTTCGTCGCCTCCGGCAGGTGGAACTGATCACCAATGCCATGGACTCCTATGAGGTGCAGGGATTGAAAAATATATTACGTTACATTGGGTACAATTGATTTATGCTTAAGATAGAATGTTATACAATGATGTTTTACGATGTTATATACGTACATATATATATATATTGTGATATATATGATATATATATACATATATATGTGTATATATATATCAGCTTTGTATTACACTTTGATTTGCGTTCTGCCCCTCATCCCCTGGCGGTGTAGGTGGGCGAAGCGGTCTATTCTGAACTGCTGACGGTCAACGGCTTTAGCTTCCGATTGGCCGTCTATCCTCAAGGCGTCACTGGTTGGACCCCTTGCAGGGTTGATGCCGATTTTTTTAAAGTTTCTATCATCGAAAGGGTGATATTCGAAAGGGTAATTGTTTAGTCTCTATAAAATCTATAAATGTATCTTTTAGTTCCACTTTTTGAGCAGAAATGATGACCAGCCACAACCATGCCAGGCTTGCATGCAAAGTTCCCCTGTGTGGCGGCCTTTGTTGAAGCCGAGGTGGGGCCCACCGTTCCATCTGTTCCATCTGTTCCATCCCCATGCCGAAAAGCCAGGCACCAAAGGATGATGAATGGTCACTTGGTACGCCTAAAACGTGTTCCCTGAGTTTTGATAAACCCCAGGTGAAAAGGGTGGCAGGTTCCAACTTGATCAAAGCTTGGTGAAAATGGTCCCTGCGCTAGAGAAAGTAATGAAGATGTTTACAGTTTACAGTAGTAGTAAAGTTAAATCCTTTGAAAGGTATCTCAGCTTTCTCCTGCAAAGCTTATTGTTTTCTATACCTCTATTAGCTATGACTGGATGTATCCCGATTGCATTCCCATCATATCCCTTCTCAGGTTGTCTATGTTGTAAGCTACACATCCCACCTTTCTTCCAAGCCGAAGCCTCCGCCTTTCATAGTGCCCCCTTGCTGCCTGAGGTGCTATCGAGGTGTGAAATTTCAAGTGACGCTGATCAATTGCATCGCCCCTTGGCTGCGGAAGGTTTGAGTACCTAAATCCCATAGGATCCATGTATGGTATATATGGTAACATTTACCATCAATATACCCCAAATGTTAGCATATATACCATACATGGATCCTATGGGATGTGCATATACCATTCATGGAGCACGGTTTATCATTAATGAATTATACCCAATACAAATGGATCATTGTGATGAATTATACCCAATACAAATGGATCAAAGATTTATCATTAATGAATTATACCCAATACAAATGGACAATCAGGGATTGAGTAAACCTACTTACACTGGATATACCATAATGGACCCTATGGATCCAGATACTTCTTAAGGGACTTAACCCCCCAGTCATCATACCCCGATGTTATACTTCAGATGGAAGTTGGAACATGTTGGAATTATGGGGATAGTGTGAAACGACAGGGTATGCGTTAAAATTAGATACCCCTATAAAAATTGTATGTTTAACATCATTAATGGATATTAATGGATATGAATGGATATGAATGGATCCAAAATTGGATGGTTAGTACTCCAGTTGAACAGAATCTGCGGTGTCCATGTCATCCTCGCAAAATATGGCGGCCTGGAATCGCCCAGGACTATCGCGTCAGTATAGGTCGAATCGACCAAGGCAATGCGGAATCAACGGAAGGGGATGGGATGGGATGACAATGGCCATAGAAATAATTGATAAAAACCCATTTTCCATAGTTTTTTCTAAAATGAAATGGGGTATCTTTTACCAACGATCTTGGGATATTTTCTGGGATAGATGGGATAGATGGGATAGATGGGATAGATAAACATATACTTAGAAATGATGATGGGAATACGTATTATGATTATTAGTATCCCAATTATATCCCCATTATCTATCATTATTTCCCATATTATTAAATTATCATAGTTGTTTAATGTTTTCTGGCGGGTTTTTGTGATATTTTGATGATATGACTGGTACTGGTTTCAGGCTTTAGGAGACCTCAACAAGACCGTTCCATAGATATTTGCCACGGCCATTGGAAATGAAGGCCCTGATGTTTGGGTCATATTTGTTCCTTGAAACTCCAATTTAAATAACTTCAGTTCTTAGTTCCTATAACTAACAATGACAAATTTCCTGCAAATAACTCCAACTTATAAGTTCTTGGTTCTTAGTCAGCTGACAATTTCAACATTACCCTCTGGTTATTTAACATAGCCATGGAAAATCACCATTTTTTAGAACGGTAAACGGTAAACCATCTATTTCTATGGGCCATTTCCCATGGCAAACTGTTAGTCATAACCAGAGGGTATCCCATTAGTTAGAACATCCCAGAACATACTAACATCCGATGGTAATTTTGAAATGTGGGGTCCCCAATGTTAAGAAATGCCCAGAAGGGATCCTCCCCAGGCGACTTCCACGACGTCCACATGGATCGTGGATGGGCAGATCTCCTGCCTCAGGCCCTCACACATATATATATAGATAGATAGATAGATAGATAGATACAATATGATATATATATATACATTGTATATAAATTTATATAATGACATCAATTATTGGTGAAGGTCAATGAACCAAACAAATGAGGGTTGAATCCCCACGGTTTTCTGTCAACCAAGGGGAGCGTGTGGCTTCAACCGTTCGACATATGGGGATATTTCATCAGGATAGGAATGGGATACATATGGGGATGAGTCAAAACATATCAAAACCATTCAAAACCAATATGATTAGCAGATTAATACACACATATATATAATATGTAACATAGATTAACTACATGGGAAAAAGAGTCCAATAATTATGTTAGCTCCTCAGAAAAAGGTCTAGACTTCCTTGCAACTCACGTTTCGTCTGGCCTTGGGTCAAGCCGGTCAAACCGGTCAGGAACTGGCGACGGAAGATAGAGGTTGGGTCAGCACTTTGGCAGACGTGTGGACAACCCATGGCAGCTGTTTTGTCGATGATTACCCTCTGGTAAACTAACAGTTTGCCATAGAAAATAACCCACAGAAATAACTTGTTTTTACCTATGGAAAATGTGGTGATTTTCCATAGCTATGTTAGTTTTGCAGATGATTAATGATTGATAAACATGAATTGTTGGGCTGTTGGGGATTCTGAGACTAGAAACTGCCCAAAATGGTGCTGAATGAGTGAGGACTTCCGGTCATCCAGCGTTTTTTCCGCTTCGGACGGGCACATCAAGCATTCTGATTCTGGTTTCAAAAGCAATTGTTGTACTTTAGATCCTTAAATCATTGTTTTGATTCTATTTGATTTCTTCTTGTTTCTATTCCCCAGCATTGAAGTAGAACAATAGAGTCAGCCTGCATATATTTGGTTGAAACCATTTCCAGTCTCCTGTAAATTGACTCTTCCGTCCAATGTGATGCAAGCGAAAAACGATTTCCCCGTGTCGGTGATTGAATCAGTAGATCTGCAATGAGTTATGTTGCCGTGTGTTGGTAAGATCCAAGGCAGCTCGGGAAGCTTAGTGATCCGTGCCGCATGCAGCGGTCCACTGGGCCCTTTGGCAATGCATTCATCGGTGGATCATGGTGGATATATAATGATATATACTATTTGAAACTATTTGATGTATGAATCTGGTGGATCATGTATGAATATGGTGTATATACTATACCATAGATCATGATGGATATATGAATATTTTTGATGTACTATACGTTTGAATAGTTGGAATAGTCATTTAGTACTAGTAGGCTCGGGCGCTGCCGTTCGCCCATACTCAAAATCGTCCCAACTTGTACCTTATCCCAACTTACTATACGTGTTACACTACTTCATTGATTAAAGATCTTCAATAAGGGATCACATCCCCCACCCCCGTCAAACTATTACACTGATTGAAGATCTTCAATAAGGGATGCATATAAACCTGAGCGTGTCATGCCATTGTTCTATGTGAAGGAAAGCAAGATTGGGTGAAAAGGAGATAACAGGGATTCTGGTTCCAACGAGCTTTCGTAGACCCATAAAGAGGACTTCCATTTCCAGCGTTCGTCGGATCCCCGAATCCCCAACATTCGCCAGCAGGGACTCCTGGCCGTACTGGTTCAGAGCACTCATGAGTTTTGTAGTAAGAGTACTCTGCCATTTTTTTTTGGACGTCTAAAAAATGATCAGATCCCTGGAAGTTGATCTACTACTTTGGTGTAAAACATGGTGGTGTAAAACATACCTGAAGCCACCTGAAGTTGTCAAACAACACAACCAAATTTGGGCATGTAATAGTATCATGCAATAAGAACATAGATAATAACCATAGATATAACCATAGATATAACCATAGATAATAACCATAGATAATAACCATGGATCATGATGATGTAATGTTGGAGTACGGGCCAATAAAAATAGGATAAACAAACGATCATATGAATCCCATATTTTTAAATGAATAATCATCATAATTATTCTATCATCCTATGGATATTATTATCATTATAATCATAATCATCATAAGTATATATAAGTATCCTATTATCTTACCATCATTATATCATAATATATATATACATATATAATTATCATATCTTATGAATCCTATGGACAACAACCGTCAGGTCGCCGCCCCGAGCGGCCGGCTGGGCCGGCTGCGGCTACAGCACCCTCGGCCTCACCTGCGCCGCCCACGGTCTACGGCAAGGCGCTTGGATCGCAGGTGGGGTACACCTGGAAGCTGCGGGGATCGGGTTCAAATCATGTTTTGAACGAAACGGAAAGGATGAGAGATGTAGATTTCATCCAGGAAAGATGGCAAAAATTGCCAAAACAAACGGAAATGGCAATTTATTAGGGATGTTGTCCATAGATTTGAGGAATTTGCTTGGTGTTTGACCTGCAAAAAGTGGATGAGACTGCTGTAGTCAACAACAAAGGGGATAGATTTGCAACCACAAAGTGGATATATGGGGTATATGGGGACGATGGAACTGGGCAAGAAGCTATGAATTGGACAATGAAGATCTACTGATCAGCATCTTGGATCAATCTGAACAGAACCAGTCTTTCGATCCATTTCCAGATCCACAAAAAAGAGCCTTAGAGGATGAGTTTCCATTATTTTCCTATGATTTTTCATTGATTTTCCTACATCTAAAGTGCCATTTCTTCAGGTTTCTCCCAGGTGCCCATCTGCCAGGGCGCCTCGATCGAGTCGCTGGTGTCGGACCTGAAGACCTTGGAAGCGGACCTGCAACGGAGCGCTGCCCGCGCCTTGTACGACCTCTGCGTGGGGAAAGATGCCACGGCGCTGCGGCATAAGCAGCAGGCGGCCGAGGCCATCGGGCCCTGGGAACGGGGTTGAGATGGTTGAGGTGGATGGGGTTTTATACTGGTTTTACCATTGCTACAACCATGGGTGATCCAGGATTTCACAAAACCCCATGGATAGCCATTGGTCATGGTTATACCGGTTATACCATGGCGGATCCAGGCGGATCCAGGGGTCCGAGATTGATATTGGTCGATTTTAGTGGTACCCAATTTTCAGCTATACCCAGATCATTAATGTGGGTAAAACATGGTAAAACAATATAATAAACCAGCACATTTGTTGATGGTTTATACCACCCATAAAAATGGTGATGTTGAGGATGGTTTATGGCATTGTTTTCACCACATTAGTCATATCTCTAAGTTTTCTCCCATGGAGACCGAAGCATCTGACGGTGAGGCTGGTGCCATTGAAGCCTTGGTGGCTGCCATGAAGACGCACCATGCGGATGCGCGAGTGCAGAGCTGGGCGGCTTGTCCGGTGGCCAGCGACTTGACTTTGCGGAGAGGGTGCCGCCAGACTTTTGGGATGCAAAAATCAATGTTGAATAGTTGAATTATTGGTAAAGATTGATGGATGTTGATATCAAATAAGATTGATGGATGCTGATATGAAAAGTTATAGAAGTTATTTCAAATGTATAGCAGATAATATGTTGAATGTTAATTGAATTGTGGATAATTATGTAAAAAAAAACGTGTTTAATTGACATGTTGGATGGTTATTTATTCTATTTACTCAAGTGTTCACTTTTTGTGTGATTAATTGTGGGTGACTGCCTACCTAGTTGGGATGCTAAATTGGGGCCTCCAAGTGACCACCGTGGCTTCCAGCATTTCTTCCATGTCTAATCATTTCTAGTCCGATGGGTTGCACCACTGGAAGTGGTGTCCCCTTTTTGCCGGTGCACTAGGCATTTGTTCTGGTGACGATGAAGCTGCTGCGCAACGAAAACGTCAGGCTGTCGAGGCGTCGTTGGCTGTCACCCGCAGGGATGAATCCTGGATGAACCAACAGATTTCTGGTCGACAAAACACAATGATTACTTGGCCCAACACGACCATCGTAGATTCGCATCGCATTTTTGGGATTTTCAGCATGAAGACCGGGTAAGACCCGTTTGGGGAACATCAATCTCAAACCAAAGTTCCGCTTCGCAGGCTGATGACGATTCAGGTCACTCTCCGCCCATGAAAAACTTGACTTTGGAGTTACGGAGTTGTTGTACCAATTAAACATGGATATTTTCTGGGAAAATCATCTATAAATAGTTGTTTTCCACTGACATGTGCCAATTTCTGATGATTTCCCAGGCCGGTGCGCTGGAAGCAATGGTGGCAGCCATGACATGGCATCAGGATGAAGCCAAAGTGCAAGTCTGGGCCGCCTGTAACTAGGAGAAAGCTGGTGATCGGATGACATGGCCATTTAAGGGAGTAATTGATGATTAATTTAAATGGGTTACCCTCTGGTAATTTAACATAGCTATTGAAAATGGCCATTTATAGTGGATTTTCCCATTAAAAATGGTGATTTTCAATAGCTATGTTAAATTACCAGAGGGTACTTGATGATTAATTTACCTGATGATTAATTTACCCTCTGGTAATTTAACATAGCTATTGAAAATGGCCATTTATAGTGGATTTTCCCATTAAAAATGGTGATTTTCAATAGCTATGTTAAATTACCAGAGGGTACCTGATGATTAATTTACCCTCTGGTAATTTAACATAGCTATTGAAAATTGCCATTTATAGTGGATTTTCCCATTAAAAATGGTGATTTTCAGTAGCTATGTTAAATTACCAGAGGGTACTTGATGATTAATTTACCGTACTTTATGATTAATTTACCCTCTGGTAATTTAACAGAGCTATTGAAAATGGCCATTTATAGTGGATTTTCCCATTAAAAATGGTGATTTTCAGTAGCTATGTTAAATTACCAGAGGGTACTTGATGATTAATTTACCCTCTGGTAATTTAACATAGCTATTGAAAATGGCCATTTATAGTGGATTTTCCCATTAAAAATGGTGATTTTCAATAGCTATGTTAAATTACCAGAGGGTACTTGATGATTAATCTACCCTCTGGTTATTTAACATAGCCATGGTATAGATGGCCCATAGAAATAGATGATTTTCCCGGCTAGAAACCTCCATTTATGGTTGGGATTTTCCATGGCTATGTTAAATAACCAGATGGTAAATGGGTTAGTTAGTTTGTATACATGATGGTTATTAATTGATGGTTGATAAATATGGCTTAGAATGATTTTGGCTAATTGTGATTCTGATTGTTTGCAATTGATGCTTATGACCGTAATTGACTATTAAATGGCTATATAATTGGATAGATTGGTAGTAAACGACAGTACCAGATGGTAACCAACCATAGAAACAAGCTGGTCGACTTGGAGGGGACCAGCAATACACTGGACCGGAACTTGTCCCGAAAAACATAAAAATTGTGTGTCTTAAATGGATCATGGCTGATTTAACTTATTTAATGTGCTTCAAGAATGATTGGTACTGGTATTGTATGGTATTAATTGATGGTTTTCATCGATGGTTTTCATGGTGAACAACTTGGTGGCCACATCCAAATGGTCCTGCACCTCCTCCACAGGTATGGTGGATCGGATCTGTCAAGGCAGCGATGTGGCCGGCCTCGATCGCAAGCAGCAGGCAGTGGAGGTCGAGCCACTGGGGCAGCTGATTTCCCTTTGTTCCTGGTGTTGAACGATAGTTTGAACTTGAAATACCCTCTGGTAAACATAGAATAAAAGATGGAAAATCACCATTTTTAATGGGAAAACTCGCTGTTTCTATGGCCATTTTCAATAGTTAATGTTAGTTTGCCAGAGGGTAACTTGAACTTCCGTTCTGAAAAAAAATCTGTGAAACCATAGATTCAACTTTTCTGCTTTTGCTGTACGGCTCCGACCGTAGCAGATCAAGATGAGCTAGGCCCCTTTGTGCACGGACGTGGCGCACCTGTAGATCCCTGTTTTGGTGATGTTGAGTCATTTAATCAATCTAGAGATGGATCAAGATGGATCAAAACTTATTCGAAGCCACCAAACTTGAGTGGTGTAGTTCTTCACATTCGAAGATGCAGGATGGTCAGTGATTGGGGAGTGCACTTGGTGCCACGTTAGTTCTATTGTGTTCTTTTCTTTGTGTCCTGAAAAAAGACAAAGCAACAAGCACAAGCTCCCATGTAATGTAATCCTATTGGTCTCTTACTTTTTTCTTTTGCGTAAATTTAATAAACCGCACATATCCATGACTTATGACTATAATATGACCATCAATGTTGATGCTCTTTTGGCATGTCACCTCTCATGTTTTTGGGGGGCACCCCATGGGCATGTCATGGCCAGGCTGGCTGGCTAGAAGCCTTGGTCTCTGCCATGAAGGCCCATGCAGATGATGAAGATGTGCAGTCACTCGGCAGCTGAGAGCCTACTGACATAACCAACCACTTGGGTATGTATAGACAAAAGAAACAATCATGATGTGTTATGTACGGTATGTATACGCTAAATGCGCATTTGTGTATGTATATATATATACATACATACATATTGTGATTTTCCAATGTAAAGCCTCACCTTCCAATCAGGTTCACGCAGCATCCTCTCCAGGTCTAACACTGACCAACCGCTGGCCTTTGACTCAAGGCAGAGGCTTCAGGGTAAGCCAGGACTTGCGGGTGGGTGGGAATTCCGCCTGAGCCATAAGCTACATCCGTGGTGACCGGGATCACCATTTGGTTTGTTGGTGAACGTGGTCGTTCACAAGTGCCTTCAAGAAGATAGCGGTGCTCCTTCCAACCTGCAGTAGCTGGTGCCTGATTTTGGGATCCTAGCGGTGGCAGCAAAACAGATTGCTGGGTGCGTTGCAACAGGGTGGACAGTTTCAGAAGTGGCACTACCAATTACATTGGTAGCGGAGCTGCCAAAGTGCAGCATCCGGGGCAATGTCCGAGGCGTCAGCAGGTGAAGGTTCATCCAACGGATTTGGAGTGAGCAACCAATTAGCCAGTCTGGTGCCGACGTTCGATCCTGCAAAAGATGACATGACCATGTACCAACAAAGAGTTGAACTAGTATTAGCTGCCTGGCCCAAGAACCGTATCCAGGAGCTAGTGACACGTTTGATACTCAACTGCCAGGGAAGTGCCTTCCAGAAACTGCAGCTCAATCACCATGAGTTGTCCTCCGAAGACGAGAAGGCCGTCCAGAAGTTGATCGAGCTTCTTGGAGGCTCATGGGGAAGAATCGCATTGCAGAAACAGTATGAAGAGGCTGAACAGGCCTTGTATCACTGTAGCCAAAGATCCGATGAGACCAACGACAGTTTCCTAGCCCGTGCTGACATTTTGTGGAGCCGCCTGATGTCTAGGAAACTTAGTTGGGAAGACTTGCAAGCGTTCGTGTTACTCAGAGGTAGCACGTTGTCCCCGGAAGAGAAGAAGAAGGTCATTCTCGATGCAGACAGCTCATCGACCGGAAAGCTGACAGTTTCTCGCGTGACAGACGCAATTCGACTGTTAGGTTCCAACTTTTTTCGGTGCGATGACAGGTCAGAAACAATCCGCCAAACTGAAAGTCTATGACAATACTGCTGTTTTGGTTGCAGAAGATGACGAATCAGCTGAACAGCCAGTGTTGGCTACTGACGAGATTGGTGAAGATGAGTTGTTGGATCAACTCTTGCAAGAAGGAGATCCTGATGCCGCCTTTGTCATTGACTATGAGGCGACCGTTCAGGAAGTGATTCAGGAGGATAACGATCTCGCCAGTGCCTTTTCGGCGTATCAAGATGCCCGCCAACGATTGGCGGAGAAACAGCGACACAGGGGATTCTGGCCGCCAAGCAGGCCAGGTGGAACGTCATCCTCTACATCATGGTCCAAAGGTAAGGGTCGATCGCATCAGCCGTTTTCTGGAAAAGGGAAGGGTAGTTTTGTGCGACCGAAACGGTCCCTACAGGAGAGAATCATGTCGTCAACGTGCAGAAATTGTGGCCGAAAAGGTCACTGGAAGGCCGAGTGTCCCCAGAGGTCTGAGAATCAGACCAGTAGTGCCGCATCCATGTCCACCACTGCCGCTGCCACCACCAGTGTCACGATGAACTCCGACGAGGGTTTGGCCTTGGAGTTTCTTCAGCTGCCTGAGTGTGACCAATCCACACTTGACCAGGAGCCCAGTTATGATCAGGTAGAAGCCGTTTTAGCTGGTGTGGGGGTAAATCACCAAGGGAATAATAAGGTTAGGGAGATTCTGGGGAAATCGAGGGATAATCTTAACATTCCTGTGCATGCCATGTCAACAGCTCGACAACGCCTCCAACAGTGGGGCCGCAGGAGTGAGCTCAAAGCATCCGCCGATGAGATCCGAGCCAAGCTGAAATGCCGCCGTGAGAGAAGCCAACCGTTCAGTGTCACCATGTCCCAACGTCCAGGTCATAACCAACCTATCAACAGAGTAAGGACCCATAAAACCCAAAGTGATGTTTCCACTGAAGTGACGTGTTTTGCAACACATAGCTCATTTGGTATTTTGGACCTAGGAGCCTCAAAGACTGTAATTGGAACCACGCAACTTGCAAGCTTGATCAATGGTCTTGAGCCCCAAGTGAGGGCCAAGCTTCAGAGGTGTCCCTGCAATATAACTTTCCGGTTTGGAAATGAAGGTACGTTGACCTCCAAGCAAGCATTGGTAGTTCCAGTCGGAAACCGCCTTTTAAAGATTGCCATTGTTGAAGGGGGCACCCCTTTTCTCCTTTCAAATGCGCTGATGAGGGCGCTTGAAGCACAGATTGACTGCCAGTCACGAAAGCTTGTTAGCCCAATGCTCTCCAAGCCCATTGACCTTCACCTCACACAAAAGGGTTTGTTTTTGCTGGACCTCAATGATTTAGTGCGGCAGTCATGCAAGATGAATGCGTCACAGCCAATCACCGAGACTTTTGTGTCCGAAGAGGTGAAATGGAATGCCAAGCCGAGCGCCATGGAACATCAGGAAGTTTCGAAATCCCAACAACCACTCAGTGAAGTTGTAGCCGTACCAGTAGGACCTCACACATCATGTCATGACCATATCAGTGAAAATCAATCAACCATGAACATGCCAATGACCCATGAGATCAAGTCACCTGCAAAGACACCATGTTCCACACCACCAGCACCTGCGTTTCACAAGAAGGTCCGATTTCAGAATGATGAGAGCCATTCACATGTGTCTCAAGATCCGTACGTGCCACCGTCTCTCTGCGACGAACCTCCCAGAGCGGTGAATCATGTCCGATCTGACAGCCAGATTGAAAGCCGTGCAGTCGATGCAGGAACAGGAGGTGAGAGCCGATTTGAATCACCTGACACTGGAAGAGCTGGAGAACGAAGTGGTATCGTTCGGAGAAGCCCACATGGGCCATACGTATGCCGAAGCATGGTCCGATCAGGAATGGGTGAAGTTCATGACTTCCCGTTACCGCAAGAGCTCCAAAGAAGCTCACATGCGGTTCCTGAGGTATGTGGAGCTGAAGATCGAGACGATGGAGGCAGAGATGCAGCAGCACCCAGTGCTGCCAAAGTCCCAGGGCCCCATGATGCCAAAAGCCAAGTGCCGTCCAAAGGCCGCCCCATCCAGTACCATGGTGCATCATGGCGAGGCCATCGACATCTCTTCGCAGGCTGGGGCCGAAAGCGTGGTCTCCGAGACCGAGATGTACGGAGCCATGACTATGACTGCCCAGGTGGAGCAACAGGAGATGATCGATGCACTGCAGTCCAGGATGGGCAACATGGAGGACGCCCTTCAGAAAGTGATTCACCACCTCGAGAACGCTCAGTACAAGACCAACTGAGTGATGATGAGGCCGCTGATCCCGTAGTCACGAGTGTCCATGATGAGACAGTTTTTCTTCACAAGTTGATAGCACAGATAACCCAAGAAATGGATGAAGTGAAATCAAGAACTCGATCCTATGGTACTCGATGGACACTGGGGGAGATTTTCTGCAGTGATAAGTCTCCGTTGACGCATCAAGTGAATCAGATGAATGCTCGTGCATTCCGGTTTGGGTATCAACAGGGTGACTTGGAAACCTTAGAGGGTCGAAAGCAATTGTTCACCATGATCTGTCGCCACCGACCCAAACATCTATGGTATTCACCGACATGCGGCCCATGGTCCTCGTGGACGCACTTGAATGCCTCCAGGTCTTTGTTCCATGAAGAAATGTATCAACAGAAGCGTCACGATTTGTTGTACCAAATTGCACTTGGCATAGTGTTGTTCAGGTATCAAATGTCACATGGAGATCATTTTCATTGGGAGCAGCCTGGCCGGAGTCTCATGTTCCAGTTATCGCAGATGGCTGAAATCCATCGATACACCCTGGCATGTGAACTTGACCTTTGCAGGGCCGGTGACCTAAGGGACCCCCAAAATGAAATGCCCATCAAAAAGAGCCTTGTGATTCTCACAACCAGCCAAGAGATGTACAGAAGGTTTCACGGACTCAAGTGTCAGCACAACCATGAGCATCAGAAACTTGAAGGTACCACATGCACATCCAAAGGCAGTATACTCAGGACACAGTTCTCAGAAGTATACCCCCGAAAGTTTGCTAGAGCTGTAGCACATGTCATGACCAGACACATGCATGAATGGCCAGTCCATTGGCAGCCGGGTATGCTAGTCGTGCAAGAAACTGATCCGTGTCTTGCCCTTGGGTCAACCAAGAAGGTCTCACAGCCGAAAGTGCCGAAATTCGTTCGATCCGAAGTGGTCCACCCAGAGCCCAGAGCATCACCGGATGCCAAACGTCGGAAACTGACAGGCAAGCAAAGCAAAGTGTCCAGTTTGGAGTCTTACCAACATGTTATCCAGTCAGTATCAATAAGGGCCCCTAGGGTAGGTAAGATTGAAATCACCGACAGGGAAATCATTTCCGAGCTGCAGAACTTGTTTCCCCAAAAGTTGATTCAACGCGTCATTGCCTGCCGCGGAACTGACCGCACTTTGGGTCCACCACCGGAAATGTTGCCTCAAGAGGCGCCCTATCGTCGTTCACTGATGGTAATCCGAAGCACCGGAAAAGTAACTGTGGAGAAACATTGGGAGCGATGGGATCAACTATCAAAGAGACAACTCATTCGACCTGCACACGCCTGCCGGTTAAACATCACCATCTTTGCCACAGAATTTCCATCAGATCCCAACGCTGAGAGCAGCTCATCCGGAGCACCAGTTCCGCCATCCAGCAGTGATTCAGCAGTTCCCGTCCGGTCCGAAGAGATCGAGACAGAGAACACCATGCCACGAGAGGTAGACATGACAACCAGGAATCCAGAGCCTGGAATGCCTGAGTCACCCCAAACCCCTGAAATAAACAAAGGTCAACAAGGTCTGAGATTCAAGATGTTACCACGATGGGAACAACAGTGGTTGTTGCGAGTTCACAAGAATCTCGGCCACCCATCAAATGACCGATTGGCGAAAGCATTGCAAGTGCAGGGTGCCCATCCGGGGTTGATCCAAGCTGCCCAGGAGTTGATGTGCCAGATTTGTAAATCCCAGGAAACCCCAAAATCTGCCCGACCTGCACGATTAAAGCCAATACTGGATTTTAATCACCGAATATACCTTGATGGAATTGATTGGACCAATAGCCAAGGAAAGACGTATCATTTGTACCATATTCTCGATGCAGGATCAAACTATCATGTTGCGGTTGTAGCCCCTTCCAAATCCACTGAAAACTTGATAGACTTGATTAACAAGCACTGGATCAGCTGGGCAGGTCCCCCAAGTGAGCTTTTCCTTGATTCCGGGACTGAGATGAACAGCAGTGCTTTCGAACAATTCACCAGCAGGTTTGGTATTAAATGCAGCACGTCCGAACCCGACAGTCACTGGAAGAATGGCAGAATCGAACGTCATGGTAGGTTTCTTCAAGAAATGTTGACCAAAGTAGACATCGAGTTCCCAATCAGATCATACCATGACCTTCAACAAAGCCTAAACCAATGCACCCATTCGAAAAATTCCTTATCGGTTAGGAAAGGGTATGCCCCCGAAATCATCGTTTTTGGAAAACATTCTCGACTACCAGGATCAGTTTTGAGCGATGAATCCACCCCTTCCCACATGAATGCTTTGGATGAAGAAACACAGATGGGATCCAAAGACTTTCGAAACATGCTAATGCTGCGTGAAGCTGCCAGAAGAGCATATCATGCCGCTGACAACAGCGATGTGCTGCGTCGTGCGGGTCTCGGTCGATCATGTCCAAGCCGGGGAGTGTTCCATAGAGGGGAATGGATAATGCTTTGGAGACTCGATCAAAATCATGAACCCCCTAGACATAAGTGGTTTGGTCCCCTTAGGGTAATAATCCAAGATGGCAACCAAACCGTGTGGTGCACCAATGCTGGTAAACTGTACCGAGGGGCTCCAGAGCACATTCGTCTTGCTGTTCCTGAAGAGGGGCAACCAGAGGGCCCTGATCTCCCGGAAGATTTGACCCAAATCCATCACCAGATCCAAAACATGTCACGAGGCAGTGAGGAAGAACAACCACTACAAGGGATGAATACATCCGAGAACCTGGAAGAAAGTATGCCTATTCCACCTGACAATCAATTGCCACCAATTCCAGAAGAACAGAATGCAGCTTCTCCAACCGAGGGATCAATTCCGCAGCCGGAACCAGAGAGTGATGAACCCGCAACTGATCCAATTGAATCACAGTCCAGTGACCGAGGATCTGTGGGTGAAGATGACCCCACACTTGCCACAGTGAACTTAATTTGCACTGATGTTCCCTGCGCGTTGCAAGAGGCTACCGACCATGACCATGCATGGAAATGTGAGTTCGAAATTCTATTGCCGTGTTCCATACATGACCATACCCCAGATGAATCAGAGTCATGGGCATTGTTAGCAACATCAGCCAAGAAACAACGCACTGAAGTTCGTTTATCCGAACTTACTCCATCCGAGAAAGCCCAATTCGCAGCTGCCAAAGAGACAGAGGTACAGAACTGGATAAAGACAGGCACTATTTCAAAGGTGCTCCGTAACCAGATTCCTGACTCTCAGATCATGAAATGCCGATGGATCCTGACATGGAAAGAGACTGACCCTGATCCACAAGCACCATCTCAATCAAAGGGCCGAAAGGCCAAAGCCAGAGTAGTCATCCTAGGATTCATGGATCCTTCTCTTGAAAGTATTCCCCGTGATAGTCCCACGCTAGGCAGAACGTCAAAAATGATTGCCCTACAACTGGTTTCTTCCCACAAATGGTTGCTTCAATCGTTTGATGTGAAAGCAGCATTTCTCCAAGGAAAACCACAGGAAAATAGGTTGATCATAGTTGACCCTGTTCCTGAACTCAGAAGAGCCATGAACATGTCACCTCAGGAACTGGCCAAGCTCAACAAGGGAGCCTACGGGCTCGTAGATGCACCATTTCTATGGTTGGTTGAAGAACTGACCAAACTTCAGTTCGAACCTAGTCCCATGGATCCATGTCTGTTTGTGCTGAGACATCCGTCCACTGATCAGCAACCCGGCCGTCTTGCAGGGGTGGTTGGTATCCATGTAGATGATGGGATAGGCGGTGGAGATTCCTACTTCGATGAGCAGATCCGAAAGTTAGAACAGAAGTTTCCTTTTGGCAGTCACAAAACAAGTGGTTTCACTTTCACTGGAATAGATGTTCAACAGCATGGAGATTACAGCATTACCTTGAGCCAATCAAAGTACGTGTGTAAGATCCCACCAATCAAAATTGAAGTCAATCGAAAAACCCAACCAGAACTTGAAGTAACTGAGGAAGAACGGTTGGCACTCAGAGGTTTGATCGGGAGTTTGCAGTATGCTGCAACCCACACTCGACCCGATTTATCCAGTAGGTTGTCCCTTCTTCAATCATCCATAAATAAGGCGACAATTGAAACACTTAATGAAGGAAACAAGCTTCTTCATGAAGCCAAGCACCATCATGATGTCACGATAACAATCAAGTCAATAGGTCCAGATGATTTAAGATTCATGGCATTCAGTGATGCATCATTTTCTTCCCACAATAAGCCTGACTCACATGCCGGACATATCATCGTAGCGACTCACAAAGAAATTGATTCAAATGTTCAATGTCCGATTAGTCCAATTGCGTGGGGTTCCAAAAAGATCCAACGGGTTGTTACTAGTACCCTTGCGGCGGAGACAATGGCCTTGGCGTCTTCAGTTGATCAGCTTTCTTGGTTGCGAATCTTTTGGAGCTGGCTTCACGATCCACGAACCCAGTGGAGAAGACCAGATGAAGCACTACCCAAGATTCCGTCAGCAATTTCGGTTGTAACCCCCATGGAATATCCTGACCTCACAGTAACTGATTGTAAATCCCTCTGTGACTTGATATCCCGAACTGCACCACCATCTTGCTCTGAATACCGGATTCAGTTAGTTGCCCGTGCCATTGAAGAATCACTTGAAGAGGGGACTAAGTTAAGATGGGTACATACAGGGGCACAATTGGCAGATTCACTCACAAAGGCAATGGAGGCTCATTTCCTCAGAGCCACACTCAAGCATGGATCATATCGGCTGACCGATGAAACAGCGCTGCTCAAGTCTCGAGCCAATACCAAAGACCGAATTCGCTGGCTTAAACAAGCCTCCTCGGAGAGAGATGCAACGGAGCCATCACCATAAGCCATGATGTCATGTTGATTCACCAGGTTGAATCCAGCAAAGTCAGAAAACAATAATTTTTGGGAGTGTGATTTTCCAATGTAAAGCCTCACCTTCCAATCAGGTTCATGCAGCATCCTCTCCAGGTCTAACACTGACCAACCGCTGGCCTTTGACTCAAGGCAGAGGCTTCAGGGTAAGCCAGGACTTGCGGGTGGGTGGGAATTCCGCCTGAGCCATAAGCTACATCCGTGGTGACCGGGATCACCATTTGGTTTGTTGGTGAACGTGGTCGTTCACAAGTGCCTTCAAGAAGATAGCGGTGCTCCTTCCAACCTGCAGTAGCTGGTGCCTGATTTTGGGATCCTAGCGGTGGCAGCAAAACAGATTGCTGGGTGCGTTGCAACAGGGTGGACAGTTTCAGAAGTGGCACTACCAATTACAACATATACATATATATATATATATATAATATATATATATATATACATATATATATATATTGATATATGTCTACATTTATAATATATATATATATATATTATATCATTGATGTGTAGATTGAATATAAAACAAACATCAACTTGTCGATACCGCTTTCCGTATGGTTTCGTATTTTGGAGGGGTGGACAAAAAACCCTGGAATCATCCATTGCAGAACGGTCGACGAACTCAACCACTTGGGCTTTGGTTCAGTAATTTACCCGGCCTGGTAAACGTTAAGCAAAATCGATGGAAAATCACCATGTTTAATGGGTAAATCAACTATTTCTATGGCAATTTTTGATGTTTTTTCAATAGCAAACTGTTTGTTTACCAAAGGGTAACCAACCCCGGCAGCAGCTCAGGTTTCATTCTGCCAAAGCCTTGCACAACATTTGCGGCGATTCGGCGGTGAGATGGAAACAGCAAGCTGCGAAGGTGCGATTGGTGAACGTGGAGCCCTGGTTCGATGGGTAATTTTTCCGGATGTATTGCCAAAATGGTCAAACCTATGGGGGAAAAAAGAGATTGTATGCTTATATAAATTGAGTGCGTTTCTGTTGAATTGAGAAATTGAAGCTTGATTCTGTGGGGTTTTGATGGGTTTTATACCTTCAGTTCTCTGAGTGCGTGTTTCGCAGGCTGATGAGATGGTGTTTTTTATGTACAGATCTGCTGACTTTCAGAAATCCAGATGCAACTGGACCTTCCAGAAATCCAGGGCTTCAAATTCTGCCAGGTGTTTTTTTCATATGCGGGCCATGGTTTTGAGATTGGTCCAAGCGGTCCAAGTAATGCTGGTTGCTGGATTCCGTGGGTTGTGTTCGAATTAACAACTGACGTCACCTGCTTGACTATGAATAAAAGGACTTGAGTGAAGTTGTAAGTTTTCTTAGGTTTCAGTAGTCTTTTCACACTCTTCTTTACATTTTTGTTGCCAACGATTCGTTTTTCATTTGTCCTCGGGCGCGTCTATTTCACGAGAAGAGTGATTTGGTCTATGCTGGTACCGGCTTGTTTGTGGCAATGTAATTTATAACATATATTGTTATCATTGTCATTAGTATTGCCATAATGTGTACTCTAATATATATATAATACCCCTGAGGATCAAAAGATGGTGCTGTAAATTTACTTGTCAGAAAGTAGTTGTTGTTTGACTACGTAGAGGGTTAAAAGCTGGCAAGTGCATCAAATTTCCATACTAAAAGGGACATACAATAGTGGTTATGTCGTGCTTTGGGTTTATCCAGTAGTTTTGGTTTCTAGCGATTGTCATGGGCTGTCACGGCCACTTTGGGGGGTTCCACCATAGAGATCTAGGGTTTATGTGTATATTATTGTAGGATGTTGTGGGTTCCAGTTCTGTACAGAGGGCATAGGTTCAGTTCAAGGGCCAAGTACTTCAAGTTTTGCAGGCTCTTTGTGATCTATTGATGTCCCCAGTTTATCCATAGTCTATAGGGATCTCCTAATCTACTTGTCCAGTGGTTTACTATTCCTCTACTGTGTAGCGCTGCACCATTCCATCTGTCCCATGATGGCCAGGCAGGCGCTATCGAAGCCTTAGTGGCCGCCATGGTGGCACACAGATGCTGGGAGGAACACCACCCAAAAGGGAAAACTACTGGAAAATTTGCCATGGGTTTTCCGTACGGCACCTATAGAACTTTGCAGTGTATTCAGTAGTTCAACACGTCCTGCAACATTGGACCTTTTTGGGGCAACGAGACGCATCGATTGTTAGAGTCTGGTAATTTAACATAGCTATTGAAAATGGCCATAGAAATAGTGAGTCATCCCATTAACAATGGTGATGTTCCATAGTTTTTTGTATGTTTACCAGAGGGTACATCCATTTGCACAACATGTTCTGCGTTCTTGGTGATTTCCATGGTACTGTCAGCAACTCATCTTGCAGCCCAGTAGAATGATTGTTTTAACGGTGGATTTCATGGGATTTCATGGGAATTCTGATGATTTCCGGTCCGAAACCCAACCTGCTCCAATCTGATCCAAGGAGAAGACGTGAAAGTTCAGGGCTGGGCCGCCGGAGCGCTGTACAGCCTTTGTTCGGCCGAAGATGCGGCTGGAACCAAACTGAAGCACCAAGTTTTCAAGGTACTCGTTGGAGCTGTAGTGGATGTAGTAGGGATTTGGTCAAGGTTCTGGTTGAAGGGGGGATGTCACCAAGGAAACATGGGGTGATGATGTGTGTTGGTTGATGAACGATGAATTTGAAATTGATTTCAATTATAGTTGGGCAATGTGACATATATTAAATGTCGATTAAGTCTGAGAAATCATCAGTTGTCGTGGCCGTGACATGGATTTGTTGATTTTCGACAGATCAGGAACACTTTTCTTGTTCAACAAGACATCCATTCACCCCAGTTCTGCACGGGAATTTTCACGAATTTAAATGGGAGGTCCTTGCATCGCCAAATGTGAAGCATTGATCCATGGAAATTATCACGTACTATCCATGATCCAATCTCAATCTTATGGATAAAGCGTTGGTTTTTTCTGGCAGATTAAAGATGTTGAGGGTGAAACCTCCTTGAACTATATGATATGACTATATGACTATATGACTATATAGATATTTTGTGATTTTAAGATGATTCAAACCACATTTTTGTTAATCCCACATCTTTGGCACCATCCGCCATCACCCAGTTGCTAAATCGCCAGGCCGGCGGTTTGGAGGTGCTCTTGGCCGCCCTTCAGCTGGAGGATGTGCGCTGTCGTACCTGGTCCGCCTGTGCCGGGCTGCGCATCTGCTGCGGGGAGGACTCGGCGGCCAAGAAGCAGCGGCAACATGCTATGGAGGTGCGAAAGTACTGGGGGATTTCAGGAAAAAATGGTGATAGAAAAGACATATAATTATGTATTATATATATGTATTATATATATATTGGTTTCATGATTTAAAATGTTGGTGTTTTTGCTGATGATGGATATTTGGGTTGGTATAAGCATGAAATGATTGGTATTCAAGCGACAAACATGGGAATTGAACAGATTTAACCATGTTTCCAGCATGGGGATTCACCTGCATAACTAATCATAATCTGTTTGGTGGCAAGTTGTTTTTTGGTTCCCATCCAAGATTATGCCATAGAACAATGATTGTTGATATATGTTTTTTTTTTTTCTGACAGAAAGCTTATCTTTATACATAAATGACATAATTGATCATAATTGGTTATATATAACATAATCAATGGTTATATAAGTTACATATATATATATATACTGTATATGGTTTGTACAACAACTTATAGAAACCTCTTCCCATGGGTTTGTCCCGTTGCAGGTGGGTTTCACCACGTCCTTGGCCTCCAGCATCAGTGCCTTGGCCACGGCCTTACACAGCGACGACGTGGAGCTGCGCGGCTGTGGCGCCTGGGCCTTGTGGAAGCTCTGGGAGGTGATGGAGGACGAGATGCCGCAACGAGCCGTGGAGGTTGGATGGGGTAGTGGGATCACAATTTTAAAAAAACATAGGATTACCCTCTGGTAATTTAACATAGCTATGGAAAATCACAATTTTTAATGGGAAAATCCACTATAAATGGCCATTTTCAATAGCTATGTTAGTTTACCAGAGGGTAATAGTTAACCAGTGGGTTATAATAGTGGGTATAATAGTGGGTTAACTATTCATGGTTTATGATAGTGGTGAAAAAATAACTGTGATAGTGGTGTAATATTTCATGGTTTATGATAATGGTAATAACTAGTAACTATTATATGGGATATATGTTCATGGGATGATGGGATGATGGGATGATAACAGATAACTGCTAATATATCATAAACCATTGTATTACCATATATTACCAATGGTTAATATAACTGTGATAGTGGTAATAGCTATTCATGGGGCCCGGGATGATGGGATGTTTTTGTTTTTTTTTATGGTGGGAAAAAAAAACAGGTTCATAGTGGTAACATGGAATGATTGGGGATCATGATTCATGGCATTTATGGGTTCATAGTGGTAATTATTTTGCTTGGTACTTGTAGTAGTTAATCATTATGATTAATGATAGTAGTAGTTCATGATAGTTAATCATGGGAATGTCATTAATGATAGTTAATCACTATGATAGTAGTGAATCATTATGATTGGGATCATTGTTGAAGATAATGATATCATAATCAGTATGTTTAATAATGGATTCTTTCTCACCACAATTGTGAAACATAATCGTTGTTGATAATCATATGGTTTTATTGTGGGATAAATTCAACATAATTTAATAGTGAAATTCAATTGTATGAATAATTTGGTACTATGGGATAGGTACCTTAACAGACAAATAACATGTTCAATCATTTTAAATCAGTTCTACCAATGATGTGATGACTTGGATGTGGATGAGATAATTGTCAACAAGTTTAAGGGATTCAAACACAAAGATTGGAATGATGGTGGGATGATGATGTGTATGATGGGTTGTAATGCTAACCTACCAATCACCATGATTCATGGAGAATGGTACGGGCCATATGGGATTCAAGATGGTTGAACCGGAAGGCCATATTTGGAAGGCCATATTTTTGGCTTCTCTCAATATATATATATGGTTAAATGATATTTAAATGATTAAATGTTTGGTTTTTGTGCAGTTGCATTTTGGCTTCTCGGACTCCAAACAAGGCAACAAAGGTGGCCCATTGACACACCGAGTCCAGCGATATATTTGATGTCTAATCTCCATCAATTGATGACCTGCTTCCCCGAAAACGCCAGGCCGGGGTGTTAGAGGCCTTAGTCTATGCCCTGAATTCACGCGATGTGGAGCTACAAAGCTACTTGGCTTCCGTGTGTTGGTTGGATTGGTTGGATTGGTTGGATTGGTGATATTGGTTGGAACTGATTGAGAATTGTGCAAATACTTATGCAAATCTCCAATTTTTTGCATCCCACCCCACAAGAAACTGACACAATTCCATCCCTGTGGACGCTAGGACCGTGCGTCAATGTGCTCTACTCCACCTGCGTCGGGGAGGACGCCGCAGCACTGGAGCGAAAGCAACGAGCGGCACAGGCGATTCCGGTGGGATGTCACCAAGGATGAGTGGCAATGGGGAGGTAAGCAGAAATCAACGAAATGGGAGGTACAACAAGAATGATTGGACCTTGATTGGAAGGTTTCAGCCACTGTGTTTTATCGTTCAACTGATGAGGGCTCATGAGGATTTATTCAGCACCCACTTTTGAGCCGCATCCGTATGTGATGAGGAATAGAGAATCGGCATCATGGATTTTTGTATGGAAGTTCATGGCCCACAAGTTCACAGGTCAAAGCAAAGAAGGTGAAAGAAATGGCTACAACTAGCCGGGACTTCTGCAGTATGGTCATGTAGATAACATGAGACAACAAGATGGCTGCAAGAATGCATGGTAGACGTACACCAAGACTCCACAACCTGGACATGGTCATTTTTTCGAGTGCTGAACATAATCTTCCAGTTCTCCCGATTTTTTTGGAGGGGTCCTGTGCTTCCTTTTCTGCGCACCAGGCTGGATCATTGGAAGCCTTGGTGGATGCCATGAAACACAGCAAGGATGCGGATTTGCAACGAGATGCCGCCTGTGTCGCTCAGCCTGAGCGCCGGTAAAGCCAGCGCTGAATCAACTTTTGTTTGTCGGGTGGTGGATCCATAGTTGAACTAACTTTGTGAACAGCCCATCTTGGCATTGTTGGCCAATCATGGTCCTTGGATGGAATGCGCCAGAGTCCAATTCTGCATGTGGGAATTGGTGTGCCTGAGACCATTTTTGAACATCCAGAAGCACCAGCATCCGCCAGCTATGTGAAGCACACCAAATCGAAATTCTGAGTTGTGAAGAGTTATGGCAGTTATGGGGTTGCAACCAACACAAGTGGTGGTTTAATCAGCAGAAATGGGGATGATCCTATCCAACCCCTGTTTTTTTGTGGTTAATTCATGTTAAATCCTATCCAACCCGTGTTTTAAAAGATTAAAATTAAAACCAATCAAATTTTCAACTTTGTTGATTAAGCCCTTTTAATCCCCACATGGTTGACGTTCCAAAATGGTGTAACAACAAGTTTCCCATATGTTTTTGTGTTTCGTGGTCAAAATTGGCTGATTTTCCCATATTGGCGGAATATTGGCGGATGGTCATCAATCCATAGAAGGGAATGTAGGGACTTTTTTTGGCATGTATAAGAACTATCAGAATTCCCATAATGGACCATAGCCCCACATCATATCCGCTTGGTTGCACATCGCAGTATATCCCTTTATCCACTATTGTTGGTGTTATTCCATACATATATTCTCCATATACTTGACCATGTCACTATATTCCCATGCTTGTTAATTCCAATGAATACCAACTCATCTTTTATTTCATATATATTGATTCATATATATATATAATATATACTATATAATATATACATATTCCCCACATATGTTCCCCACATATATGTTCCCTATATATTTCCTAAATCCTATGGTTTCTTGACCACGTCACTGGCTGCACCGTTAGGCCTTGGGCAACCTCTGCTCCGGTGACGACCAGCTGGCGCAGCAGCGCATGTTGCGGGCCGCGGAGGCGCCGCGCCTGATTCTACTATGATATTACTATATGGGATAGAAATGTATAGAATATCTACTAAAAAAATGATATATCCATTTTGTCTATACTATATTTTTATACTACTTTCACACCCTATTTTTTTATGATAGAAAGACAGGAAGAAGATACTCGCTATGGTATATTGATACCATAGTATAGGGTATCTTAAATAGATACATTATTTCCTCATGACGTTATTTTTCAATATGTTTGTATTTTCACCCTATACTATTTAATTAGCATGATACTATAAGATAATATGTATATTTAGGTATATTGTAATCATGTGTATGTTCAACGGATATCTATGCACCATCGGTCATTGGTCAATCAAATCTCCAGCCTTGGTCAGATCTTCCAGCTGGAGTTGTCATGTTTGTTGTGGTTGCAGTAAACCATCTGGTTATGACTAACAGTTCGCCATAGAAAATCCCAACCATAAATGGAGGTTAAGATCGCTGGGAAAATCATCTATTTCTATGGGCCATCTATACCATGGCTATGTTGAATAACCAGAGGTAGTTTCTTTTGCAGTAAACATGAATTGTACAACATGTGTAAGTCGCTTAATTACTGAAATCATCGGTTTTCGACCCAACTGCCAGGTGAAAAAAATGGTCAAACAAAAAATATATATATATATACTCTATTTTGAAAATCACATTGTCATCCCCTTGCAAGTTGTATGATTTCCTTCCCAAATAAGGTATGGAAATCTATAAATTCGAGACATCCTCATGCGGAGCCAGGCAAGTGCTGTACTGGCTCTGCAGGAGGCGTTGACCTTCTGTGAAGGACGGGTGAGTGAACTGGGCACATCATGTTGTCAGATCACCTTTTGTATCTTGGAAACACGCTTCGAAGAATTTCCTGGGTTTCAGCACAATTTCCTGTAGTGCACAAGCATCCACCAGGCTCCGTTGATGTTTCACAAATATGTCCTGAGTATCCTTGAGTCCATAATTTGGCTGAGTTTCCCAGATTTCAAGTACTTGAGAGCGAACTCGGGAGCATTATTTAAGTGAAGGTCATTATAGGGCACCATTTTTTTGGATGTTCCCTCACTTAACGACAAGGATGTATCAGAACTGGAAGCTTATGTAGTGAAATATCCGAATCATTGTGTTCCTTATTATTTAATTGCCATTTGGGAGGTATACACGACTATTTTTGACATTCCCGACTATCCGATTGCTGGTCATAAATCTATAAAACAAAAGTCGCTTGCCTGCCCACATCGATTCGATATGCAATGAGGTCCTAAACAAATGGAATCTTCCAATCATCATGGCATTAGGAAATATGGCATTATAAATCATCATAAATCATCATAATCCATGATATATAATATGGCATTATGGATGATTTATGATGATTTTTGATGGAATTATGGATGATTATTATGGCATTATGGATGATTATTATGGATGATTTATGTATGATTTATGATGATATCCTGGGTACACATGAACTGAACAGTGGTCATTTCATCCCCAAGGAACCGGCCGGGAGCCCTGGGAGCCCCTGGAGCCTTGTTGGGTCAGGAGATGAGGAGTTGTCGGAGGCCATCAAAGAGCTGATCCGACGCATGGAGGAGGTTCTAACCACTGGTTCCAGTGCTGGGTGTTTCAGGTCCCCAAAAATATTTCAATGATTTTCAATGGAAATGTCAGGATATTCCCTGAAAAATAGGCCTAAACAATAGGCCTTTTTTCTATGGTATAGGTACCTCCATCTGTTGGATCCTGAGATGGCCAGTGAATATAGAGGGATTTCAGGGATCGATACCGGAAAAAAAAACAACGGAATAGGAGGGAAAAACTTAACGAACAAACATGGTGATGCTAGATGGGATAGAATGGGATGTCAGGTTATGACATGGGTTTTGACATTTTGACCTGAAAATTGATGATTGACCGAGAATTTTATGGCCACTGAATAATGAGGAAAATGATGCTGATAAACAATACAATCTTGAGATATAGTTTGATTGGAACATTGAAGCTGCAAGTTGGGAACCGCTCAGCATTAAAAACAAGTGTTTAGTGGGTTTAGAGCTTGTTGAAATCTGTTTTAGTATTATTCTAAAGATATTGTAAGGGTGGTTAATTATTTAGAGTCAGTATCAGAAAACCGGATTAAAACCAGCAAGTTGGCAGTTCGTAAAATGACTAATTTTTATCCAGCAACTATATAGGCATGGCTGGTCTTTTTGGTTCTCAACTAGGGTCCTTACCCAGCGAACATCCAGCGAACATGGCCATGGGGACGGGAACCCCACTGGACCCAAGGGACGTCTCGGCCAGGTGCTCAGAAAGGCGAGGATGTGGCTTGGCAGGGCGAGGGCGATGAGGGAATGAAAAACAGGGAGAGCTGGAACGAAATCGTCCCAGGGGTTGTGTTTTTTTTTTAGAATTGTATTACATGTTGAGTTTCCAATGCCGTTTCAACATTTTACTAATCCAACAGCTGGTTGATGTGTCCAGCATTGGATTCATTTCTGTCCCAGGATGATGTTCCACAGCCAACGGCACTGAGGGAAGAGGACGGTGCCAGCACGGTGGCATTTTTGGAGGCGGCCATCCCGGCCGAACGACAACATGTGCAACTGGAAGTGGATGATGAGCCTGCAGTGCCTGAGGAGCCCGCGGCAGCAGTGCCGTTTGTCACTTGGAAAAGTGTTTTTTTTGTTTATCGTGGATATTAATGATTAATATTTTCATTACACATATAAATAAATATATGGGTACGAGTCAAAATACAAGGTATGGATCAAGGCCCCGGACCCACACACGATCCATACCCCCCGATCCATACCTTGATCCATACCCCATGATACTGCATGATCCATACCCTTGATCCATACCCCTGATCCATACCCCTGATCCGTACCCCTTTCTCGTTGAAGAAAGACTGATGCTGGCCCTAATGCTGCTTTTTATCCTAATATTGCTTCTGGTCATCGTACTGCTACTCCCGTTGCTACTACCGTTGTTTCTACTGCTGCCTCCGCTGCCTCCGCTCGCTGCCTCCGATGCCTCCGTGCTGCTGCTGCTGCTGCTGCTGCTGCCACTACTAGTCATCTTCCTCCCAGGAGCTGCTGCTACTGCTGTCGCTTCTGCTGCTGCTCCTGCTGGTCCTGCTCCCGCTGCTGGTGCTGATTCACTTCCTCCGTGTGCTTCTGGTAGTTGGACAAATGCAACTAGCTGACTAGCTACTAGCAATACTGCAAGTGCACCTTGGACGCTAGTAAGACCAGTTCTAGTTCCACTAGGTGCTTCTTGTACTTCTATAGTGGCGCTAAGATTACAATTCCCTCTGTTTCTGCTTTGCCTGGCACGTGTAGAACTAGACCAGACTAGAAATACCCCGCTCTCTTCCTTCACAGCCATAGCGGGAAAGCCGGCCCAGATAGCGTGTCCCGATCCATACCCCATTCCATACCCGATCCATACCCGAACCCAGTCACGCCACAACAAATGCCAATATGAATGTCCGATTCTATTGCTACTTCTGCTGCTGCTGCTACTACTACTACTCCTCCTACTACTACTACTACTACTCTACTATATACTCTACTACTATTATTATTTTTACTACTACTACTACTACTTCTACTACTCTACTACTCTACTACTCTACTACTCTACTACTCTACTATACTACTATTATTATTACTACTACTACTACTACTACTGCTACTGCTATTTCTACTGCTACTGCATCTCCTCCTTCTATTGCCACTACTGCTGCTGGTGCTGTTTTTTTACTGCTTCCTCTACTAGCAGTGGTAGCAGTTTTAGCAGCAACAGTAGCAGGAGGAGAAGTAATAGCAAGTAAGAGATAGTAGGAGTATCAGCACAGTTTGTATGCTATGATGAGCCCTTACGAAAGGGTACGGATCAGGCACCTTACGTAAGCACTCCCGATCCATAGTACGGATCACCGCGGAGCGATCCATACCCGATTTTTGACTCGCACCCATATATATATATATCCCTAAGCTTCCACGACTATCCTTTGTTTAGCCTTTAGGTGACCAGGTGGGGACCGTTCTTTGCCCTCTCTTGCCCTGTTTCAGTATTCAAGTCCTGATATCCGAGGATCAGCTTGGCTCAGTTTGAGTCAGAGAAAGTGGATTTGCTATGTCTCAGATGTGAATATGCGATGGTTGCCTCAGCCAACCCCAACAAATGGAATGTATTACAACTGGAAAGCGTCCATGAAACGACATGATAAAAAACACAAATGCATGGGAACAATAGGGGGGGCGTGACGCGACCGTGACGCAAACGTGGTAAGGCTACACTTTGGCATGGAACGACCAAACTTTGCCGTGGAACGGCCAAACTTCGCCGTGACGCATGCCCCCCCAAAATAGCCCCAAATTAAAAACAAGTCAGGTCGTGTCCACATGTTTTCCACTGGGTTTTGGTTCTCCTTCATTGGCTTCCAGGTGTGCCAAATGCACAAGTCAAACAGTGATGAAAAGAAATGTGTCAAACCAACAAAACACCAACACAGGGAACCAATGGACGTGACACACCCGTGACGCGCGTGACCAGCATTGGTGGTGCAAAGTATATCTTTTGTTGGAAGGGGGTGGCAAAGTTTCGCCTTTGGACCCCTGAAATATATATATATATATATTAGTGGTTTACTAATTTTATTAACGGTCTATTGATAGTATATGGTACATTAAGGGTAGATTAAAGTGAATCCTGCATCGGTTTCCATATTTTCCCCGTTCGGTTGGTTGAGAAACCAATTCACAGGCCAGGTGACAGCTGAGACCGACTGAGGAAACATTGCCACAGGCTGGATCTTAGGGTCCCTTATATAAGGGGGTTCATTGGCTTTGCCAGGAGGTTTTTTCCTTATATAGCCATAGAGAATATCTCAAATCTCATATATCTCAAGATTTGTACCCATCAGCGGTTACAGATTAACATCCCATGGATTTTTGGCTTAACATCTCGATTTTTGAGGCGATCACCACCAGCTTGGCTTTGCCATCGGTGGAGACCCAACCGCACTACACGCCCCTTTGGCCGAATGCAGTAGATGCGGTAGCGGTTTCTGGGCATGTGGCAGATCCTGCAACTAGGGGGTAGCTTGGAACTGTGAAAAGATGTGAAAGGGGCTATATGACTCAACAATACTCACCAACCATGTGGATTTAAGCAACCATTACCATCAGATCCATCATACATGATGATATTTAGCTAGCACAAAGAGGAAACATAGAAGAACCTGGAAATGAAGCCAAACATGTTGAATTCAGAGTGCATGGCCCCAGTGCGCTACGGTCCTGCATATTCAGTAATCAATAAATATTGGTAGGATTCATGTACCTCAAAGAACATCAAGATAGCGGGCAAATGGATGTTCATGACACCACTGTCCAACAATTGGTGGGCAATCATGATGTTCCCGTTCCAATGATTAATGGTTTGAATCCATACGTTTCATCATCAAAAAGGATAATCCCTCAGAAACCATTCTCCAGATGTTTTTTTCCATACAATTTTCCAACCCGGCCTATTAATAAGAGCTCCCATTGAAAAGCCAATCCCCAGTAATCTAACTCATTAACCCAAACCACATTGCATAGGTTATGTATCTAATTAAACTTAAACCATTAAACCAAATAAAACAGAGTAAGTAATTAATGAAGTAATGTCCCATAGTCCCATAGTTCTGGTTAAATCCCACTTTTGGCTGAATCCCTACTTTGGCGGGTGAAAGACCAATTTTGGCTATAGTTAAATCCTAATTTTGGCTATAGTTAAATCCTAGTTTTGGCTATAGTTACATTCTAATTTTGGATGGTGACATCTTCAATTTATGCTGCTTCAAATCCCCTTAAACCATCCCCAGTAGAAACCTCAAAGACTTCCACGGCATCGCTCCAAGGCCTAGCATTCCATCCTCCCAGCTGCGGGAGGGCTTGGGTGGCTTGAGCGGCCTGTCCATCAGTGGGCCCGTGCCGGTGATGACGCCGAACAACTGCTTCGAACCGCAGCCGCTTGGGATTTGAACCTTTGAACCATGAATTTAAGTTGGGATTTAAAGCAAAAAATCAACCAAAATGGGAATGATTCTTGAATTTGAGCAGCAGAAATTTGGACTTTGCCAGTCAAAACAGGGATTTGATATGATTTGATATGATTTGATCCATGAATCATGAGGAGTTTTATGATCAAACATTGGGAAACACCGAGATTGAGAAAGAAATTAGAATTCCACCACCCAAGCACCAAGGGATTTGAGTGTCGATCATTTGTCGCATTTCACCAGCCAAATTTGGGATGATTCGTGGATTCGGTCAGCAGCATTTACCCACCGGAAATGGAATTGGATTGTCAAATATATGAGTATAACATAGTATAACATAGTATAACCAGCAATAACGACTATAGGTTTTTAGTGGAAGGTAGCTTCACACACACACACACCTGTTGCCTTTCCTACTTTCCAGTTGGATGTTGACGAAGGCATAATGCCATTGGGAGACGATCATCAATCCATAGGGGTGTTAATATATACCTTCCATTTTAAGGATTCCATTGTGAGATGTCCACAAACCATATACCATGTGGGTTTGTCTGAAAATGTTGGGTTAATCTTCCCAAAGAAGTAGCCATTAAAAAACGGGATAATGATCAGCAAAACCATTGGGTACAATGGGGTACACAACATTTTCAGACACACCCATGTTGTGACCCTACATTGTCCTTATGCCACAAGGTACGTTCCAATGCCGGCATTTGCAGAAGATGTAAGCGAATTGCCCGTGTGAGTGCTGTGCAGTGCAGGGTCGGTTGAGCAGATGAGTTGTTGTTTTCCAAGATACATTGGGTGAATATCCAACAACATGAAGAGTATAAATCAATATATAATTTTGGAGATCTTCGCCATTAATTTGAGAAACCAGAGGTGAATAAATGTGTTTGGTTTAGCATGGCTTTGATTCTTCGGATATCTGTTGAATTGAATGTTGATACACACATAGAGAAAGAGACTTTTCCAGCAGAGAGACCCAGCCTGTGATGCGCCAGCAACTTCATTTGAGCAGTGGTCCGAACTTGTATTCAGTCGAGAACAATATGATGTTCCAGTATTGTGTGCCTGTGTTTTGTTGATTTTCTGCATGATGCAATGTACTCGTAGTAATCCTTATTAAAAAAAAAGAAAAACAACTGATGGATGGGATTTCCACAGATGTTGGCAGAATTCTAAGCCACTACTCGCAGGGACTTTTTTTTTCTCGGGTAGTGCCCTTGGCACACCTGCAGTTTTAGTCGGACGACTCATGGACCCCAAATGACGTTTGGGTTATATACTATACATGATTATAAATCATGGGAAAATATGTAACAAATCCACTATCTATGGATGTTTTAATGGACAAATCAACATGACCTTGATTTGCTAAAGAACGCTAAAGATGTGTTTTTCTTTTTTGCCAATGGAACAACCACTACTTGGGGAATCTTATGGGGATTTTGTTGGGGAGGGGCTTCCATAAGCAAATCCAAGATGAACACCCGTATTTGGCAGCTATTTTGTACAGCAATACGGGTGCCATTTGGATGGATCTTGATATGTTTGGATCCATAACTACATCTTGTTTTGAGCTTTGCGGACAGCAACTGATCTACTCAGATTTTGGGGTGCGTCCCATGATTTGAGCGATGTTATGCTGTCTCCTGAGCCACAACTGCTTAGTTGTTGGAGCACGTAACCCCACATTATCCCACACAGGATTGGATTAGGCAATGCCTCGAGGTGGAATCTTCGATTGCTGAAGCAACGTGGTTTGGTAGTACGTCACAAGTTCTGACCCACAAGCAACCCAATCGGATATTTTTCTTTGCAAATAACTATCAAATGACCTTGTGCGGAATGCTGAGGGAACAGTTTCACAAGTTAGGGGGCAAAAATTATACAGAAACTGCTGGATGAATTCCTGCACATTTCCCCTCCCCCAACTCCAATCTTGGCGGCCCATGGTGTCCGACATCCTCCCTGGTCATGGGTCCGGGGACTGCACGCCATAGGCGCGGCTCAACGGCTCAGTTTTGATGTTCAGGGCGCTACGGCGAAGCCGTAGAAACCTGTCACTGGTAGAAATGCAGGTGGCCAAGATGTGGCAAGATCATCAAATCATGAGTTCTGGACATGGATTCTGGGATTGTCATATTGCTGGTGAAATATGAAAAAAAACAGGTTGCCATACCAAAGTAGACTCTTCAATCGGGACTTGAGTCATTCCCTATGTTGAGACACCCAGGTCTCACAAGGTTTGCAGTATGAGATAAATTGCTATCGAAGACCTGAAAGAGTCCAAACACCACACATGGAAGACGTGTAGCGGGTCGAATTTAGGGATTTTAAAAGGTAAAAGTTAAAGGTAATTTCCTTCTCAGAAGCCCTTCCCACCCCCACCACAGGGTGGGGAACTAAACTCATGAAGCTGGTGGCTAGGGCCAGTATTTCTTGTATCGTTGCAATTGAGCACGAAGTGGTTTTGCGTCTATAGTCTATAGATCCATGGGGCAGAAGAGTGCAGACGTATTCAGTTCAAACAGCAAATTTCATTGAAAACTTGATTGCGTACTTCTGTTATAACCTCTGCAAGCACTTTTAGAATCTATTAGGATTAGCATTTGTGAGCAATACCAAGTTTCCAACTTCCCAGAAACAGATCTGGTTGGTCTAAGACTAAGAAGTGATGTGTTTGGTCCTGCCCGCCGGGTTGAGCGGATTTTTGCGTTCAGAAACCACAGAAACCTCAGCTCGTTTCATGGAGATGAGGCTTTGGTTCAGGACGTCGACGCGCGACTCATTTTACGCAGCAAAAAGTGATACGGCAACGGCATTGGTCAATGATGGTCAATGTGTTGAAGTTTTGTGAGATTCATGGATGGTGTGGACTTGCAATATGCTCAGATCTGTTGGCAAGATGTTGAAGATCTTCAAGAAAAATTGTAGATATATAGTTAAGTATTATGTATGAGAATGTATACATTGGTCCTATTATCATAGTATATCATAGTGAATTGGTCCTCCATCATCATGTATTATGTATGTATTGCCCATAGGATCCATGGTGCTGCTATATATGGTAACATGGATCCCATCATTTACCATCAATATACCCCCAATGTTGCTGCCAGGATCCAGGCGCGGACGCCTCAGCGGCGACGCAGTGTCCGGTGGCCATGCTGCCGTTCAAAATCCCCAGCCGGGCCTTTCAGGTTGGAATTTTCACCGGTTTTGGGCGGAAATGCTGGGAAAATCGTGGTGAAAACCAGGGAGAAATACCTCAAACTGGATCCAAACTGCTTGATACCATGGAGAACATCCATAAATCTGGGGAAAATCGAGTGCTCTCACGTCGTGAAGCCTGGAATCACAGGAATCATGTCCAGTGGTGTGGCCTTATTTTTTGAGTTGGTGAAATATTACATAATTTACTCAGATAAATGGATAATGGGGGGAACTCCTGAAATAAAATGGATGATTTAGGGGTACCCCCTATTTTGGGAAAGCTCCAAATGATGATTTTGCGGAAGTGGCGACGTCTTATCAGTAAGAGTTGGAGTTGTGGTTGGATAAGGGAATTCAGGTAATAATGATGATTTGCGAGAATTTATACGAATGTTGATGGTGATTGCGTCGTGTTGCGAATGCATGGATACAGGATATGTTGATATCGGAAGATGTGAAGTTCAACTAAGATTGCTTTGAAATGTTTTGAAACCCCATTGAATGCTATAGGGATGTATTTGTTCCAACAAATGTAAACTATTTGTTTGCAATGGTCCTGTTCCAACACAGCACGAGATTTGGTGACCGAACAATTTGTTAAGTTCACCGCACATATTGTGGTCTGTTGGTATATACAGGCAGTTTAAGAATTTGTTAATTAGCAACTAGTTCACAGTAAATACCATGCATAAATAGCATTTAAAGATTTATACATATTACAATATAGGCATATAGGCAATCCAAGTTTTGGGTTTGGATACACTACATGTGGTATTTAGGCTGTGTATGTTATGTACAGTATGTGTCAAAGTATTTGAGTTGCACATGGTATACGGTTCGTAAGTAGTACAGAATTGGGATGCCGTAAAAAAAAGGTACATGTATGGTGAGCAGCATGAAAGCATGGGAACACTGAACACAGGAACATATGTGGATTATCAGTTGGATCATCTATCCGTATCATCTGCAGGGCATGGTTGGTTTATACATCATATAAATCATAGTAAGTAGTTCGATATATCTACCCTAAACCATAGTGAAATTAGAGTTATAAACGCACCAACTTAGCGAAGATTCCGAACTGGGGCACCACCAAGCCATAGGGAGTTTAGCTTTCCATAGCTTTCCCGTTCTGGGATGGATCATCATTATCCCAATGAAGCATAGGTTTAGATGATCATTGAAAATGGTGGGAATGAACATGGAATTTAACATTGATAATGGAGTTTAAATGAACATGGAATTGAAAATATTGAAAATGGATCATCATTAGTATCCCAATGAACATGGAATTGAACATCCAGCTAAGCCAGCTAAGCCATTAATTATCAATGGTGTCAAAAATCAAGTCAAAAATCATGTTATATCCCTCATATTCGTATCACATGTTTCATGAGTTCTTCATGGTTTCATGGTTTCCAATCTCGATGGCGGCGACCAGGAGTGTGTGGCTTTGAGTCCCTTGTGGAACAAGCTCCTTGCACTGCAGGGGGTGATCTGATGGTGATCTGCTCCCCGGAGATTCAGATTGCCAACAGCGTGATAACAGCATTTCTTCATAATTCTTCTACATCAAAACATCTCAAATTTCACAATTAGTTAGTTTGGTGTGCCTTTCAAAATCTTTCAAATTATAGATTTTCTTTAGGTTTTCTATAGATTTTCTATAGGTTTTCTATAGATGTTCTATATGATCCATTCCATCATTCCATCCATCCATCGTGTTCTTTACATCATCCGAGGCTGGTGGACGCCGTGGCGCGCGACGTGGCGTGGCTCCACGCCACGCTGGAGCCGGCCGCCTCGGCGGATCCCTTCACCGGGCGATTGCTGCAGATGTCCAAGGAGATCTACCGCGAGGCGCCCAGGGTGGGTTTTTTGGGTGTTTGTTAAGGCACCCAAAGAAAAGGTCAAAATTGATGATTTAACATGGATATATATATATATATGTATGATTATATATAATCAAAGGAAGTTTAGGGGGAGAAACTTCCGTGTTACGGACTTTTAGAATGTCAGGGAAAGAGTTAGTCAAAGAAAGAGTTAGTGAGAGAAAGAGTTAGTTAGAGAAAGAGTTCATCAGGGAAAGAGTTAGTCAAAGAAAGAGTTAGTGAGAGAAAGAGTTCATCAGGGAAAGAGTTAGTCAAAGAAAGAGTTAGTGAGAGAAAGAGTTAGTTAGAGAAAGAGTTAGTTAGAGAAAGAGTTCATCAGGGAAAGAGTTAGTCAAAGAAAGAGATAGTGAGAGAAAGAGTTCATCAGGGAAAGAGTTAGTCAAAGAAAGAGTTAGTGAGAGAAAGAGTTAGTGAGAGAAAGAGTTATTTAGAGAAAGAGTTCATCAGGGAAAGAGTTAGTCAAAGAAAGAGTTAGTGAGAGAAAGAGTTAGTGAGAGAAAGAGTTAGTTAGAGAAAGAGTTCATCAGGGAAAGAGTTAGTGAGAGAAAGAGTTAGTTAGAGAAAGAGTTCATCAGGGAAAGAGTTAGGAAAGAGTTAGTCAAAGAAAGAGTTAGTGAGAGAAGAGAAAGAGTTCATCAGGGAAAGAGTTAGTCAAAGAAAGAGTTAGTGAGAGAAAGAGTTAGTGAGAGAAAGAGTTAGTTAGAGAAAGAGTTCATCAGGGAAAGAGTTAGTCAAAGAAAGAGTTAGTGAGAGAAAGAGTTCATCAGGGAAAGAGTTAGTCAGAGAAAGAGTTAGTTAGAGAAAGAGTTCATCAGGGAAAGAGTTAGTCAAAGAAAGAGTTAGTGAGGGAAAGAGTTAGTTAGGGAAAGAGTTCATCAGGGATTGTAACTTTTAGACTGTCAGGGAAAGAGCTAGTCAAATGAAGAGTTAGTGAGGGAAAGAGTTAGTTAGGGACAGAGTTAATTGTAACTTTTAGAATGTCAGGGAAAGAGTTAGTCAAAGAAAGAGTTAGAATGGCATTGCAAGTGGTGCTGGTGGAGGAGTTGCCGATGGAGTTTTGAAGGAAGTCTCGCACGAAATGCGTTTTTGAGAGATAGCAGATGCACGAAACCCTATGTTTTTCCATACAAAGTGCGTCCCCGAACCTCGATGATCTACCTCTGCGGTGCGACGGGTGCGAGACGGTCTCGTGTGTGGTCGGATCATCGGATCATGGTCGGATCGGTCTCGGATCGGTTCCGCATTGTAAATGGGGTTTCAACTGTGTTTCGTCTATGTGCGGTCGACAGAATTCCATTGTGATTTGCAACTGTAGGATCGTTCCCGCAATGTAAATGGGATTGCAAGTGGCGCTGGTGGATGAGTTGCCGATGGAATTCCATTGTGATTTGCAACTGTAGGATCGTTCCCGCAATGTAAATGGGATTGCAAGTGGTGCTGGTGGAGGAGTTGCCGATGGAGTTTTGAAGGAAGTCTCGCACGAAATGCGTTTTTGAGAGATAGCAGATGCACGAAACCCTATGTTTTTCCATACAAAGTCCGTCCCCGAACCTCGATGATCTACCTCTGCGGTGCACGTTGCGAGACGGTCTCGTGTGTGGTCGGATCGGTCTCGGATCATGGTCGGGGATGGATCATGCTCGGATCGGTTCCGCATTGTAAATGGGGTTTCAACTGTTTTTCATGCATGTGCGGTCGACAGAATTCCATTGTGATTTGCAACTGTAGGATCGTTCCCGCAATGTAAATGGGATTGCAAGTGGTGCTGGTGAATGAGTTGCAGATGGAATTCCATTGTGATTTGCAACTAAACCTCTGTTCTTTGATTGTGATAGTTTGGTTTTTGAAAATGATAGTTTCATTTTGGCTGAAAAAATGCAGTATTTTTTTGCTTTTCCATTTTGGGATGGTTTTCCAACATGTTTCTTTTCATTTTCTAGGGATAAGTTTTCATGCTAAAATTGAAACCTGGAGGGGGGGGCAGGTCAGAACCAAAAAGACATGCTGTAATTCCAACAACAAGTATCATGATTACAGAACCAAACAAAACACATACACACAGTAGTCATGCTTAAATTGAAACCTGGAGGGGTGGGGGCAGTTCAGAACAAAAAACATGCTGTAATTCAAGCAACAAGTATCATGATTATTGAACCAAACAAAACACATACACACAGTAGTCATGCTTAAATTGAAACCTGGAGGGGTGGGGGCAGTTCAGAACAAAAAAACATGCTGTAATTCAAACAACAAGTATCATGATTGCTGAACCAAACACACACACACACTAACCTGGAGGGGGGGGCAGGTCAGAACAACAAACATGTTGTAATTCAAACAACAAGTTTCATGATTACTGAACCAAACACAAACATACACACACACAGACTGCCAATGACCATCAAGCATCATGAACATAAATATATATATATATATATTTAATCAAGGGTCATGCACATATGATACCAATATAATGTCACCAAGAGTCATAAAATCATAAAATACCACCCAGTGTCCCCGGGTTGTCATCCACTTGTGATACCACCATGCACACAAGTCATGAACATATATGTGATACCATTAATTTGTACCTGCAGGTTTCCTGGACAGGTGATGCCGTTGCAGCAGCCTTCAGCTGGGGTTTGGACAGGACTCGGCGTTCCGAGTGCTGGGGATAATGTCCCTGAACAAGGGACTAGCCCTGAACAAGGGCATCATAACCCCTGAAATAATGGGCTTCAATTCCAAGACTTGGCATTCCAGGCCTTGGCAATTGAATTACATCAAATTCAATTCCAAGACTTGGCGTTCCAGGCCTTGGCAATTGAATTAAGACATCAACTTCAATTCCAAGACTTGGCGTTCCAGGCCTTGGCAATTGAATTAAGACATCAACTTCAATTCCAGGACTTGGCATTCCAGGCCTGGGCAATTGAATTACATAAAATTCAACTCCAAGACTTGGCGTTCCAGGCCTTGGCAATTGAATTAAGACATCAACTTCAATTCCAAGACTTGGCGTTCCAGGCCTTGGCAATTGAATTAAGACATCAACTTCAATTCCAAGACTTGGCATTCCAGGCCTTGGCAATAGAATTCGTATCCGTTCCAAGAAAAGGGTTAAACAAAAATCTGTCTCGTAGCTGGCAAGTACATACATACACCTCCCTTTCATTTTCAAAGTTGTGAGAGTTCATCAGGAATAACTACAATCTAGAAGGTGATTTTTTTCATATTCTTATTTTCACAAATGAGTTGGATGACTATATGCATAGTTTTTTTTTGTCTGGTGCGTGGCATTTTTGGGGCTTGGTGTGATCTACAGGTGTTCAATGCATATACATGACTATACTCATACACTTCTAGTGGATTGCATGCTCCAACCATCAGGTTCCCAAATGTGGTTGTAGGAATGGAGCTGCATAGGAACCTAAATACCGACTGATTTGACATTAGGATTTCAAGTGGCAGACCTTCAACCAAATTAAACAAAAACACACGGTTTCACTCATGGATTTGAAGGCATGATTAGATATGCATAGTTGTGACTAGTGTAACAATGGAACAGTTTGAATTTGCTTACTATGGTCTTTGCGCCAAAAGGTGTCGAACTTTAGCTGCTCTTGACAGAAAACACATTGTACCAACAGGGCACTGTTACTCTTCTAGATAAACCATACTCTTGGAGGGACATTCCATCATGCCTCTCTTGGTGATTTCCGTTCAAGGTTCCAAATGTCCAAGATGAACATGATTGTTTTTTGTTTCTCTTGGGCTTCAATTTCAATATGATGTTGTTCTTGATGATGGTTTTTAAATGTGGAAGTTGAAAATGAAATTCAGACTTGGTCATTTTCCAAGTCTGCAAGAAAATCTATTTGGGCTTGGTCTCCCAGAAATTGTTTTGGCACAATAGTGAATCTTAAATGCACTTCAAGACTTGGCCTCGCAAGTCTTGCACTGACAAGCATGATCACTGAGACTTTTAAGGTTGTTCTCGATGTGATGCAAATGAGTTCTTCAAAAGTTCAAGGCTTGAATCCAAGTCCAACCACTCATGTTTGTCTCAATTGGCTTCGCCTCCCAGGTCTTTCAAATATGATTGATTCATGGCAGTTACCATTAACATCGTTCAGAACTTGGCTTTATCAGTATTACTTTTTTGTCCTTTCATGACTTGGTCTTTCAATACATGAACATATTTTTTCAAGACTTGGCATCCCAAGTTTTGAAACAAAAAGGTAAGAGTTCACCCTTAACTTGTCCAAATGCATTGCGCCAAGTTCTGGATTTGATTGGACTTGGCATTCCAAGTCTGGAACTTAACTTGATCCATCTTGGTAACTATTTGACCTTCCAAGTCTTCAAGCTCAAGACTTGGGTTTTTGTTGCAAAGTTTTCTGCCTTGGCTCACCAATGAAGTTAGTCTTTGCGACTTTTTAAAAATAATAGGTTTCAACACTTGCTACCGCCCCGAGCCTGAAAACTTGCAAACAAGCTGTTCTGTAGTTTGATACTTGTTATGTTTCCTGTTGGGTGTCCAGAGTGGTAAAGATTGGTCTTGTGCTCACGACTTGGAACTCCAAGTCTGGAGCCCAAGAATGATATTGCAATACTTGGCCTTCAAGTGTTCGAAATGATATTCTTCCACTTCCAATTTTTAACCCCTCCTAACATTTTACAACCATGTACTAAACTGTGTAACAAGCGGAAACTTTATACCTGTGTTTTTTCTGCCGTATGTGGGGCTGTGCCCGCATGATTCTTTACACATGATGCCATCTTAAAACTTGGCGTCTCAAATTTTGAAACCATCTGTTTTTTTTAATGCTTGCACATGCCTTTTACAAAAGACACAATGTGGAATTTCATGGCATCATGCCATCTTCAAGACTTGGCTTCCCCAGTCTTGAAACTGTTTGCAGCTAGTTTTTGCTAACAATAGACTGTGGACATCCAAGGCATGAACACGATGGGTTGTTTTTCAAGGCTTGGCATCCCAAGTTCTGAAACGTGACATTTTTTCAACTCATGTCCCTAGGTCTTGACAACGGTACCAATTGTAACATTCATCCAGATTTGGCATTCCAAAGCGGTAGAGATGGGCCATTGTGCAGCTTAAGAATGGTACATTGCAATACTTGGCCTCAAAGTGTGGAAATGAGGTTCCTGAGAAAATGGTTTAGCTTCTTAAGACTTTGCATTGGCTCATGCGGATGAAATTATCTAACAGTCAGAAACTTGCCACACTTCCCTTCCCAAGTCTTGAAACCTTTCGGGGTAAAGAATTTCAACATTAGACCCTTGCCACGAATTATGTCTTTCATGACTTGGTCTTCCAAGACATGAACACAAGTGAACATGATTGTCAAGACTTGGCAGCCACAACAGATCTGAAATCCTACATTTTTCTTTCAAGACTTGGCAGTACCCCAAGTTTTGAAATGTGACATTTTTTTGCAGTCCCATGTCCCCAAGCCTTACAATGATTGCTCTATTCAAGACTTGGCTTTCCAAGTCTTGAAACTTTTCGGGGTAAAGCATTTCAACATTATAGACCCTTGCCAAGAATTATGTCTTTCATGACTTGGTCTTCCAAGACATGAACACATTTGGAAATATTTTTTCAAGACTTGGCAGCCAGAGTTCTGAAATCTTGCATGTTTTCAAGACTTGGAATCCCAAGTTTTGAAATGTTTTTTTGCAATTCCATGTCCCCAAGTCTTGACAATGATTGCACTATTCAAGACTTGGCTTTCCAACTCTTGAAACCTTTTGGGCCAAAGAATTTCAACAGTATAAGTAAGAATTATGCCTTTCATGCCTTTGTCTTCCAAGACATGAACACATCTGGAAATATTTTCAAGACTTGGCAGACCAAGTTCGGAAATCTTTTTTTCAAGACTTGGTATTCCAAGTTTTGAAATGTACATTTTTTGCAACACCATGTCCCCAAGTCTGGACAATGACTGCGCTATTCAAGACTTGGCTTTCCAAGTCTTGAAACTTTTCGGGGCAAAGAATTTCAACATCAGACCCTTGCCACGAATTATGTCTTTCATGACTTGGTCTTCCAAGACATGAACACAAGTGAACATGATTGTCAAGACTTGGCAGCCACAACAGTTCTGAAATCTTACATTTTTCTTTCAAGACTTGGCAATATCCCATGTCTTGAACTGTTACTTTTTTGCACCTCCATGTCCCCAAGACTTGACAATGATTGCCCTATTCAAGACTTGGCTTTCCAAGTCTTGAAACTTTCGGGTAAAGACTTTCAACATTAGACCCTTGCCACGAATTATGTCTTTCATGACTTGGTCTTCCAAGACATGAACACATTTGGAAATATTTTTTCAAGACTTGGCAGCCACAGTTCTGAAATCTTACATTTTTTCAAGACTTTGAACCCAAGTTTTGAAATGTTACATTTTTTTGCAACCCCATGTCCCCAAGTCTTGACAATGGTTGCACTATTCAAGACTTGGCTTTCCAAGTCTTGAAACTTTTCGGGGTAAAGAACTTCAACATTAGACCCTTGCCATGAATTATGTCTTTCATGACTTGGTCTTCCAAGACATGAACTCATTTGGAAATATTTTTGAAGACTTGGCAGCCACAGTTATGAAATCTGACACTTTTTCAAGACATGGAATCCCAAGTTTTGAAATGTTTTGTTTTGGCAATTCCATGTCCTCAAGTCTTGACAATGATTGCACTATTCAAGACTTGGCTTTCCAACTCTTGAAGGCTTTTGAGCCAAATAATTTCAACATTAGACCCAAGTAAGAACTTTCATGACATGGTCTTCCAAGACATGAACACAAGTGAACATGATTGTCAAGACTTGGCAGCCACAGGTCTGATTCTTACATTTCTCTTTCAAGACTTGGTATCCCAAGTTTTGAAATGGTATTCGTTTTTTGCAATTCCATGTCCCCAAGTCTTGACAATGATTGCACTATTCAAGACTTGGCTTTCCAAGCCTTGAAACCTTTTAGGGCAAACAGTTTCAACACTAGCCATTAGACCCTTGCCAAAAATTATGTCACTGCATTTGTATGATTTCGAAAACATTGAGTAATCACAAAACTGATGCAAACAAAAATGCGCTCACGACATCTCTTGTGCATGTGGTCTTGCTGCGTACTGGTTACTACCCAAATATGGTATTAGTCAAATCTATGTATCTCAAACATAAGCCTTCATATCAAGGATCTTGAGTGTACAGCAGTATGAACCATATTGTAGTATCACAAGATTCGATATCCCAAAGACAAGGGTCTGTCTGCAGGTACTATGAGAACAAGCTACTGTGTAATCAGAAAAAAGTAAGCATAGTGGTACACTTTCTGGATTTCAGTACAGCTGGTTGATCTTAAGGTAATGCTGGTTGAAGAAAACAGAAACACATGACAATGAAAGCATCTAATTTAAATGTTCTATTTTCAGTGCCTCTAAGTTGGGCTCTGCCACGAGCTTTGCCATGCCGCATTTTCTTCCTTGTGTATTTCAGGTTCAAGATCTGATTATGGCACACAAATAATGAGTAAGACTTGGGTCAGCCAATTCAGTCAATTTGAATTGCATGAACAGATTCTGTGACCCATTCCAGATCTTATCGCGGTGAGTTTTTACTGCAGCAGCAGCTTTTTGTACATCTGGCATCAAGTGCCATGGCTTGACTGCTGGTTATGTCTCATTTGTACATCTCACATCTTACTCTTTGTAGTGCAGTCTTGACCACATTTTTTTGCATCTCTATTATTGAATCTCTAGTGTTGCCATGGCTTGGTTTCGTGCACTGGCTGCCTGGCAAGTGAAGGAAATCTCAGCCTACCACTATTACAGAAGGCAAACGGCCCTGGCCCAGGAATTTCTGGACGAGGATGGTTGGGAGGTGGGGCAGTCGAAAAAAGAACGACTTAACAATTTGTGAATTGATTTGCATGACTATTATTTGTTGATTTGATTTGTTCAAAACTGTAGTGCCTCTTGTGTGCCATGCTGCAGGAAATCACAGAGGGCAACGAGATCTGGTTGGAAGATTGCTTGCTTGAAGGAGATGGCTCTGCAATGCAGTACCGGCTCAAAACAACAAGTTCCCTCAGTTCCGGCTGGCAGCTTTCAACGAGTTTGGAGATCAGCTGGTTCTTCGCCACAATGGGTATGGAAGGACTTGGGGGCCATCATCTCTGTTGAAGAAAACATGTTTCAATATTAATTTTGCCGTGAACTTGGGATGTACTAAACGAAAAAGCATGTGAGTTACCGATTGAATTTGTTTGTTTCTACCGCACATCCCCAAAATTGCTCTCAAACATCAGCCAGGATCGTGCTTGTGAAGAAGCTTGGAAGCCCACATGTCCAGCCTGTCTGTCACAAGAAGATGTTCTCCATGCAAATGCCGCTGAGTGGTGTGGTCTTGGGCAAGCTCGCCGTGAAGGACGAGAGTTTCACGAAGCCGAAACAGCGAGCGATGGACCAACTCATGACAAACTCAAAGGCTCCATGGACCATGCCTGAACGTCGGCGATGCAAGTGGACAGCTCAATTTCCTCGTCACCATGGCAAGGGGATGCCATTAATGGGGGCATCGTTGCGAAGGAAGGTCTTAAAGACCATTCAACGCAGAAAGGGTTTCAAAGGTCTCTTGTGACTAAGATCCAGAGGCAATCAGTCCAGAATGGAGAGCAATGCTTGGATGGGAAAATGTTGAGCTGTTTGTGCATGACATTGCCAGGAAATATCACACTGTTACTTCAAGTGTTCAACATTTCTATGCTCAACATTTCTATGCTGCATGTTTCAAATGTCAATCCAATGAATGGTTGGGTGTGTCATCTAACCATTGCCACATACGTGAAATATTTCCAGTTCAGTGAGAACTTTGAATTCCATGGTGTCAGTTGCTTGAAAAAGATTATACTTTTTTGATTGTAACATGATGCAGTGTGGTTCTCTGTCATCCCCAAACAGAATCAGAGTTTAAGGAGCATAAATTCAAAATAACTACATTGTGTTTTTTTTGCGTGACAACTCTGGTCTGCCAAGGTGCCCTGAGTCTCCGGAATTAGTAAATTTACTTAGGGCCTTGATTTAGGTAATCCAAAAAAAATAGGTGCAAAAATTGACCTATTTTTTTACGTCCTAATTTAATTTAGGTCGTAACCTAAATTTCATAGTGACTTTTTTTTGCTTAAATTTCTGTTGTTTTCGGTATATTCACATGATGTTCTCAAGTCAGCTATGTGTCTTGATCTGACGAGTTTCTCTATAAATATTGTGCTGTTTTCAAAAATATCACTTGTGTGTGTGTGTGCGGTTGGCTGTTCAAAAGAACAAGTGGTTTGATGTGAAGTAACAGAAGCCATCACAAGTAAATCAAGCAAAGTGACAAGCTGCAAAGTCAATCAAAGTCAAAACAATGGCATAAGTAACATCAAGAAACAAGGCTAGTTTGAGGTAAGCTGTGTTTCAACTGCAGGAGTCATAGCTCTCATCCTTTCTCCTAAATCTTCCCACACAAGTGAAAACCATTAGGCCAAACATAGATGCACCAGCAACCACCATAAGTCCGCAAAGCTAGTGAATTTAGGCGCGCACAAAATTATTTAAACTGTGGGACTTACTACCGTAAATTCAAGAGTTGTCCTTGTGTTAGTAAAATCTACGTATGTACCACAATTCACTTATGTTAGAAAAACACTTACTAACGTTTCTATGTTGGAATATCTAAAAACCAATGTAATTTCTGATGAGAAATTGTGATTTTGTATAAGTGTTTGTATGCATCTGCTTTGATATGTAGATGTTTTGGAAATGTGTTGTATGTATTGGATGTTGAACATTTTTTAAAGTGTTCCATGGGTAGGTCAAAAACTGTGATTAGTTTTTTTTCATATTTAATGGACTAATTTCAGGTGTTGTTGACCTAAGGTTTTGACTGAAAAATGCCAATATCAAAGTCAATCCTACAAATTGATTGGCTGCCTATGTTTTGCATAATCTTTTGGCATATTTTCAAAACTGAATCGGACATAAAATTGCCCAATCCATGTCCCAAACCCACAAAGTTCCCACGATGATACCTACATTTTTCTGTGGTTTTGTCGTAGTTTTGTCATGAAACCACAGACCCACAGCAAACAATAACAAAAAACAAATTTGCAAACCCTAAGCTGGGAGAAGTAGCAGAAGGTTAGGTCCTGCCACTTTTTTTGTTCTGCCAGCCCTTCAAAAGAAACAAGGAACCAAAAAGACAATAAACCAAAAACACAAACAAAACAAAAAACATGACGGGACCCAATTCTCTGCATCTTCCCCCGTTTTGGGTGTGCAATTTGTTTTGTTTCTTTGTTTTTTGGTTTCTTGGGTTGGTGCTCTTTTTTGGTGGAATTTCTGGGTTTCTTGTTTGTTTGTTTTTGTTCTTTTTGGGGTGTTGTATTCTGCAAAAAGGAAAGACCATGCAAAGGCGAGACTGAGAAGAACAAATTAATCCATTGCAGGTGTAGAAAACACAAAAAAACACTCTCAGGCTGTCCCCTTCCGTTTTGTAGACCGCAGGCCATTTTTTCTGTAATCTGGACCCTTAATGTACATGTTAAAGTACAACCAGGATCCTAGCAAGTGACCACGTTTCTGGTAAAATTGAAAGCTAAACACTTTAACTCTAAAAAAAATCATCAAAAACATAAGGTGTCCTTTTTATGGGATAAAATGTCACTTTAAAGAAAAAAAAGGACACCTCATGTTGAGACATCCCCACCTGAAGGTTTACATGAACTTATTTAAGATCTATTTGTGATCATAAAAGGTAGTTCAAACCTGTTCATTTTGCTTGGTTTTTTTCTTGATGTTGTTTGAGCATTAGGGTTGAAGGTGGGGAGGCCTAAAGCTATAGTAACATAGTAACATATTATAAGTATAATCGCATTTATTTGTTGCATACTTATATAAGACCTTGAAGGGTTTACATGGGTTGGGTTTGGTTTTACTTGAGCAGCTGGGTCAAAATATCCTGAAATCTGTTTTGGCAAATTCAGATTCAGTTGAAGTCAGTGTTGTGCAAAAGAAGGGAGCTGGTTGGAGAAAAAATGATAAACATGTGATGCACGTTTTCGATGTTTGATGAGGTTTGAATTAATTTTGGAGAAAATTTCTATGCAGTAGAAAGTGCATGAAGAGTGCAAAGGAACAGCAACATAATTTAAGAGAAATTCCTGAGGCATTCCATTTTTTCATCATTTTTTGGACACAATGGCAATATTTTCTTGTGAATTTCTTCTGAAATTCTGATGCATTCCTTTTGCATGTCTATTGAAATTCTTCTGAATTCCTTTTACTTCTTTTGCATTTCTGTTTTCAGTTTTTATGCATTTCTGATTTTTTAAAGGATTTTTTTTTATGAATTTCTTATGCATGTCTTATGCATTTCTTGTGAATTTCTTACGCATTTCTTATGCAATTCTTATGCATTTCTTATGCAATTCTTATGCAGTTTTTACAACTTCATACGTTTTGGGCAAAAGTGTATGCAGTTTTGGCAAAAGTGTATGAAGTTTTTAAAACTGCATAAGAACTGCATAAGAAGTGCATAAGAAGTGCATAAGACATGCAAAAGAATTGCATAAGAAATGCAAAAGAATTGCATAAGAAATGCATAAGAAATGCAAAATAATTGCATAAGAAATGCATAAGAAATGCATAAAGATTTCTTAAAAATACAAAAGAAAATCATGAAATGTCACAAGAAGTTCATAAGAAATTCAAAAGGGATTTCCTGAAGGCCTGGTGTACAAGAACCATGTGTTGTGACCCCCCCCAAAAAAAACAAGAGTCTATACGTGAAACCATAACGTAAATATAAAAATACATCAAAACCTGTATTCAAGATAACTCCAAATAGTTTTCATATGTTTTTGCAATTTGAACTGCGGTGGAATACATGAGTCTTAAGAATGAAAGTCGCAAGCAACCTTGTATAGTATAGTTTTAATGTGTTTCACAAGTAATGACATTGAATTCCAAAAGAAACATGTAGACAAGATGACAAGCTGAATGCATTTGATGATGAGATGAGGCATCTCATGAAGATTCAGGTGGCGTGTTGAATCTAAAAAAAACTGTTTCTGTAAGATAGGATTGGCCAAAAGTTCAAGGGAAATGGTTTCAAACCAAGTTAACTGGACGTGACCCCAATATCATCTTGAGCAGCCTTAAAAAAGGGTTCTCAGGTAAAGTTCTTTTTTTCAGATATGTAAAGTTCATTGGAGTTGTTCCCAAGTAAAGTTCACTGGATTCCCTCTCGGGTAAAGTTCATTGGAGTTGTTTTCAAAAGCAAATTCATTGGAATTGTTCTCAAGTATAAAGTCCAAGTGCAGCCACCAGCGCAGTCTGAAGTAAAGTTAAGTGAATGCAGGGTCCCTAAAAGCAGTCTCAAATAAATAGAGTACACTGTGCAAACACTCATGCCATGTAAACTGAATGCTAATAACTCAAGTAAACCCAAATGAAGGCAATGTGAAATTGAATCTCTTCTGAAATACCGTTCATTTGATTTGGTTTTCCTATTGGTCCCATGTAAGTTCAAATGAAGAACTGAGCACCCCTTTTTCCCCACAGATTATTTGTTGTGAAACACATTCAAGTAGAAATAGTTGGACAATAAATTTCAACAAGTGTCCTGAAATACTGTTTTCAGAACTTGGAAAAGGGCAAGTTAGGACACTTGTTGAAAACATGTGTTAATCCCTTTCGCAAACACATGCATATAAACTCAGAGAGGGAAAAACACAAAAACCAAGAAACCCCAAAGGGCGAAGAAACCAAGAGCCACAAGAGCCACACACCATAAAAACCACAACAGCTACAAAAACTACAAAATCCGAAAAAAACACAAAGACCGCAAAAAGCAATTGCAGCACACTTTATGAGTCATAAAAACCAAAAGCCACTAAAGCCAAGAGACCAAATCAGAAAAACCACACAAACCAAGAAACCACGCTGAAAAACAAAACGAACAATACCCCTCTATATTTGTTCTTTATCAAAAGCATAGCTTTCATAGCTATGGTTTAGTTCTTCCTGCTTTGATATATGACTTGTTTTAATGTGATTGCAATCTACCTAACATGTTTTTTCATTCCAAACTGAAATGCTCCGCAGTCACTCGTGTAAATTCCAATGTAATTATCTTTTGTAAATTTCACTAGAAAAATCACACCTGATATAATACAGATACCTCATGTAAATCCCAATGTAGGTTTCCCTAATTAAATAGCTGTTTTTTTACTTGCGTGGTCACTTGCTAAGATTCTGGCCTTTTTTTGCATCAATCTAGCTTACACGTAATACAGTTTAGCAAAAATCATGTGTTTTTGACAGAGGCTTACTTGTGAACATTCTCAACAAACAACATATACTAAATCTGTAAAAAAAATGATTCTTCCCCATGTATCAGATGCATGGCAACTATATAGATAGAACAACAACAACAACAACAACAACAACAGGCATGTTTGATGCACCTTTGGTGCACTTTTCATTGTTCACACAATCTACTAATATTGGATGACTTGGCCAAAAAAGAATCGCAGTCTCCTCCCGATTAGTAAGGTTACTAAATTAGTAAAGTTACTAGGTTTGCAGTGCAAAATCACAGCAAATTTTGATGATTCTGTAACAACCCCACATGCAAAATGCTAACACAACTAAATAGTTTTAAGTAAAAATGCAACATCCAAAAACTTAGGTCGATTAGTAAATTAATTCAGGTCGATCAGTAAATTAATTTAGGTCGTAACCTAAATTTGATTTTTTATTTAGGTGGAAAAATAAAATAGTAAATGTTTTACCTAAACTGCTCCCATTTACGTAAATTTAGCTCGACCTAAATTTACTAATTCCGGAGACTCAGGGTGGCTAGTGCCATTTCTCAGGACACCATTATCTTAATTACATTACCTATTTGGTCTTAAAGTTTCTTTCCAGTGGTCTGTAAAGTATCAGCTCCCGATTTCCAAAGTCACTACAATAATGACATCTGGAGAAATGGCACTAGCCACCCTGGCCAGTGCCATTTCTCAGGACATCATTATCTTAATGACACTACAATAATGACATCTGGAGAAATGGCACTAGCCACCCTGGCCAGTGCCATTTCTCAGGACATCATTATCTTAATGACATTGCCTTTTTGGTCTTTGAAGTTTCTTTGTCATTTTTCAGCTCCCGATTTCCAAGGTCACTACAATAATGGCAGCTGGGGAAATGGCACTAGCCACCCTGGCCAGTGCCATTTCTCAGGACATCATTATCTTAATGACATTGCCTTTTTGGTCTTTGAAGTTTCTTTGTCATTTTTCAGCTCCCGATTTCCAAGGTCACTACAATAATGACATCTGGAGAAATGGCACTAGCCACCCTGGCCAGTGCCATTTCTCAGGACATCATTATCTTAATGGCATTGCCTTTTTGGTCTTTGAAGTTTCTTTGTCATTTTTCAGCTCCCGATTTCCAAAGTCACTACAATAATGACATCTGGAGAAATGGCACTAGCCACCCTGGCCAGTGCCATTTCTCAGGACATCATTATCTAAATGACATTGCCTTTTTGGTCTTTGAAGTTTCTTTGTCATTTTTCAGCTCCCGATTTCCAAAGTCACTACTATAATGACATCTGGGGAAATGGCACTAGCCACCCTGGCCAGTGCCATTTCTCAGGACATCATTATCTAAATGACATTGCCTTTTTGGTCTTTGAAGTTTCTTTGTCATTTTTCAGCTCCCGATTTCCAAAGTCACTACAATAATGACATCTGGAGAAATGGCACTAGCCACCCTGGCCAGTGCCATTTCTCAGGACATCATTATCTTAATGACGTTGCCTATTTGCTCTTAAAGTTTCTTTCCAGTGGCCTGTAAGGTATCAGCCCCCGATTTCCAAAGTCACTACACTATTGGCATCTGGAGAAATGGCACTAGCCACCCTGGCCAGTGCCATTTCTGAGGGCTTCACCGCCTTCAGTGATGTCCCAATAGAGGTTTGTCTGAAACTGAGGAGATACTTAGTGATGTCAATTGATTGTGCCCAATCTCAGGATTCAGTTTCCACAGCTGAGAAATGGCACTGCCCACCACCGCTAGTGCCATTTCTCTTTATTGAGTTATCTTCAGCTGCCTTTTCTTGAACTCTAACTGATGGTGGATAACTTTTGGCAGCACTTCATGTAGCAATTCATGAGAAATGGCACTGGTGGGGGTGGCCAGTGCCAGTTCTTGAGCATTGGCACAGGACCAGGAAGTTTTGGCACTATCATCTGAAGTCATTTGACAATGATGACTTTCGGCACTTTTGGCTCAGAATTTTTCAGGACATCCCAATTTTGGAACTTGCCATGGCGTGGAGGGCAAGCCCTGAGGCAAAAGCTGCAGCCCAGAAGCTCATCAACTGGTCCACTGAGATGTTCAGTGGATCTGGCAGCCCAGAAATGGATGATGCAGTGGACTGCAGCTTAGGCCCCAGTATAGAAATATGTTGTTCGAGTGGTCAAATTGCATTTTCACCTGAGTGACAGTGTCAGTCGATTCACTGAAGGTACCTACCTGGTGAACCAGTTCGGGCAGAACCATGGAGCTTTTCGCAGTGCCCTTCATGACCCGATGATTTGCATTGAGAGGGTGCAGCCTTCTTTTCAGTTTGAGCGACGTGCAGCAGCTCTGGCTGTGCCGGTGCCACCAGCAGAAGGGAGTACAGAGGAGATTGTCTTACAACCTTGGATGCTGGGCTTTGGACCAGATTTCAGCTTCAAAGGAACCTCGAAGAGTGTGTATGTGCTCAGGCTCGTGCAAGAGTTCCTTGAAGTCCCATACCACTCAGTCAAAAATCCCATTGGTGTCAGCTTCAAGAATCTGAACCCTGGGTCCAACATCGACCCGTTCTCAGTGACCATCACAAATGGGTACACCAAAATCATCGCCATGAAGCTCATCCTGGTTGCTGCCATCGATGTGTCTCTGACAGACGCTGAGCTGAAATCTCTTTACCCTTTCCTTGCAGCATGCTACGGCTTCGGGTGTGTTCATAAGACTTCAGGTGATGCTAAGGCTGACCAGTTCAATTGCCTTGCAGAGAAGTTCAGTGAATCATCAAGGCCAAGACCAGACCCAATTCAATGTGCGTTCATGTTTCGCCAGATGAGACGGGTAAAACTTGGAATGAGGGGATTGGTGAGCTTATCCAGGAGTTCAATGGTGGCAGTGGCGGGGAACACAAGAAGGTTTCAGCCTTGGAGGCCTCTGTGATTAAGATGTACCCCACGTTGCACCAAGCAACATAGGACTTAGTGGCATATCACTGGTCGAACTTCGAGTCCAAGACTTCAGCCCTCACCTTGAAGATCATTGGCTCTGAGGTTCTGCGTCCCTTGGCAATTCTTGATGGTATATTTTCTTTTCAGGTCCAGAAACTTTGCTGTGTATGAATTTTGAACAGGTTTTTCACTGACACTGGCCAAGGGAATGGTGCAAAACCCAAAGTGGACTCTGACCTGTGGAAGGAAATCCTGGCTCCAAACAATGACAAGCGACACATGTGGATCAGCAGGAAGGTGCGCTACTTTGTCCACAGGCTGGCAGAAGCAAAGCGTCTCCGGAAAAAGATCAATCTGCACAGCAATGCCCAGAGTTTTCGTGATGTTCGAGATGATGCAGACTCATGGCAACCCTGAGTCTCCGGAATTAGTAATTTTACTCAGGGCCTTGATTTAGGTAATCCAAAAAAATTAGGTGCAAAAATTGACCTATTTTTTACGTCCTAATTTAATTTAGGTCGTAACCTAAATTTCATAGTGACTTTTTTTTGCTTAAATTTCTCTTGTTTTCGGTATATTCACATGATGCTCTCAAGTCAGCTATGTGTCTTGATCTGACGAGTTTCTCTATAAATATTGTGCTGTTTTCAAAAATATCACTTGTGTGTGTGTGCGGTTGGCTGTTCAAAAGAACAAGTGGTTTGATGTGAAGTAACAGAAGCCATCACAAGTAAATCAAGCAAAGTGACAAGCTGCAAAGTCAACCAAAGTCAAAAACAATGGCATAAGTAACATCAAGAAGCAAGGCTAGTTTGAGGTAAGCTGTGTTTCAACTGCAGGAGTCATAGCTCTCATCCTTTCTCCTAAATCTTCCCACACAAGTGAAAACCATTAGGCCAAACATAGATGCACCAGCAACCACCATAAGTCCGCAAAGCTAGTGAATTTAGTTTAGACTGTGGGACTTACTACCGTAAATTCAAAAGTTTTCCTTGTGTTAGTAAAATCTACGTATGTACCACAATTCACTTATGTTAGAAAAACACCTACTAACGTTTTTATGTTGGAATATCTAAAAATCAATGTAATTTCTGATGAGAAATTGTGATTTTGTATGCGTGTTTTGTATGCATCTGCTTTGATATGTAGATGTTTTGGAAATGTGTTGTATGTATTGGATGTTGAACATTTTTTAAAGTGTTCCATGGGTAGGTCAAAAACTGTGATTAGTTTTTTGTTCATATTTAATGGACTAATTTCAGGTGTTGTTGACCTAAGGTTTTGACTGAAAAATGCCAATTGCAAAGTCAATCCTACAAATTGATTGGCTGCCTATGTTTTGCATAATCGTTTGGCATATTTTCAAAACTGAATCGGACATAAAATTGCCCAATCCATGTCCCAAACCCACAAAGTTCCCACGATGATACCTACATTTTTCTGTGGTTTTGTCGTAGTTTTGTCATGAAACCACAGACCCACAGCAAACAATAACAAAAAACAAATTTGCAAACCCTAAGCTGGGAGAAGTAGCAGAAGGTTAGGTCCTGCCACTTTTTTTGTTCTGCCAGCCCTTCAAAAGAAACAAGGAACCAAAAAGACAATAAACCAAAAAAACAAACAAAACAAAAAACATGACGGGACCCAATTCTCTGCATCTTCCCCCGTTTTGGGTGTGCAATTTGTTTTGTTTCTTTGTTTTTTGGTTTCTTGGGTTGGTGCTCTTTTTTGGTGGAATTTCTGGGTTTCTTGTTTGTTTGTTTTTGTTCTTTTTGGGGCGTTGTATTCTGCAAAAAGGAAAGACCATGCAAAGGCGAGACTGAGAAGAACAAATTAATCCATTGCAGGTGTAGAAAACACAAAAAAACACTCTCAGGCTGTCCCCTTCCGTTTTGTAGACCGCAGGCCATTTTTTCTGTAGTCTGGACCCTTAATGTACATGTTAAAGTACAACCAGGATCCTAGCAAGTGACCACGTTTCTGGTAAAATTGAAAGCTAAACACTTTAACTCTAAAAAAAATCATCAAAACAATAAGGTGTCCTTTTTATGGGATAAAATGTCACTTTAAAGAAAAAAGGACACCTCATGTTGAGACATCCCCACCTGAAGGTTTACATGAACTTATTTAAGATCTATTTGTGATCATAAAAGGTAGTTCAAACCTGTTCATTTTGCTTGGTTTTTTTCTTGATGTTGTTTGAGCATTAGGGTTGAAGGTGGGGAGGCCTAAAGCTATAGTAACATAATGACATATTATAAGTATAATCGCATTTATTTGTTGCATACTTATATAAGACCTTGAAGGGTTTACATGGGTTGGGCTTGGTTTTACTTGAGCAGCTGGGTCAAAATATCCTGGAATCTGTTTTGGCAAATTCAGATTCAGTTGAAGTCAGTGTTGTGCAAAAGAAGGGAGCTGGATAGAGAAAAAATGATAAACATGTGATGAACGTTTTTCGGTGTTTGATGAGGTTTGAATTAATTCTGGAGAAATTTCTATGCGGGAGAAACTGCATGAAGAGTGCAAAGGAACAGCAACATAATTTCAAAAGAAATTCCTGAGGCATTCTATGTTTTCATCATTTTTGCACAATGGCAATATTTTCTTGTGAATTTCTTCTGAAATTCTGATGCGTTCCTTTTGTATGTCTATTGAAATTCTTCAGAATTCCTTTTACTTCTTTTGCATTTCTGTTTGCAGTTTTTATGCATTTTTGATTTTTTAAAGGAATTTCTTATGAATTTCTTATGCATGTCTTATGCATTTCTTATGAATTTCTTACGCATTTCTTATGCAATTCTTATGCATTTCTTATGCAATTCTTATGCAGATTTTACAACTTCGTACGTTTTGGGCAAAAGTGTATGCAGTTTTGGCAAAAGTGTATGAAGTTTTTAAAACTGCATAAGAACTGCATAAGAAGTGCATAAGGAGTGCATAAGAAGTGCATAAGAAGTGCATAAGACATGCAAAAGAATTGCATAAGAAATGCAAAAGAATTGCATAAGAAATGCATAAGAAATGCAAAGAATTGCATAAGAAATGCATAAGAAATGCATAAAGATTTCTTAAAAATACAAAAGAAAATCATGAAATGTCACAAGAAGTTCATAAGAAATTCAAAAGGGATTTCCTGAAGGCCTGGTGTACAAGAACCATGTGTTGTGACCCCCCCAAAAAAAAACAAGAGTCTATACGTGAAACCATAACGTACACATAAAAATACATCAAAACCTGTATTCAAGATAACTCCAAATAGTTTTCATATGTTTTTGCAATTTGAACTGCGGTGGAATACATGAGTCTTAAGAATGAAAGTCGCAAGCAACCTTGTATAGTATAGTTCTAATGTTTTTCACAAGCAATGACATTGAATTCCAAAAGAAACATGTAGACCAGATGACAAGCTGAATGCATTTGATGATGAGATGAGGCATCTCATGAAGATTCAGGTGGCGTGTTGAATCTAAAAAAACTGTTTCTGTAAGATAGGATTGACCAAAAGTTCAAGGGAAATGGTTTCAAACCAAGTTAACTGGACGTGACCCCAATATCATCTTGAACAGCCTTAAAAAAGGGTTCTCAGGTAAAGTTTTTTTTTCAGATATGTAAAGTTCATTGGAGTTGTTCCCAAGTAAAGTTCACTGGATTCCCTCTCGGGTAAAGTTCATTGGAGTTGTTTTCAAAAACAAACTCATTGGAATTGGTCTCAAGTATAAAGTCCAAGTGCAGCCACCAGCGCAGTCTGAAGTAAAGTTAAGTGAATGCAGGGTTCCTAAAAGCAGTCTCAAATCATAGAGTCCACTGTGCAAACACTCATGCCATGTAAACTGAATGCTAGCTCAAGTAAACCCAAATGAAGGCAATGTGAAATTGAATCTCTTCTGAAATACCGTTCATTTGTTTTGGTTTTCCTATTGGTTCCATGTAAGTTCAAATGAAGAACTGAGCACCCCTTTTTTCCCACTGATTATTTGTTGTGAAACACAAATCAAGTAGAAATAGTTGGACAATAAATTTCAACAAGTGTCCTGAAATACTGTTTTCAGAACATGGAAAAGGGCAAGTTAGGACACTTGTTGAAACCATGTGTTAATCCCTTTCGCAAACACATGCATATAAACTCAGAGAGGGAAAAACACAAAAACCAAGAAACCGCAAAAGCCAACGAACCAAAACAACCCCAAAGGGCGAAGAAACCAAGAGCCACAAGAGCCACACACCATAAAAACCACAACAGCTATAAAAACTACAAAATCCGAAAAAAACACAAAAACCGCAAAAGCAATTGCAGCACACTTTATGAGTCATAAAAACCAAAAGCCACTAAACCCAAGAGACCAAATCAGAAAAACCACACAAACCAAGAAACCAGGCTGAAAAACAAAACGAACAATACCCCTCTATATTTGTTCTTTATCAAAGAGCATAGCTTTCATAGCTATGGTTTAGTTCTTCCTGCTTTGATATATGATTTGTTTTAATGTGATTGCAATCTACCTAACATGCTTTTCATCCCAAACTGGAATGCTCCGCAGTCACTCGTGCAAATGCCAATGTAATTATCTTTTGCAAATTTCACTAGAAAAATCACACTTGATATAATACAGATACCTCATGTAAATCCCAATGTAGGTTCCCCTAAATAGTTGTTTCTTTTTACTTGAGTGGTCACTTGCTAAGATTCTGGCCTTCTTTTTCGCATCAATCTAGCTTACACGTAATACAGTTTAGCAAAAATCATGTGTTTTTGACAGAGGCTTACTTGTGAACATTCTCAACAAACAGCATATACTAAATTTGCAAAAAAAAATGTTAGCAGATTCTTCCCCATGTATCAGATGCATGGCAACTATATAGATAGAACAACAACAACAACGACGACAACAACAACAACAGGCATGTTTGATGCACCTTTGGTGCATTTTTCATTGTTCACACAATCTACTAATATTGGATGACTTGGCCAAAAAAGAATCGCAGTCTCCTCCCGATTAGTAAGGTTACTAAATTAGTAAAGTTACTAGGTTTGCAGACTTAGGGCAACGCATGCAAAATCACAGCAAAATTTGATGATTCTGTAACAACCCCACATGCAAAATGCTAACACAACTAAATAGTTTTAAGTAAAAATGCAACATCCAAAAATTTAGGTCGATTAGTAAATTAATTCAGGTCGATCAGTAAATTAGTTTAGGTCGTAACCTAAATTTGATTTTTTATTTAGGTGGAAAAATAAATTAGTAAATGTTTTACCTAAACTGCTCCCATTTACGTAAATTTAGCTCGACCTAAATTTACTAATTCCGGAGACTCAGGGAAATGTGCTGCTTGTTTGCACACTTTCGCCCGGCATTCGAGAAGGTGCTCACAGATGCACAGCTGGAAGCTTGTGAGTTGACGTTTGTCCGCAGTTACCTGGACACTGAGATGGTGGAGGAGATCCGGATCCAGTCCCCAGCCCTGCAAGTTGGCGACTTCCGATTCTTGGCTGACTATGGTGTTGCAGAGGGGATCCTGGGGCCCAACTTGGACCTGCAGAAAGCCAACTTGGATCTACAGAAAGCTGAGATGGTCAAGGCCGTTGCAAAGCTCCAAAAAGAAGAGACCAAGTTCAAGGAGTACCAGCTTGGCGTTGAAAACTTTCAGAAGGTCGGTCTGGGTCTACGTGCAGAAATGCTTGAGAAACAGCGTGAGGCTCAACGTGCTGCAATCAATGCCATGCAAGAGTGCAACTTCCCAGTCCGAAATCTTTCAGAATGTGGCCATGGAACGACATTCTATGAGGCATCAATCCATCGCTTTGCAGCTGAGAAGGGTCTGGCTGAGAACAAGTTTCTCAAGATCTACTGGCTCAATTTTTCAACCTTGGGGTATGATGGCTGGAAGAACACAGTGACAGCTGTGAGGGAGTATGCTGGTTTGATCGCAGCATCACCAGCAAACACATGCTTGGTCCTTGCATGCCCGACTGTTGGTGGATATGGCAACGCATGTGATGAGGATGAAATTGCGAATACAGCTGCCAAGATGATGGAACTTTTGAAGATGCCAGAGCACCGACTCGTGCTGCGTGAAGTCACTGTGATGTTTGACCATTCAAGTTATCCACCACAGTCATACCGACCTGGTGTACACAAGTTTTTCATGTGCAATCATTAGTGACTTGCAGGAAGAAGGTGATTATGTCAGTGTGTTTGCCAAGTCTGCAGCTTGGAAACGACAGGTGACTCCATCCTCCAAGGACATCACGGTGCAGATGAATTCAGTGAGGAATTACGTTGACCCTCGGCGTGACTTCAAGACTTCTGCAGGAGTCATGGATTTGTCCAGAGCCAGCAGGCGAAAGCAATGGCTGTCAGGCTTTTCGTTGCCATCTGCATGGCTACAGGGCCTTTTGCTTGGTCTTGGCCTTGATGGCTCAGTGGGCTGCTGCATCATTGACACCTTTGCCTATGACCACAGCATGGCTGAAGCCATCATGCGGCTGTCCTCCAACACAAAGTTGCCATCAATGCTTTGTGTCGGCCTTGTTGGGCCGAGGCCAATACTCGTGATCCAAATGGTGCCAACAGGAAGGTCGATGCGGCGAAAGTTGCGAATTGGCTTTGTGTCGCCCTGAAGAGGCGGCTTCAGGCTAGCCACAGAAGGCATCACAGTCGTTCCAAATTGGGAGCCATTGTCGACTTACGCAGAAAATCTTATCATGCCCAGTTTGAATTCTGCTGATTCCACATGCACATTTCCAAGTGCATCGAATGAACTTCCTCTCAGAGCCGCCTTCCTGGATGCGATGGAGGAGAAGCTCACCATTCCAGAAGTGCGGGATGAATGGATGAAGGTGGTTCAGCAGCACAATGCTGCTCTCAACACGGAGGGCAATGCATACCGAGCTGAGGGTGAATCATCGGGGCAGCAGCAGCAGCAGCGGCTACAAGCACCAACAAGCGCAAGCCAAACATTATCGAACTGTTTCCTGCAAAAAGTTTCAAGACTTGGAAAGCCAAGTCTCAAATAGCGCAATCATTGCCAAGACTTGAGGACATGGAGTTGCAAAAATGTAGCAGTTCAAAACTTGGGATGCCAAGTCTTGAGAGAAAAATGTAAGATTTCAGACCTGTGGCTGCCAAGTCTTGACAATCATTTTCACTTGTTCTCATGTCTTGGAAGACCAAGTCATGAAAGACATAAATCTTGGTTATACTGCTGAAAGTCTATACAGCAAAAAGTTTCAAGACTTGGAAAGCCAAGTCTTGAATAGTGCAATCTTTGTCAAGACTTGAGGACATGGAGTTGCAAAATTGTAGCAAAGAAAAATGTAAGATTTCAGACCTGTGGCTGCCAAGTCTTGACAATCATGTTCACTTGCGGTCACGTCTTGGAAGACCAAGTCATGAAAGACATAATTCTTGGCAAGGGTCAAATGTTGAAATTCTTTGCCCCAAAAAGTTTCAAGACTTGGACAGCCAAGCCTTGAATATCTAGTGCAATCATTGTCAAGACTTGGGGGCATGGAGTTGCCAAAAAATGTAACATTTCAAGACATGGGATATTGCCAAGTCTCAAGAAAAATGTAAGATTTCAGAACTGTGGTGGCTGCCAAGTCTTGACAATCATGTTCACTTGTGTTCACGTCTTGGAAGGCCAAGTCATGAAAGGCATAATTCTTGGCAAGGGTCTAATGTTGAAATTCTTTGCCCCAAAAGGATTCAAGACTTGGAAAGCCAAGCCTTGAATAGTGCAATCATTGTCAAGACTTCGGGACATGGAGTTGCAAAAAGATGCCGCAGTTCAAGACTTGGTTTCAGACCTGTGGCTGCCAAGTCTTGACAATCATTTTCACTTGTGTTCATGTCTTGGAAGACAAAGTCATGAAAGACATGAATCTTACTTATACTGTTGAAATTCTATATCGCAAAAAAAATCAAGACTTGGAAAGCCAAGTCTTGAGTAGGGCAATCATTGTCAAGACTTGGGGACATGGAGTTGCCAAAAAACGTAACGTTTCAAGACTTGGCAGACCAGGTCTTGAAAGAAAAATGTAAGATTTCAGACCTGTTGCTGCCAAGTCTTGACAATCATGTTCACTTGTGGTCACGTCTTGCAAAACCAAGTCATGAAAGTTCTTATTTGAGTCTAACGTTCAAATTCTTTACCCCGAAAAGTTTGAAGACTTGGAAAGCCAAGTCTTGAATAGTGCAACCATTGTCAAGACTTGGGGACATGGAGTTGCAAAAATGCAGCGTTTAGCCAGGTCGTGAAAAAAAGGTGTACGATTTCAGACCTGCAGCTGCCAAGTCCTGACAATCATTTTCACTTGTGTTCATGTCTTGGAAGACCAAGTCATGAAAGACATAAGTCTTTGTTATACTGTTGAAAGTCTATACAGCAAAAAGTTTCAAGACTTGGAAAGCCAAGTCTCAAATAGCGCAATCATTGCCAAGACTTGAGGACATGGAGTTGCAAAAATGTAGCAGTTCAAAACTTGGGATACCAAGTCTTGAGAGAAAAATGTAAGATTTCAGACCTGTGGCTGCCAAGTCTTGACAATCATTTTCACTTGTTCTCATGTCTTGGAAGACCAAATCATGAAAGACATACAGTAAATCTTACTTATACTGAAGAAATTCTATACCGCCAAAAAAAATCAAGACTTGGAAAGCCAAGTCTTGAATAGGGCAATCATTGTCAAGGCTTGGGGACATGGAGTTGCAAAAAAATGTAACAACATTACAAAACTTGGCATGCCAAGTCTTGAACACAAGGTGTTAGATTTCAGAAATGTGGCTGCCAAGTCTTGAAAAACTTTTTCCAATTGTGTTCATGTCTTGGAAGGCCAAGTCATGAAAGACATAACTCTCGGCAAGGGTCTAATGTTGAAATTCGTTACCCCGACAAGTTTGAAGACTTGAAAGCCACGTCTTGAATAGTGCAGTCATTGTCAAGACTTGGGGACATGGAGTTGCAAAAATGTAACATTTCAAAACTTGGCATGCCAAGTCTTCAAAAAAAAGGTGTAAGATTTCAGACCTGTGGCTGCCAAGTCTTGACAATCATGTTCACTTGTGTTCATGTCTTGGAAGGCCAAATCATGAAAGACATAATTCGTGGCAAGGGTCTAATGTTGAAATTCTTTGCCCCAAAAGGATTCAAGACTTGGGGGGGCAAGTGTGGCAAGTTTCTACACCATTTTCTCAGGAACCTCATTTTCACACTTTGAGGCCAAATTTTGCAATGCACCATTCTTAAGCTGCACAATGCCCATCCCTACCGCTTTGGACTGCCAAATCTGGATGGGTGTTACACTTGGTACCGTTGTCAAGTTAGGGGCATGGGTTGAAAAATTGTCACGTTTCAGAACTTGGGATGCCAAGTCTTGAAAAACAACCCATCGTGTTCATGCCTTGGATGTCCACAGTCTATTGTTAGCAAAAACTAGCTGCAAACAGTTTCAAGACTGGGGAAGCCAAGTCTTGAAGATGGCATGATGCCATGAAATTCCACATTGTGTCTTTTGTAAAAGGCATGTACAAGCATACAACACCAAATGGTTTCAAATTTTGAGAAGCCAAGTTTTAAGATTGCATCATGTGTAAAGAATCATGCGGGCACAGCCCCACATATGGCAGGAAAAAACACATGTATAAAGTTTCCGCTTGTTACACATTTTAGTACATGGTTGTAAAATGTTAGGAGTGGTTAAAACTTGAAAGTGAAATAAAATCATTTCCAACACTTGAAGGCCAAGCATTGCAATATATCATTCTTGGGCTCCGGACTTGGAGTTCCAAGTCGTGAGCACAAGACCAATCTTTACCACTCTGGACACCCAACAGGAAACATAACAAGTATCAAACTACAGAACAGCTTGTTTGCAAGTTTTCAGCCTCGGGGCGGTAGCAAGTGTTGAAACCTATGATTTTTCAAAAGTCGCAAAGACTAACTTCATTGGTGAGCCAAGGCAAAACCTTGCAACAAAAACCCAAGTCTTGAGCTTGAAGACTTGGAAGGTCAAATAGTTACCAAGATGGGCCAAGTTAAGTTCCAGACTTGGAATGCCAAGTCCAATCAAATCCAGAACTTGGCGCAATGCATTTGGACAAGTTAAGGGTGAACTCTTACCTTTTTGTTTCAAAACTTGGGATGCCAAGTCTTGAAAAAAATGTGTTCATGTCTTGAAAAACCAGGTCATGAAAGGACAAAAAAGTAATACTGATACAGCCAAGTTCTGAACCATGTTAGTGGTAACTACCATGAATCAACCACATGTGAAAGACCTGGGAAGTGTAGCCAATTGAGACAAACATGAGTGGTTGGACTTGGATTCAAGCCTTGAACTTTTGAAGAACTCATTTGCATCACATCGAGAAAAACCTTAAAGTCTCAGTGATCACGTTTGTCAGTGCAAGACTTGCGAGGCCAAGTCTTGAAGTGCATTTAAGATTCACTATTGTGCCAAAACATTTTCTGGAAGACCGAACCATAGAGATTTTGCAGACTTGGAAAATGACCAAGTCTGAATTTCATGTTCAGCTTCCACATCTAATAATCATCATCAATAACAACATCATATTGAAATTGAAGCCCAAGAGAAGCAAACAAGCAATTCTGTTCCTCTTGGACATTTGGAACCTTGAATGGAAATCCCCAAGGGAGGCATGATGGAATGTCCCTCTAAGAGTATGGTTTATCTAGAAGAGTAACAGTGCCCTGTTGGTACAATGTGTTTTCTGTCAAGAGCAGCTAAAGTTCGACACCTTTTGGTGCAAAGACCATAGTAAGCAAATTCAGACTGTTCCATCGTTACACTAGTCACAACTATTCATATCTAATCATGTCTTCAAAAACAGTGTGTTTTTGTTTAATTTGCCTGAAGGTCTGCCATTTGAAATCCTAATGTCAAACCAGTCGGTATTTAGGTTCCTATGCAGCTCCATTCCTACAACCACATTTGGGAACCTGATGGTTGGAGCATGCAATCCACTAGAAGTGTATGAGTATAGTCATGTATATGCATTGAACACCTGTAGATCACACCAAGCCCCAAAAATGCCACGCACCAGACAAAAAAAAAAGAACTATGCATATAGTCATCCAGCTCATTTGTGAAAATAAGAATATGAAAAAAATCTAGACTGGAATTATTCCTGATGAATTCTCACAACTTTGAAAATGAAAGGGAGGTGTATGTATGTATTTGCCAGCTACGGGACAGATTTTTGTTTAACCCTTTTCTTGGAACGGATACGAATTCAATTGCCAAGGCCTGGAATGCCAAGTCTTGGAATTGAAGCTGATGTCTTAATTCAATTGCCAAGGCCTGGAACGCCAAGTCTTGGAATTGAAATTGATGTCTTAATTCAATTGCCAAGGCCTGGAACGCCAAGTCTTGGAATTGAATTTGATGTCTTAATTCAATTGCCAAGGCCTGGAATGCCAAGTCTTGGAATTGAAGCCTATTATTTTAGGGGTTATGATGCCCTTGTTCAGGGCTAGTCCCTTGTTCAGGGACGTTATCCCCACCATCCCCAGCTGAAGGCTGCTGCAACGGCATCACCTGTCCAGGAAACCTGCAGGTACAAATTAATGGTATCACATATATGTTCATGACTTGTGTGCATGGTGGTATCACAAGTGGATGACAACCCGGGGACACTGGGTGGTATTTTATGATTTTATGACTCTTGGTGACATTATATTGGTATCATATGTGCATGACCCTTGATTAAATATATATATATTTATGTTCATGATGCTTGATGGTCATTGGCAGTCTGTGTGTGTGTATGTTTGTGTTTGGTTCAGTAATCATGAAACTTGTTGTTTGAATTACAACATGTTTGTTGTTCTGACCTGCCCCCCCCTCCAGGTTAGTGTGTGTGTGTTTGGTTCAGCAATCATGATACTTGTTGTTTGAATTACAGCATGTTTTTTTGTTCTGAACTGCCCCCACCTCTCCAGGTTTCAATTTTAGCATGAAAACTTATCCCTAGAAAATGAAAAGAAACATGTTGGAAAACCATCCCCAAATTGAAAAGCAAAAAACAACTGCATTGTTTCACCCAAAATGAAACTATCATTTTCAAAAACCAAACTATCACAATCAAAGAACAGAGGTTAACTGTAGGATCGTTCTCGCAATGCAAATGGCATTGCAAGTGGTGCTGGTGGATGAGTTGCCGATGGAATTCCATTGTGCTTTGCAACTGTAGGATCGTTCCCGCATTGTAAATGGGATGCAAGTGGTGCTGGTGGATGAGTTGCTGATGGAATTGCATTGTGATTTGCAACTCTAGGATCGTTCCCTCACTGTAAATGGGATTGCAAGTGGTGCTGGTGGATGAGTTGCCGATGGAGTTTTGAAGGAAGTCTCGCACGAAATGCGTTTTTGAGAGATAGCAGATGCACGAAACCCTGTGTTTTTCCAGACAAAGTGCGTCCCCGAACGTCGATGATCTACCTCTGCTGTGCGACGGGTGCGAGACGGTCTCGTGTGTGGTCGGATCATGTTCGGATCATGTTCGGATCATTCTCGGATCGGTTCCGCATTGTAAATGGGGTGTCAACTGTTTTTCGTGCATGTGTGGTCGACAGAATTCCATTGTGATTTGCAACTGTAGGATCGTTCCCGCATTGTAAATGGGGTTGCAAGTGGTGCTGGTGGATGAGTTTCTGATGGAATTCCATTGTGATTTGCAACTCTAGGATCGTTCCCTCACTGTAAATGGGATTGCAAGTGGTGCTGGTGGATGAGTTGCCGATGGAATTCCATTGTGATTTGCAAGTCTAGGATCGTTCCCTCCCTCCCTGTAAATGGTTGCGTCAAGGTTCCTTCGTGCTGTGGCTGCATTGGTAATACTATTGTCTTTTGCAGCTGGACTTCGCAAATCGTATTGGAGTGGCTGCATGAAGGCTGCCACAGTGATTTGTTGGCAGATTTTCTTCATTTTGGCGCTAGTGAATTTCCTTCTAAAAATTCTTTTAAAAAGTGCTTCAAAATCGTCTTTTTTTCGCTCTGGCGTCGAGATCCGGTTTTGGAGCTACAATTTCCGACGCCGTTGCACGTAGTTCTATTGTGTTTTGCAACTCAGTCTCTGCAGATCGCATTGTAATGGCTGCGTCAAGGTTGCTGCGTGCTGTGGCTGCATTCGTAATACTATTGTCTTTTGCAGCTGGACTTCGTAAATCGTATTGGAGTGGCTGCATGAAGGCTGCGACAGTGATTTGTCAGCAGATTTTCTCCATTTTGGCGCTAGTGATTTTCCTTCTAAAAATCCTTTTAAAAAGTGCTTCAAAATCGTCTTTTTTTCGCTCTGGCGTCGAGATCCGGTTTTGGAGCTACAATTTCCGACGCCGTTGCGCGTAGTTCTATTGTGTTTTGCAACTCAGTCTCTGCAGATCGCATTGTAATGGCTGCGTCAAGGTTGCTTCTTGCCACGGCTGCATGCGTAATACTATTGTCTTTTGCAGCTGGACTTCGTAAATCGTATTGGAGTGGCTGCATGAAGGCTGCGACATTGATTTGTCAGCAGATTTTCTCCATTTTGGCGCCAGTGATTTTCTTTTTAAAAATTCTTTTAAAAAGTGCTTCAAAATCGTCTTTTTTTCGCTCTGGCGTCGAGATCCGGTTTTGGAGCTACAATTTCCGACGCCGTTGTGCGTAGTTCTATTGTGTTTTGCAACTCAGTCTCTGCAGATCGCATTGTAATGGCTGCGTCAAGGTTGCTTGGTGCCGCGGCTGCATGCGTAATACTATTGTCTTTTGCAGCTGGACTTCGTAAATCGTATTGGAGTAGGTGCATCAAGGGTTCGACAGTGATTAGTAGTAGTGCTGGGAATTGATTAATGAAAGCTTAATAGATGACATATGAGAAGGGACGAAATGAGAAGAGATGAGCTGGGATAAGGTGAGAAGAGCTCAGATGAGATGAACTGTGGAGTGTGAAGAGTGTAGTGTGAAATGTGGGGCGTGAAGAGTGCAGTGTGAAGTGTGAAGTGTGAAGTTTGGAGTGTGAAGGAAGCAGTGAGAAGTGAGAAGTGTGAAGTGTGGACTGTGAAGTGTGGAGTGTGAAGTTTGGAGTGCAAAGAGTGCAGTGTGAAGTGTGGAGTGTGAAGAGTGCAGTGTGAAGTGTACAGTGTGAAGGAAGCAGTGGGAAGTGAGAAGTGTGAAGTGTGGAGTGTGAAGTTTAAGTTTGGAGTGCGAAGAGTGAGTGTGAAGTGTGAAGTGTGAGGTTTGGAGTGTGAAGGCAGCAGTGAGAAGTGAGAAGTGTGAAGTGTGGACTGTGAAGTGTGGAGTGTGAAGTGCGAAGTGAGAAGTGTGAAGTTTGGAGTGTGAAGGAAGCAGTGAGAAGTGAGAAGCAGTGTGAAGTGAGGAGTGTGAAGTGCGAAGTGAGAAGTGTGAAGTGTGAAGTTTGGAGTGTGAAGGAAGCAGTGAGAAGTGAGAAGTGTGAAGTGTGGACTGTGAAGTGTGGAGTGTGAAGTGCGAAGTGAGAAGTGTGAAGTTTGGAGTGTGAAGGAAGCAGTGAGAAGTGAGAAGTGTGAAGTGAGAAGTGTGAAGTGTGGACTGTGCAGTGTGGAGTGCGAAGAGCGCAGTGCGAAGTGTGAAGTGTGAGGTTTGGAGTGTGAAGGAAGCAGTGAGAAGTGTGAAGTGTGGACTGTGAAGTGTGAAGTGTGAGTGAAGTGTGGAGTGTGAAGTGCGAAGTGAGAAGTGTGAAGTTTGGAGTGTGAAGGTTGGAGTGGGAAGGAAGCAGTGAGAAGTGAGAAGTGTGAAGTGTTGACTGTGAAGTGTGGAGTGTGAAGTGCGAAGTGAGAAGTGTGAAGTGTGAAGTGTGAAGTTTGGAGCGTGAAGGAAGCAGTGAGAAGTGAGAAGTGTGAAATGTGGAGTGTGAAGTGTGAAGTGTGAAGTTTGGAGTGTGAAGGAAGCAGTGAGAAGTGAGAAGTGTGAAATGTGGAGTGTGAAGTGTGAAGTGTGAAGTGCGAAGTGAGAAGTGAGAAGTCTGGACTGTGAAGTGTGAAGTGTGAAGTGTGGACTGTGAAGTGTGAAGTGTGAAGTGTGGACTGTGAAGTGTGAAGTGTGCAGTGTGAAGTGTGGACTGTGAAGTGTGAAGTGTGCAGTGTGAAGTGTGAAGTGTGAGGTTTGGAGTGTGAAGGAAGCAGTGAGAAGTGTGGAGTGTGAAGTGTGGAGTGTGAAGTTTGAAGTTTGGATTGCGAAGAGTGCAGTGTGCAGTGTGAGGTGTGGAGTGTCGAGGGAAGGACACGGTCGGGACAGGGTGTCTTTGAACTATAGGTCATTTATGTTTGGGAAACTTCCGCCGCCGGCTTGCCCGGGTCTATGTTATATATATTTGTTATATATTACATCTATTATGTCATATAATTATATATATATATATATTATAGGTAGGCACAAAGGGTATTTGCCTCAACTAGTTTGGGGTATTGTATGGGATTCGAGCGATGCCAGTGGCTGCCAGGGATGTGGTGAAGGGGTTTGTAGGAAACCACCATTAATTTGTGGACAATTTACCCAACCAATAGGAAGATCAAGAGTACAAATTAAGATGCAAGCACAAAAACATGGAAAATTGTCGCTTAACCTGGCTTTAGCCAGCAGAAATGATAGGAAAAATGGTGATAGACCACTATTGGATTTTTCCCGATGCTTTAAAGTGTAATGCTTGTTCTGACGGTGAAAAATGATGGGATATAACCAACAATTTGATGATTTTGACATCATTCCAATATGTTTTTCCATTTCCCCCAGGCCATTTTCCAGGAGTTTGACCCATCCCCACAGTTCAACCGGAGTTCTCCCAACACGGCCACCAGGGTTTGAAGCAGCCCATCATGTTGGGCATTCATCGCTCCGATTACATGTTGCACGAGGGCTCCGAAAATTCGGAGCCACGGTTTCTGCAAGTGGAGCTGAATACCATTGCCTCATCCATGGGAGCGCATGCCCTGAACGTGCCTTGGAGGCCAAAGATTCAGCCAAAAAATAAACTGAATTTTCATCCCATCCCACCAGGTGATACCTGGTTGCTAAGCTTGGTCTTAGCCAGTCCCTTCCTTGGGGTCATCCCATTTATGTCCATTGATATCTGACAAAAACCAGCAAAATTAGCCACTTACCTAAGTGGGTTGATCGTTCCAGCCCATCAATACCTTAGTTTAACATCATGAAATGGGTGTGTCTAAAACTGGGGTACACCCAACAATGTTAGTAGGGAACATGATGATCAATTAAATGTGGTACCTAATGTTCAGAACCCAAATAAATTGAAATGATAACTTGATATATACAACATGTCTAGCATACACCTATTGCCGGGATTCCATCCTATCCCACCAGGTGGCAATCATTTTGGTAATCCTACTGCTATATTATTCATATTTGCCGGGATTCCATTAGCCATATAGTATATTTGCCATACATATGATTTACCCATACCCAGCAATTCCCAGAATTCCATCCTATCCCAGGTAGGCAAGTTGCACCGTTTCCTCCTCTCCCGTTTCGGCGGCGACGGCGACCGCGTGGCGCAGGCGCTGCAGAGCCACTTCGGCCTGGCCCCCAGCAGCGGCTGGTCGCAGCGGGACGTGCAACGGCACCTGCCGGAGAACGTCACGTTGCAGGCGATCCCCGCGGCTTTGGCCAAGGCAGGGGATGGGTTGGGGATGGGTTGGGGATGGGTTGGGTGGGAGGAGGGGGGCTTGGGATGGTGAGAGCTATGGAGTTGGGGAGTTATTGATGGGTAAAGCATCTATTTCGAGGGTGATTGAAGCTGATTCAAGGCTGAAACCAATTGGTAGAGGGGGTCTGGGATAGCCATGAACTTGTGATGTTTCAGATGTCAAATACATCAGCAGAAAAATGATGAGATCTATGATGAGATGGTGGGATGATGGTTGGCTTTTGGTCTTCCGATTTACATGAAATGAATTCGTGACTTTGTGATTTTATCCACATGGATCTGCTATGCTGAAACCGGGGTCCCATTCTTGGCCCAGGCGCACCAGGCCTATGGTGTGAAAGACGCCAAGGTGGTCTTTGTGGTCAACGAGGATCTCAGGAACTTTGCCGACTGGTGTCAGGTGGGAAAAAAACTGGGGTATCATTGGGAGAAACTATGATATAAAGCAATAGGTGGAGATCATATCAACATGGACTGTCTTATTGCGGTTGTATGGTGTTGTTTTTTTTGAGACCTTGCATGGTGGTCGGAGGCTTTTCTATTGCAGACTCTGCCACCACTTGTCGAGTCGTGTTCCAGATATACTAAACACAGTAACCTGACTATAAATAAGATCATCAAAACATAGCTGTCCCATCACCATGGGAAAAAACAACAACTATGGCCCCCCAGCATTTCTACCACGCCGCAGTTGGAGTACGCCTTGTGGCAGACCCACGGCGTGCGCGTGGTGCAACGGACCCTGGCGCAGCTGAAGCAGCAGGCCACGATGGAACAAGATGGGACCCTTCGCCTGGACGGTAGCGAGGCGATGGGTAGCTGGGATGGGCTTTTGGGTCTGGGAAACCCCATAAATTGGGGAAGTTCCCAACCCATAGGATCCATGGTGCTGGTATATATACTAACATTGGGGGTATATTGATGGTAAATGTTACCATATATAGCATACATGGATCCTATGGGCAATAGTTGGATGCTTTATTTCATGGAAATTCCTGAAAAAAAAGACACTGGATGATTTGGGGGTACCCCCGATTGTAGGAAACCTCCAAGTGAATCCACACTTAATTTGGTTGTTTCCAAGCAAATGTGGTTTCGCATGACTAGAAGGTTTTGAATGGTATTTGGTGACCAAACAAATAAACAAATGGACGTCTCGTTGATACCATCCGTTACAAAATTGTCTCTAAAAACCAGGTCATTGGCAAAGGTCAAGGTTTACTGGAACAAGTTTTTGCTGTACTGTATTGGAACAAGGACATTGGCTCAAGCTTTTTGAAGCATCGTTGATATACCGAATCTTGCGATAATGTCATCAATGGCAGTTGCTTGGGTTTTTGACATCAGCGCTTGCACACTGTGACCCCACATCGATGGTCTGCGACTCCACATCGATGGTCCAGAGGAGTCTTCGGAGAGGAAAGGAACAACATGCTACTGTGGACGTTTCGTTTGCCACTTCAACTGCGTTGCGCCCGGCGGATCCTTCAAAGACCACGGTTTTCTACAATCTATTTGTCAAACAACATGACATCCCAACTGTTTCGAGTCTATCTCGGCTATCACTGGATCCAGATCACCAACTTTGGATCAATTTGATGCGGTCAAGGATATATCGGAGCTGGCCCTTGAAACAGTTTGGACAAACAGTGGGAATTCTACAACTTCGACAGGTTTCCGTCACTTCGGTCTCAGCATTGGCCAATGATAACCACGTGAGAATACCTTACTGTGGGCGCTCGCTCGGAAGAATGCCGCTTGCCATGGCAGCTGCAGTGTCTGTTCATGTTTATTCTATGAGAATGTCACCAATTCCTCACCCAGACCTGGCATGTGGGCTGCCTGCAGTTGTGTGTCAAACTTGATCCAAAATGGATCAAAAATGGTGAGACGTTCAAATACGCCGAAGGAAATCCATTCCCATCCCCTGCGACTTGGATAGGACGAAGGGCCCTCGCTTCCTGCACGGTGGCATCAATTGGACATGGCAATGGCACTTTGAAAGGTGTGAAGGTTGAGGCTCTGAAGGGCAACTCGAATGTTGAACAATTCCAGCAATAATATGATGTTGCTGATGGTTGGAAGACGCTGAGTGCAGCTCCACGACCCGGTTTCAGCATGTTTCACAGCGTTTCACGTGGGTGCAAAGCATCGCTTTGCCTGCGGCGAAGACATGGCTCAACGTCTCGAAGAGTACAGATTTCTGTACATTCAGTGTTGAGATTGAAAGTGCATTTGACTTCATGAGGATTGTCCGACATCATCAACATGTGAAACATTGTGAAACTGTTGAATGAAAGCAACCAGTTGCTTGATGATTTCTTGGTATTTCTTGGTATTTGAAAACAGCAACATTGCTCGAATTGCTTCACGTTCAGTGCTTTGTGTTGAGCGCATTGATGACAATCATCACCACCTGCAGCTTTGCCACCATCAACAGCATGAATTCTGCGTAATTACATCACTTACCCTCGGGCAATTTAACATAGCTATTGAAAATGGCCATTTATAGTTGATTTTCCTATTAAAACTTGACATGTTCAATAGCTATGTTAAATTACCAGAGGGATCCAGAGGGTATATATTAATGGTTTTAAGACGACTCATGACCCCCTGAGATCCCTGATTTTTTCTGGTGATTTCACCGCGATGCCAGGTGTCAGTGGTCTACTATCGCGCAGGCTATGGACCCGAGGACTACCCCACTGAGGTGCACCGAAAGAAAAGACTTGGGACAAAACGGATCGATTTGTGTAAAAAATGCATCACACAAATATAGATATATAACTAATGTATGGTATTAATATGTTGACATATAACTAATGTATGGTATAGATTCTACCAAACTATAGGTAACTGTTGTTTGTACTTGTCATTGTTTATTTTACAAAACACGCAAATTGATTTTTTTCATGAATATGTATATACTAGCAATTGAATATGGGGAGAGAACATTCATTACATATATCACTAAGGGATTAAAACCCAACCAATGATGATATTTAAGCTTATCATTAAATATCACATTCACTAAATTAAATGATTGAAACCCATCTTTACCAACCAATGATGCTTGTGATTTCGGAGATTCCGTGACCAAAAATGTCGGGGAAGCATCCAGCGGTTCCTCTCTTGCCAGGTGCAGTGGGATGCACGAGGCATGCTGGAACGCTCCAAGGCCATCAAGTGCCCTTCCGCATCTTGTCCCAATAAAAAGCTCGGATGGAAAAGATGAAAAGGATGGAAAAGGATGGAAGCCGATCTTCTTCGCCATGAGCTTGTTCTTGTGAAAAAAATATCCTGCATTTTTTTTGGTTTCTATTTGCGCTAGGCATTATTAGTTTCTATTTGCGCAGTCGGCCAAATTCGCTAGTGTGTGAATTCCATCCCCATGTCCCAGCTTGGATTTCCCCCAGGATTCTTCACCCCAAAAAATGAGGTGGATTACCAGCTTGTGGGCGCCAAGAAGGCGCAGTGGTAGATGTTAATGCCATGGTGCTGGTGCCATATTCAAGTGTTGTTTGAGGATACATGTGCATAGACGTTTAGCTGTGATTGTGGTTTGGCTATTGTGACACCTTCCATGAGTATATCTTGGCATATAATAGTTGCTGGATTTTTCTGGAGCAGAGGCTTTTGATTCTGGATGATGTGTTGGATGAATGCTTGCCATGGAAGACTGGCATAATAATAGTGGGTCGTTGTGGCAATCGCAGGGCTTAGAAAATAATTCCTTCATACCATCCAAAGAGTCGTGGTGGTTGAAACCATCTGTCACCCTCTTTTACACAGGGATCTCAGCACTAGAAACCATCCATCACACACCATTTGTAACCCATTGCTTCTGTATCTTACAATGGTTCATCAATCTTAAACCTGCTGGCATGAAACAGTAGAAACATGCTATATCATTCGTGTATCCATATATTTCTTAGTATATCATCATATCATAATGTTTCATCCTTGATGTATATATATATATATATACATGTAACATGTATTGATATCCCAACCAACCAAGGGACTTCTCCCAGTTTCCAGTGCTAAGTTGGGTGTTTCCCACATTTTTTTTGGTATATTTCAACTGCTCAGTCTGCTTAGTGGAAGATATATCAGTAGATTATGATATATATATATACTACTGAGCAACTGTTGCTGATGTTGCGTATATAGTTGAATCATATACTGATATACTGCGGATAACATGAAGTATCATGTATATCATAGTGTATCATAGTGTATCATATACTGTGAAATAGAACTGTTACATCATGATATACCCTGATATATCCATGATATCTCCATTTATAAAGATATATATATATATACATAACCATATCCATATAAATCTCCATTATATACTATGATATATCCATAATATTAATAACCATAGATACTGTTTCAATATCTCTAAATCAATATCCATTTCAATATCCATTTCACCATTTTTTATCTCCCAACGAGATCCATAGATCGCCCAAAACGCCAGGTGCAGCAGGCCCTTGCCAGACCCGGAGCCGTGGAAAGGTGCGGTCTGTGACCCAAGCGAAGAGCGCGTGCGTTTCGAAGCTGTGGACACATGGAAGCTATTGGGACACATGGCATGGGATCTCTTATCATGAATATTTTTTATGGATTAGAGATAGATATTATGGATATTATGGATTATTTGATCCCATGCCACTATGAATATACTTATGGATATATAGATTAGATGATTAGATATTATCAGACCATTGGGATGTGGATGTACATGAAAATCGTTTACCTTCTGGCAATTTGTTACAGTTCGCTATTGAAAATATGGTGATTTCGATCGTTGATTTAGCTATTCAAAATGGTGATTTTCCATCGATTTTCCATAGTTATGTTAGTTTACTAGAGGGTAATGGGATGTACAATTAATGGGATGTATTGTAACACCATTTCTCATCCATATATCTAGTGGGATATATCAGATATATCCATTATTGTAATGATGATCCATTGTCTAACTAAAGGTTATATTATATATATATAATGTGTATAACACTAGTATCCATGTATCTAATGAGATGTGCATGGACACCATATTTTCTTACGTCTGAATGGTCAATAGTCCATATATTTGGAGGATGGTAGCCCCAAAAATGGAAGCAAATCACTAAATAAGCATCGAAATCGGACGCAGTGTCACACTTCCAACAGCTCACGTACAGCTATATACCTGGATATGTCAGATGTGTCAGCTGTTCATTTACGCCACGTCTCAATCACAGATCCAACCTTCAGGGATCCCATCAGAAGAGTTGGATATGTTTAGGAGTGTCTCCTTGATTCTTCAGATATGTTTTTGGATGTTGACTTCGCTGTATGTTTTTTTGCTGAAACTTTCAGTTGCCATGAACCAGCGAGAAACATCCAGTTGTTTTTTGGGACACCAGGAAACTTCTGAATAGAGTTGCTAATCTAGATGACTCAGAAAATACTCAAGTTTGATATACCTTCCATCCTTGTGACTTCAGTACCTCTCCGGCAGATTCCTCAGCTCCCGCGACAGCAGCAAGTTGCGCAGCTGTTTCGCCGGCCTCTGGGGCCTCGGTCCTCAAGAGGACGGTCATGTTTCCCCTGCCATATTGCCACATGGGTATGGGTCAATAATTATAGATACATTTTTAGTGGGATGAACATCCATTTACCAGCTATGTTATGTATGTTATATATGATATATATAGATATATATATATAATATAATATATATATATATTAAAGGGCTGCCGCCCCCTGCCGCCGACCCCTGGTAGCGTGTGGGGTGCAGAGTGAGGAGCGTGGAGTGTAAAGTGCGGAGTGTGGAGTGTGCAGTGGGTAAAGCGTAGAGTGTAGAGTGGAAAGTGTGGAGGATTAAGTGTGGAGTGTAGAGGGTGAGTGTGAAGAGTGTCAAGTGTAGAGTGTAGACTGTGGTTTTATGCCTGGGGCTTTATCCAACCATGACGGTGATCCCCCGATGGTGGAGCGAAGATAGCCATCTATTCCAGTCGCCACCAAGCATCAACTATATATATCAATGAGAGACCATCCATGGGTTACATTTGTTTAATGGGTTATGGTTAATGATGGTTATTGCTTGTTGATGGTGAATAATGATCAATAATTAACGCCTCCTCGGCTCCAATCGCTCGCAACAGCGGATGCTGCGATACCTGTCGTGTAGAGCTCCCTCTTTGAGACGTTCGAAGTTTGGAGGCTCAAAATGGTTTCCAGGTGAGCTGGATCCAATTGGAACATGGGGGAATCTTTGGATAGAAAAAAAAAGGCGGAACCTCAAGAGGAACGGAACCTGAGTTTTGGGGATGAATCATGAACATACGCAGAAAGATGGCAAATGGCCGTCAACTTGGTTCACTTGGTCCAAAATGTCGGTCCATCCTAGTCCCTATCTCGGCGGTGACAGTTCTTCCCTAAATCCCACTTAGTTGTAAGTGCGGTTTCGGAGAACTTAGACAAATCATAGCCATAGTCATTAATATGCCTTATATTCCAACTTGTGGTTTATAACCCATGGTTACATTTGTAACGTCACACCCCAAGTAGGATCATAAGATGTTACAAGTTCGTCTAAAAAAAATCATGATCATTTGCTATGATCTTACCGGTGCGAAACGCAGGGAACGAGTCAGGGAATGATCCACAATCACTAGTAATAATCAGCCCAGCAACCCCCAGCAACCCATCCATTCCCATCCATTCCCTACGTTTAGCACCAGTAAGTTAGCCCAACTGATGTACCCTCTGGTAATGGCTAACATAGCGATTGAAAATGGCTATTTATAGTTGATTTCCCTCTTAAAAATGGTTGTCCATAGTGATGTCATAGTTGACCAGACGGCAAGTGGAAGGTTTACCAATTTTTACCCAAACAAATCACCCAGTTGTGGTGGTAAATATACCAGCTTAGGGCGCCGGGAAGCGTTTAAGGCCAGCCTACTGCCTAACGTTGCTTTCTGAAACCAGAAGAAAATCTCCAGGAAAGCGCCCGGCAGGTGGCCAAAGGACATGCTGCTTTCTGACACCAGAAGAAAATCTCCAGGAAAGCGCCCGGCAGGTGGCCAAAGGACATGCTGCTGGGCCGCCAAGGGCGCCGGGAAGGGTTTAAGGGCAGCTTAGGGCGCCGGGAAGCCTTTAAGGCCAGCCTACTGCCTAACGTTGCTTTCTGAAACCAGAAGAAAATCTCCAGGAAAGCGCCCGGCAGGTGGCCAAAGGACATGCTACTGGGCCGCCAAGGGCGCCGGGAAGGGTTGAAGGGCAGCTTAGGGCGCCGGGAAGCCTTTAAGGCCAGCCTACTGCCTAACGTTGCTTTCTGAAACCAGAAGAAAATCTCCAGGCAAGCGCCCGGCAGGTGGCCAAAGGACATGCTGCTGGGCCGCCAAGGGCGCAGGGAAGGGTTTAAGGGCAGCTTAGGGCGCCGGGAAGCGTTTAAGGCCAGCCTACTGCCTAACGTTGCTTTCTGAAACCAGAAGAAAATCTCCAGGAAAGCGCCCGGCAGGTGGCCAAAGGACATGCTGCTGGGCCGCCAAGGGCGCCGGGAAGGGTTTAAGGGCAGCTTCGGGCGCCGGGAAGCCTTTAAGGCCAGCCTACTGCCTAACGTTGCTTTCTGAAACCAGAAGAAAATCTCCAGGAAAGCGCCCGGCAGGTGGCCAAAGGACATGCTGCTGGGCCGCCAAGGGCGCCGGGAAGGGTTTAAGGGCAGCTTAGGGCGCCGGGAAGCCTTTAAGGCCAGCCTACTGCCTAACGTTGCTTTCTGAAACCAAAAGAAAATCTCCAGGAAAGCGCCCGGCAGGTGGGCGCCGGGAAGGGTTTAAGGGCAGCTTAGGGCGCCGGGAAGCGTTTAAGGCCAGCCTACTGCCTAACGTTGCTTTCTGAAACCAGAAGAAAATCTCCGGAAAGCGCCCGGCAGGTGGCCAAGGACATGCTGCTGGGCCGCCGCCAAGGGCGCCGGGAAGGGTTTAAGGGCAGCTTAGGGCGCCGGGAAGTTTAAGGCCAGCCTACTGCCTAACGTTGCTTTCTGAAACCAGAAGAAAATCTCCGGAAGCGGCCGGCGGTGGAAAGGACTGCTTCTGGTCCTCCAGGGCGAGGGAAGGGTTTAAGGCAGCTTCGGGCGCGGGAAGGGTGTTGAGAGGCCAGCCTACTGCCAGAAGGGTTTAAGTGCAGCTTAGGGCGCCGGGACGCGTTAAGGCCAGTAGGGCAGCTTATGCGCCGGAAGCTTTCAGGCCAGCCTACTGCTAACGTTGCCTTTCTGAAACCAGAAGAAAATCTCCAGGAAAGCGCCCGGCAGGTGGCCAAAGGACATGCTACTGGGCCGCCAAGGGCGCCGGGAAGGGTTTAAGGGCAGCTTAGGGCGCCGGGAAACCTTTAAGGCCAGCCTACTGCCTAACGTTGCTTTCTGAAACCAGAAGAAAATCTCCAGGAAAGCGCCCGGCAGGTGGTCAAAGGACATGCTGCTGGGCCGCCAAGGGCGCCGGGAAGGGTTGAAGGGCAGCTTAGGGCGCCGGGAAGCCTTTAAGGCCAGCCTACTGCCTAACGTTGCTTTCTGAAACCAGAAGAAAATCTCCAGGAAAGCGCCCGGCAGGTGGCCAAAGGACATGCTGCTGGGCCGCCAAGGGCGCAGGGAAGGGTTGAAGGGCAGCTTAGGGCGCCGGGAAGCGTTTAAGGCCAGCCTACTGCCTAACGTTGCTTTCTGAAACCAGAAGAAAATCTCCAGGAAAGCGCCCGGCAGGTGGCCAAAGGACATGCTGCTAGGCCGCCAAGCGCCGGGAAATGGTGTTTGAATGGGCAGCTTTAGGGCTCCGGGAAGTCCTTTAAGGCCAATCTACTGCCTAACGTTTCTTTCTGAAACCAAAAGAAATCTCCAGGAAAGCCCCGGCTGCCAAAGGACATGCTGCTGGGCCGCCAAGGGCGCAGGGAAGGTTTATAAGGGCAGTGGGCGCCGGGAAGCGTTTAAGGCCAGCCTACTCCAATTCTTCCTGAAACCAGAAGAAAATCTCCAGGAACGCCGGCAGGTGGCCACTGCTGCTTTTTGAAACCAGAAGAAAATCTCCAGGAAAGCGCCCGGCAGGTGGCCAAAGGACATGCTGCTGGCCGCCAAGGGCGCCGGGAAGGGTTTAAGGGCAGCTCAGGGCGCCGGGGGTTTAAGGGCAGCCTACTGCCTAACGTTGCTTTCTGAAACCAGAAGAAAATCTCCAGGAAAGCGCCCGGCAGGTGGCCAAAGGACATGCTGCTGGGCCGCCAAGGGCGCCGGGAAGGGTTTAAGGGCAGCTTAGGGCGCCGGGAAGCCTTTAAGGCCAGCCTACTGCCTAACGTTGCTTTCTGAAACCAGAAGAAAATCTCCAGGAAAGCGCCCGGCAGGTGGCCAAAGGACATGCTGCTGGGCCGCCAAGGGCGCCGGGAAGGGTTTAAGGGCAGCTTAGGGCGCCGGGAAGCCTTTAAGGCCAGCCTACTGCCTAACGTTGCTTTCTGAAACCAGAAGAAAATCTCCAGGAAAGCGCCCGGCAGGTGGCCAAAGGACATGCTGCTGGGCCGCCAAGGGCGCCGGGAAGGGTTTAAGGGCAGCTTAGGGCGCCGGGAAGGTTTAAGGCCAGCCTACTGCCTAACGTTGCTTTCTGAAACCAGAAGAAAATCTCCAGGAAAGCGCCCGGCAGGTGGCCAAAGGACATGCTGCTGGGCCGCCAAGGGCGCCGGGAAGGGTTTAAGGGCAGCTTCGGGCGCCGGGAAGCCTTTAAGGCCAGCCTACTGCCTAACGTTGCTTTCTGAAACCAGAAGAAAATCTCAGGAAAGCGCCCGGCAGGTGGGCGCCGGGAAGGGTTTAAGGGCAGCTTAGGGCGCCGGGAAGCGTTTAAGGCCAGCCTACTGCCTAACGTTGCTTTCTGAAACCAGAAGAAAATCTCCGGAAAGCGCCCGGCAGGTGGCCAAGGACATGCTGCTGGGCCGCCATCGCCTAGGCAGGTGGGCGCCGGGAAGGGTTTAAGGGCAGCTTAGGGCGCCGGGAAGCGTTTAAGGCCAGCCTACTGCCTAACGTTGCTTTCTGAAACCAGAAGAAAATCTCCGGAAAGCGCCCGGCAGGTGGCCAAGGACATGCTGCTGGGCCGCCATCGCCTAGGTGCTCCTCGGACGCGCTCCCCCTGCCATCGTCTGGGGTCGGCGGATATATCTGGGTAAATTATAACGACCTCACTGTTCTCCCTCACTGGAAATCATGGTTTATTTTACGGAAATCATCCCCAAATGGCCTTAATTCAGGTTAGTGAAATATTATAATTTACCCAGATATATCACCATTATACCATTATCGGTGAAGCTTGGTTTAAGGTTGATGGAAAATTGTGGGCAATCCAATTTTTTTATATTAATGTCAACCCCGGATTCATGAACCATGATTAATAAAAATTAAGGGGGGGTACTCCTCCATGGTTTATTAATCCAGGGTTGACCTTAAGATTTACCACATATTGGTTTTTCCCCATATGTTTTGTCCATCCCACCGGGTGCGACGCCAGGACGATGAAGAGATCATCCGGACGGCCATGGCCAGTCCGGAGCACTACGTCTTGAAGCCGCAGCGCGAGGGCGGCGGCCACAACTTCTATGGCACCCTGGCAGAATTGCTTGGCTTATGGTGCGAGCATGGTGGGAAAGTTGACCAAATCCAGCAAAAATGCTGGATTATGATGGATTATGGTGAATTATTTACCAAGCACAATGGAAATGTATAGATACTATAGTTGATTTATGATAGCCAGTTTTTGAAAACTGTGGATGTTGTTGTGGTTATGGTTGGTGAAACATCCCCTTAGGGATTCAGGGTTTGGTAGACAATCCATTACACAACACGGGTTTGTCTGAAATTGTTTGCCATTGAAAGTGCCATTCTATGCGTACCACCAACGGGACAGCCATGAGGATTGCTGCCCACAACTTGACCCGCTGGACAGCAAGAGATTTCGTTGGAACTGCCAAGTTGGGACATCGAATTCGACCTCATCACCGGTGATTGTCAATAAATCCGAGGGAAAAAAAAAACAGGAGCCTAAACCTAACAGATCCAACAGATCCGTCGTCAACGAATTGATCCGAGGTTCTGATGTGGCCAAGAAGCTCAAGGACGGGTCGACCGGGGATCCCGAGTGATCCCAACTTCCACGAATCGCAGGAAACATGGTTTGTTTCAAATGTTTCGTTGGAGTGATAAATGTGAAAATTAATCACAATCCTACCTTCATCCTTTGGCTGGCGATTTTTGCTCTGCTTTGTGTGTGTGTTTTTAATTCATGTTTTTTCCGCATCTTGAAAGCAATTTTGGTTGATCCAATCCCAGCGTTTCGTTGCAGGAGCTGTCGCGAGAGGATCGTGGCGCCTACATCTTGATGCAACGCATCATGCCTGGCTTGCAGCCTTCGGTCATGACACGCCAAGGGCAACTGAAGGCTGTTGGTGGGGATGCTTGGGGGTCTGATGTTTGAAATATCCTACGGCCTTAAGAAGCCGTAGGCCCAAAAACAAAGGCCATCTCATAATATAATATAATTATGTCTATGTTCACTCACTCTGGCAATTGCGTTCAAGCCTAAAGCCAATTTTTGTTGGGCTTTAGATGCAGATTCAGGAAGAACTAGGACGTTGTCCCTTGAAAACTTTTGGTTTCCAGTTCCAGCCAGGTGATGAATTGTTTGTCCGAGTTTGGCTTCTACTCCGTTTATGTTGGGGATGGAAGGAGCAACGAGTCGGTGGGTTTTCGGCCGCTGGAAATGTTGGGAGATTTCGGCTGGGGTGCCTCCAACGTGGGGGTGCCATCATGGGGACCAACTGGTTTAGTGAAATGGTTTGGAGTCCACATCTATTATATATATATATATATGACATCTATTATCATCTATTTTAGTGGAAGCCAAAAAGGTCATAAACTAGGGTTGCATGCCACTTCGGTTGGGTGAACATCCCTAGTGTAGGTGAACAACCCCAGTGGAGCAGCAATGACCAGAAGCGTGGTTTCAGTCCCAGGTCCCACCATTTGCTCAGACGATTTGCTCAGCAGGTCCCGTTGTTGTGAAACAAAGCACACATTGAAAAAAGACACAAAAACATTGGATAAGATATACATATGGATCTAGTTGGTGGTTTGGAGCATGGCTTTTTTGACTTTCCATATATTGGGAAGAATAATTCCAACTGACGAATATTTTTCAGAGGGGTCAGAGGGGTTGAAACCACCAACCGGAGATATACATATAGATATACATATACTGTAGATATACATATAGATATACACATACTGTAGATATATATATATATATACATATAGATATACATATAGATATACACATGTTATGTATATAGGTATTCAGAAGTTGGCTAACCTCCAACCAATCCATAAAGTCATCCATAAGCTCCACATGTTTAAGGCTTTTTCCAAGGCCTGAAATTCGGGGAGTCCATTCCACCCCCTACGGCCCGGCTCGTGGCTCGTGGAGGAGAGTCTACTTCTCACGGCATGCTGGACATTTGGTGCGCACCAAAGCGCAAGGTGTCGATGAGGGCGGTGTAGCTGCAGGTTATGCGGTGATCAGCAGTCCTTATCTCACCGGCTGAGCTAACAAAATCTGATGGTAAAGCTGGCAAGATGGTACTTAGTACTTCTTTAACATGTTCATTGTTGTATTAGTTTTTGTTGAAGGCGTTCAATTCGAAGCTTTCTGAATTGTTGCAACGGATCATGAAGGGAGTTCACTTGACCTCACATGTTCATTCATTTTCCATATCTTTTGGACTCATGGAACACCCGGCCCATCGAACTGATGGCCTGCTGGTTGTTTCCGAAGTGACCGCGGGGAAGAAGCTCATCGTTTTGCCATGGAAAAAGGGGTTCGCATCACGTTTGGGGTATGATGTAGAGAGTGAGAATGCAGCAAGTTAATCCTGTGAGGATAGATGGAAGTGTTTTGCAATGTTCTGCATTCATGTTTTCGAGGGTCTTATCCATAGCATTACTAAAATACAAGGTACCGGCGCCAATAGCGACCCTGGAAAATTTGCACATGGCTTCATCAGTCATTTTTCAAAAATACAGCGTTTTGATGCGTTTTGCAACATTTCCACAAGTACCCACTCATGTCCAACAGCAGGATTCATTGGTATTTACAGGAAGGCAATTTTTCTTTTTGACCATTGGACTTTTGCATTTCAAAGGTTTTTTTGTTTTCAAACAATTTGATTCGAGGTCGCTTCCACGCCAAATTTCCTTTTTTCTCATCTTCAGCGGCATTTGTTGGCCATCTTGGCCAGGTCTTTCATCAGAGTGTCTCAAGAGCGTGTCAGAAGTCAGAAGTTCCAAGAACATGTTAGAAGCGTAGCATCAACAGCGTGTCAGAAGCTCCAAACACAAAAGAAAGTATGACACAAAAAAAACGCACGCGAGGAGAACGTTATTACACCCCGCCCAACCCCCCCCAAGTGTGCCTCCTTGTACATGTGTTGGATGCTAGTGAACGTTATCACAACCAAGGGGAAAATATGAAATTGGCGTTTTCCTTTGGGGTCGCTAGCAGCGCGGTTAGCAAATACAAGCATCTGTGTTAGTCATTCAAATGAACAGTTTCACAAAATTGAGATGTGCATGCCGGTAAATCAACCTGTTTTCCAACATTTTGCACCTCAGATCAGCCTTGAAAATACATTTCACAATATGAATATGTGTTGGGTTTCAACCTACGTCCACAATCAAGCCATCTGCAAGATGTTTGGATCTGGTCTTCTGGGAATGGTGAGTGCGGATGTCTGCCAACTGAGATGCTAATCCAATATGTTCTTCAAAAAAGACAACATCAATTCAAACACTAGACATATAAATATAATATAACATACTATGCAAAATTGAATTTTACAAAATTGAGATAGATACAACCATCCCAACATCATAGTTATTTTAATGTTTTGTTTCTAAACAAAGAGAGATATTGAGAGAGGTCAGCCCTGTATCACCAGCCCCGGGCTCAGATCCATCCGGAAGGGGCGCCCCGGCGCGCCAGCCGGGCCGCGGCCAGCATGGCAATGGCGCGGATGGCGGGGAAAACTCAGAGGGCCGGCTGGATCCATTGATGAGATGTGTATCATGTGTCTGAAAATGGGAGGGGTTCCGAAAATGGGATGTTCATGGAAAATGGGGGTTTATATCATAGAGTTTAATGGAGATTTAATAGTGATTAATGAACATATTAAAACAAGAAAACCCGAGTCACCATGGTTGTTTCAATACTAAATGACTTGGATTTGAAGGTACCTCCATGACTTAGGACACCTCCAAATAGAAAATGAAAATCATGGAAAGGACTCCTCCATACTCATCCCTTGGTGATTTTGAATGATGAATCACCATAAACCATCCATTTCTTGAGGAAAATTATGGTGTGTATGAAGTGGAGGACAACGCCCCAATATATAGCAGTTTTTATTGGAAACTGGCGAGGTGAGGATCTATGAAATTTGTTTGGAACGATGATGGTTGGTACTTTGCCTAGCGGGATCAAAATGGATACAACATGCCTTAAGTTGCATGAATGAGACTGTACATCTGCAATATTTGAATTTGAAGGGAGCCTAATTCAGATTGCACAGCGCTGAGAATCTCTTTCGACTGCTATTTGCTAGCAAGCTGGGGACATGTAAGGCCATCGTTTTCCAAATCTTTAGATATTCCCATTTGTGAGACTCGTGTCCTAGTCAGGAGAACCCACCCCATCATTCGCGAGCATCAATGCATGATATAAGTTGACAAGTCGTGTAGACATCAGCGAGACTCCCGCAAGAAACAAAACACAATATAGTCACGATATAGTCACTATATAGTCACTATATGTACTATCTGAACACTAGAGGAAGTGCTGGTAGAATCATCCTTCAAGTTTTCATGCAAGAAAATCGTATGGCAAATGAAGCAATGAACATCCAATTACCACCATTTTTTCTGGCCAAAAATTGGGGAATTCATGGAGCTTCGCCATGGATCCCAGGACACAGAGCGGCAAGATGAGTCCGGCTTCGCCCAGACGAACATCGGAGCTTTGGAACTTTGGGTCATGGCTAGGTCTTCGGCATGGCTTGCTTTGTTTATTGTTCTTATAAGGTTTTAGAATCATAAATGCTCATGATATAATATGATAATGATACAATATGATATATACTATATACTATATACATGATATATATGATATATATATATAGTTATATAAATAATATGTTGATACTGCACTGTACTGTACTTATTATTTGCAGTTGTCCTCCAGCTGCAATCCCAGCCACTGCTTCCTCAGGTCCTTAGACTTCCTTTCAGGAACCGTGCAGATGCTCGGCTGAATCGATGCCTTGGGGGCCACCCTTATGGATGCCGGGTGTAGGTCAAAATGTAGCAGAAAGTTTGTTTAATATGTGGCAGTTGCTACATAGTTGGATTATGAGCTTGATGATTGATGATAGTTGATCTTTGATGATGTTAGATGATATTTGGGATAAGAGATATGCAAAGGAATCAAACGACCAACACGAGGTGGATGATACATTTCGGAATATTGCTATATGGTTAATTGCTATATATATATGTATATATACACACTTCAGCTGAACTATAACTTTTGATGCATAATCAACATTCCCCCATAACATTGATAGTTATATTGCCATACCCCAACCATTGGAATTCCCTATGTTTTCTCCCAGGAATCTGAAGAGGTTTGGTGGGGCCATCTCTGAGGCCCGTCTCGGCTCTGTTATTTGAATGATAGGAATGATGTGCTTCATGGGGAACAATTAATATCTAATCCCAAAATGGATAAAAATAGTGGATTAAACTTAATATCATCAGATATATTATCACGATTGGCCTCTGGTTATGACTAAGAGTTTGCATAGAAATAGATGGTTTACCGTTCTTAATAGCATGGGTGGATATTCCATGGCTATGTTAGTCATAACCAGAGGGTAATCCCAAAATGGATAAACATGAGTATATGCCGCACATATCGCCTACAAACTTGGGATGTGGAAAAAATGGAACATGGTGTTTGTTCAATCACACATATCTTCTTATTTGATCCTTGCACTGGGTAACTATTCATTATTCGCGCCAGGAACTTGATATTCATAGCAAACTGCTGGGCGAAATGGAGGAGCTGCTGGTTTGAAATATCAAACATGGAAGTAGAACACGGATGAACGGTCAAACCAACAATGATAGTAGAACGGGGATGCAAACAATACTTTTTATGGTCGTTTGGTGGTGCCAATTTTCGACGATCATCCCATGAGCACAGAACAGTTCGCTTTGTGAACGAAGGTCGCGTAACTTGACAAAACTGGCAATTCCCAGTCGCAACGTGAATAAATTGATAGTATTTTGATAGTATTAATTCGTGGGATGATTTAACTATGTAATATTTTGATAGTATTATTTATTAATGTATGGTCATAGTATGATCCAGTATTAATAGGTCATCGAATGAACGTGGGGATCCGGACACAAACTGTTTGGATCAATTGGGAATATGGCTACAATATGATTCAAATTCATGTCAAAAAATGGTAATCGTTGAACCTGTCTAAGCATGCCTTTGGTGGGTCAATGAGTAACCAACTTCAGAGCCGTACCCAGAATAGCCATTGGCATCCAGTGGCTATATCCCACCACAAGTCACCGTGAAACATTCAAAGTATCATGGCTTATTAGGGACACAGATGTTCCATCATGTTCCACAGAGGTTTTTGAGTCCAAAACCCCAAAACATCAAAATTGAGGATGTGTTTAATTGGATGTGTCAAACTTGATTTTCCTCTCACTAAATAAACAAAAAACACAAAAAAAACATCGACATTCGGCTATTCTGATCTTGTTGGAAAAGGAAATTCACAACATGATCCAGACATATCCAGACCGTCTGTATCCCTTGGGGCCAAAAAAAACCTCCGCCATCGCAGGACCAAACAGACGACTCCCGAGGTAGGATAAAGCAACAACAGGTGCGGCTGCCGGGACTTGGAAGGACGTATGGTGATTTAATGGTGATGATACTGGGATTAGAATGGAACATCCATGACTTAACCGAGGGTTCCGTTTTGTCATAGGGGCACCCCAAATCATCTAAGTAAGTCATGGATGACCGTGATTTAGTATTGAAACAACCATGATTTTGGGGTAGCTCCATTTTAGGAAACCGCCATTGGTCCCTTGAATTTCTGCACAGTTCTCAGCCCCTTGGAACTCTTCATCCCAAGAATTGCTGTCACAAAGCCAAGAACTCTGTGGCTCGAGTCCCCATTCTCTAGTTGGTCAGGAGCTCCCCACTTGTTTTTGATCGCTATATGTTGTACATTTGAGTGTTTCTTCATGAAATGTCATGATTTGTTTAAGGTGTATCTCATTTTAAAATACCCACCATAGATGACTGGCCAAGTGGCCATGGCACCAGCGGCATCTCCAGAAGAAGTTGGACGAGTTGAGTTCGGAGTCCACAATGTGTGCGCTTTGGGTGGCCTGGACGATGGATGGGGCAGTGGAGACATCGAGGAATACCACTGTTGTTCTAACATGTTTTTTTACCAAGCTGCAATTGGAATAGTTTAGGGTTTTAACTAACTGCAATCCTATAGACTGGCATAGCGCAATTAGTTGGTTTTCGATTTTCAAGATGTTGTTTTGAAGGTGAAATCGAAATACAATCCTCTAAAGACTAAAGACATGGGACCCAAGAATTAAACAGATCTGAAACTGCAAAAACCATGGTGTTTGGCAGGGTGTTTATCAAAGTTGTGCGAAGGAACGGAACCGTTTGTTTCCTTGTGTTTCCTTGTGCTGTTGCCTTTCTCTGCGGACTTCCAACATCTTCTGTGCATGTGTTTGTTTAGCATCCATAATTTTATCCCAGAACTGGTGGATTGGATAAATTCATATAAATTCCATGAAACTCCCGTGTTCATCAATCTTCTCCTGTATTTGGTTGGTGGAAAACCTTGCTTTCTATCGATTTCTTTGGACAAATCCTCCGTCATCCGGCTGAGACCTGCATTTGGGTCATGGTCGTGGCTATTTTCGTTCAGGGCCCAGGGGCCCCCAGGGCCCCCCCCCGGGGGGACGGTGTTGGGTGAACTCAAAAAAAAACAGCATTTGGGGCTTTCCTAAAATGCTGGGTATCCCCAAATGGATGGTTTATTTCATGTAAAATCCCATCAATAAATGGATGATAACTAGGGGATACTATAGGGGGTACCCATATGACTTAGGAAACCCCCATTTCATGAACGGCGGGTTTGCATCACGAAGATTGAACAAAATAGATCCATTCTGTCCGGATGATTGCGGACAGAACAGCCAATTTTTGATGTAGGGATTCGTCATCATCATGACACGACCGTTAGTTTATAATTTATATATATATATAGATAGATAGATAGTGTACATCTATACATTACTTCATAGTATATATATATGTATAGTATATATATGTATAGTGTATATATATATACATGTTTGTTTAGCTGAAATTTGCAGCTGCAGTTTGCTCCAAGTGGATCCTTGGATCCGGAGGTCACAAGCCCTAGTTGATCCCATCAAATCATGGAAACCTCATGAAATATCAAGTTCTGGTAGACGGTCAATGCTTATTTTCTAGTGATGTTGTTACACCTCAACTCTTATAACTCTTGAGATTTTTTCTGAGATTATCGAATGAAGATATTACTCATCACTAGTTCATGTATTACGCTCTGGTCTGGGTCATGCACGGCTATTTGTTGTTGATTTCGTCATGTTTTGTGCACCGAGGTGCTTCTGGTTTTCTTCTGACCTATCGGTTTTCCGCCGAAAATTGTTGTGATTCCGCACCAGGAGCGTCTCATAGGAAAGCTGTGGATTTGGAGTCCACAACCACATGTCTCGTAGACGGGTGGACCCTGAATTAAGATGGGTAGTTCGCAAGGGAGACATAACGGACATAGCGCTTGCTACACCCCAGCTACAAGGGGCAAAAACTCAACAATCCATTCACCAGGTGTGAAGTTCCGGAATCATTTTTTTGGCTGTAAAACAACAATGGCCAAAAAGGGTTGCTCCCAAGATCTCAGAGTTTTTAGGGTTTCGATTCCATACCCATACCTTCCTTCATGCCAACGAAAATCATTTGCTCCAAAAACATCAGTCGACACGCTTTTCTGAGCTGCCTCATGCTCAAGTTAATCCACTGCGCCCCACATGCGCTGCGGGCTGTTAATGTACGGCTGTTCTGTATCCAGCGGGACCGCCGTTCCAGTGATCGAAAAGGGAGTCTCTTGCAATCCTGTTTGGCTCGGATCATCCAATTTGAGTTTTCCCGTTGATGCATTCAATCTACCCTCTGGTTATGTAACATAGCCATGGAAAATCACCATGTAGTATACGTAGGTAAACCTCTATTTCTATGGGCCATCTATACCATGGCTATGCTTCACCTGTTGCAATCACCAAACACCAGTCATGAAAGAGTTGTCCACCGAGAATGTGCCAAGATTTCAGCTGCATGGCTGTGGCTTCAATGCCACAAAGCTCTGGGATAATTTGATCATAGCCATTTTAGTTGTGGCTCTTGCATGCTTGGTATTGCTTGGTTGCAAGTCTGTGGCGAAGTATGGTGTTTGCAACATGTTTAGTCGCCGAAGTCTACGCAGAAACATAGCCCCAGTTCTTTCTCACGGTATTACTCCATAATAACTCTTACCATGTTTCTTTGCAGAACCTGTAGTTCGCAACTGTCATCTTCCATCCCAACATATCCCAACATATCCCAACAATCCAGCCTTCACAAGCCTACCTCCCATGTTTCATTTCACATGTTCCAAGTGTATTGAGACCACCAACCAGCGGCGTTTGATCTCCCTTTACCTCCCAGGTCCCAGACTGTGAGCCATGGCTGCCACGGCCTCTGTGTCTGCGCGCTTGGCATGCAGCGGCGAGCTGCTCACTGTGGTGCCGAGTTTCCGAGTTCGTTGCTGGTGATGGGAGTTGTGTCCAACATAGGGGAAGGAATATGATTGGATAGGACATTATAGGGGTTTGTAAATGAGGTGGTTTATTATCAAAATATTTCAATCATAGGGAGTTTATCAAAGTATTATGATTGGATTTTGAGGACTTTGATGACTAACGTGACTAGCTACAGTGGGTTTGGTGAAAACCCAGAGTTTTGGGGCAAATCTCCCATCTTCCCAGTTAAAAAGTGTCACACCCGGGGAGAATCAAGTTCTGCACCACCAATTTGGGATGGTTGAAACCCTTTCAGTAATGGGATCAACATATATAAACCACCGTTTTCAACTGGGGATTTGGATTTCGCAACCATCCACAGTAGGTTGCTTGCAAATGACTGCTTGAACAGTGGAAGACCAGGCGTATCCTGTCTTGGAGCCTTGTGAATTTTACGTTTTGGGCGTACGAGGATTAGCCAAATACTCTCATGAAGCCGCATGACTTCCGGAAATAGCGTTGAAATTTAAGATTGAGTTGAGCGCCATCATGTATTTCCCTTGGCTAAGAAATGCAAAAGCTTAAAAATCTTGAAAAACATCCATCCCAACATGTTTTGTTTTCTTTCCATGTTCCATCTATCTCATTCTATTTCTATATTTCCCCACTGCAGCGAAGCGGATCCGGAATCCACAGGTGGACATCAACCTGGATGAGACCGTGGCAAATCTCAGATCCGTCATTGCAAAGGCGTCCCGCCGCAGAAAACTTGGATGACCAGCAGACGGTGTGTCGAAAGTGGTGACCTTAAAAACATCACATGCCCAGTCTATTGAAATTCGGATCACATCTGCATTTACACATTGACATTCATCATTTACATATTAATTGTATATTGAAATCCCAGTCATAATGGTCATAGTACTATATATTTTACCATATATTACCAACCAATTGGATTTCAAATTGGATATCGCACGCATTTCAATCACCCCCTTCCAGCTGCCAGACTGCTGGCGAGACCTGTTCTATGTGGCTACTGACCGCTGGGCGCTTGCTGCTGGATGGCGAACTGTTGAGGGATTTGACTTCGGCTGGCTCTAGGTGATGGGGAGGGGGTTACAAGGTGGTGCCCAGTTCGTTAGCTAAGTTGTTGCAAATAACTCCAATAACTATGGTTTATGGTAGATATATATATATAATATATATATAGAACTACTCACTATGGTTTACAAACCAATTTACAACTGCGGGGCACAACCTTGTAGCTGGGCATGGTACTTGGGAATACAGCCCAGAAAATAGCTGATGATGGTCTTCCATCAGGATATATCAGAATTAGAGATGCTGGGAGATTGGTGATCACGGATGACTTTGTCGCATGTGTACTGAAGCACCTTTTATGCACCAGCTATTGCTGGGACGGCTGGGACGGGGAAATTCCCGGCACCAACGCTGCTGCCAGTTTCGCCGTGGACATTGTCCGGTGCCAACCCATGCCGCAGCTGGCACCACCACCAGCAGCTCCCAGCAATGTCCGGGTATTCTTGCGCTGTGCCCTTACAGGAAGGGTATCTCAGTAGGGTTGGGTCAGGGATTTTACAGGGAGAAATGGTACAGGATGCTCTGGCAACAATTTTGTCACCATTTCTGTGGGTCCAGAGAGTCCATATACCCGGATGACCCACACTGGGAAGTTTGCCAACAGCATTGGGATCTTCGCTTACTGAGTAAGCCACCGATGCTTTAGGAAATTTGGCGAAGTCACCAAATATGATCATTGATAAGTAGACGATCTATTTGTGCCGCGGGAATTCGAACTGTATGATATATATATATATATATACATCATATTTTACATTCATACATAAATATATATATATATATATATGGGAAAGTAGCTACATACTTTTTTTTGTGTCAAGACTCCACACGATGCGTATGCTGTTTTGTTATAAACTATTTTGTGTTGTATAGTCAAGACATGTTAAGTCATATTAAATAGATTAAACACTGATTATTAAAATGTTGTTATTTCAGAATGTTAATCTACATCTGTCATGATAATAATAGTGTTGAAAATTGCTGAAACATATTGTTAAATCCCCATTTAGTTGCCATCTTCGTGGAACATCCCGCAGTTTCGATCACGGCCAGGAGACGCCATGGGCGAAGTGCGCCTGTGGCCCTTGGACAGCGTCGCTGCGCTGCGGGAAGCGGTCCTGCGCTTGTGCTTTGACGACAGCGCCGCAACGGACGCTGGGACGATTCTGCGGCCTGGGTGGCAGGGTATCTGCCACATCCAATGGATGATGGATGGGAAAAAACATGAATCTAACAGGAATTATACTAAGAATGCAAGATCAGGTGGTGAAGCATTCCAAAATGTGGGATTTGGGAATACGAACTACGACACATTTGGAGGGAGCCATGGAGAGTTCGGCATCCAAAAGTTGGAAAATCCGCATCGTGCAAAGTCTCGAAAAAAATCCTCAATGATTTGTTGATAGTGTCCGGGCTTTAACCTATGAGAAAATGTGATGTGTGGCAGTAGGCTATTAGGTAAATACCAGGTAAATCGTAAATCATCCAGGTAAATCATCCAGATGAAAGAGGTCAAAACCCAATTGCTCAGGAAGAAGGGCCTCTGCAGCTGCTTCTGGGAGAAGCTCGACAGGGGATTTCTGGTGGAGAAAACAACCACCGGAATGGAATACAAAGTCCGCTACTCCCGGAGAGAAGTTGGTATACTTGGTTTATGTTCTTTATTAAACCCTACTTGTAGTTCTAAATCAACTTGATTACCTATTGCGAGGGGGAGGGTGCTTTGTAGTGAAGCAACAAAAGGAATAGAGGAATTCAGACCTGCCAACATGTGGGATATGCGATTCAAAGCTTCTGGTCGAGTAGGTTTGACGTCACCAGTGATGATTTGGCCAGTTGCTTGGTGTCCACCATAGTTCTTTCTAAAGGCACAACTGGAGATACAGTAAGGCTTTAATTTTTATTAGGACCGCGTTGTTCAGCTTTACCCACATGTCTCCACTCTCCACTATATAGATTGATTTCATGAGTAGCAGGCTATTCTACGATATTATTCCTATTGTATCCTATTGTTGAATATTATTTATATCACATTTTTGGGAAAATTGCAGGTTTTCAGCTTCTGCTATGTGATAGTTCCTGGTTGGTGGTCTTATGCAGTTTTGTTTTCGATCGGACAAATGTGATGATGATCCAAATTGATGAGTGCCATTGTTTTGGGATGGTGCAAACCAAATGCTCAAACCATGAACCTGCCCGAAAACCATCAAGATTGTCTGAATTCAGAAAATGTTAAAGCGATCAATCAGTTGTTATTCTCCTTCTCCAGTTGACTTTGAAAAACACAGGAGAGTTGCCTAGCTGGGCCACTTCCACTTTGCAGCGCTGGTGTCAGGCTGCAAGCGTGGCATCATGGACCCTGGTGTTGCGCAAGACAATGACATGGATATCAGCAACACAAGCTAGAACTTGGCAACCATGCTGTGGGATAATTGCTACATTCGCAAAGATTAGGACGTAACAAAACTCCAGTTGTGGACATAGCACCGATGCCATGATTGGAGGCCCCCAAACCAAAAAAGAATGCTAATTTTGCCGTGTACCACAGTTTGGACAGCGAAGAAATTCAAAGCTAATTAATTTATCTAAATGCACCAAAGTGCAATCTAAAGTTCTTCTGGCTTTGGGTTTCAACTCTTTTGCATATGTTGATCTTCCACCCTTGGGTTTTTATCCCGAAGTTGGCTATAGGCTGTTTTTTCTTGGCCAACTACCATGTTTTGCCCCGGTAAAACTAGCATTTTCGCCATGAAAAACCCGCATTTTGCTACGTAAAACCAGCATTTTCGCCATGCAAACCAGCATTTCACCAGGGGAAACGCCCCCGGTCAACCGCACCGGCCATCTTTCGTCACAGGGACGGCGCGGTGCTGGACGTCCTGCGCTGCGAGGGTCGCTGCTTGCTGACGGCCTCGGCGGATGGCACGGTGCGGCTGTGGGATGCTGAAACCTGACCGGATCGTGGGATCGTGGCAGGGATAAACCGTTATGATAGTTAGTAATCTATGGTTATAATGGTTAATAATCAATAACAGATAATAATAATAATAATAGTGGTTATAGATTATCTAGTTAATAATAATAACATCTATGGTTTAATATGGATTATCCCTGTTTATCTATGGTGAATAATAATGATAATAGTGGATAATAGTGGATAATGACCTTATTTAATATGATGATAATCTATGATAATCTGACCAAGCTTAGTTAATAATTGATGATGATGATGATGAGGATGAGAATAGATAATAATAACAGATAATGATAATAGTGGTTATAGATTTTCTAGTTAATAATGATAACATCTATGTTTAATAATCTATGGTTAATAATAATAAGTATTATTATTATTGTTCTAATGTTATAACATATATGGTTTCATAACCATTATCTAATTAGGAAAAAAACATCTATGGTTAATAATGATAATAATAGTGGAGATATTTTGTTGAGATAATTAAATTCCACTATAGATTATCCAGTATCCCATTATAGTTATGATTATCCCTTATTATCCATTATAGTTATCATAGATTATAATGAACTATACTGACCATAGTTGTAATCGATGACAATAATAGTTCATTATAAGTTCGTCACTAATAGTGGATCATAATAATCTGGAGAATTGAATCATTTAATATTATGATAATCTATGATAATCTAACCAAGCTTAGTTAGTAATCTAGTTAATGATGATGAAAATAATAATAACAATAATCAGATTGTAATTAAAACATCTATGATATAATAGTTAATAAAAAAAACAAAAAACATCTATCCCAGAACATTTCATCATCTATGATAAAAGATTGTATAGCTGTGGAAAAAAACATCTATCATAATTAATGATTGTGGGATAATGGTATATAATGGTAATACTATAATATTATTCTAGATGATACTATTCAGAATATCATATATTACGCGTATACTTTTGAGGACTCGGGAAGTGAAATGTCCTTGCTGCGACCACTCGCTGAGCTGATACTACACTTACTTGCAGCATGGGCAGAACGGAATATTGCTCAGCTCAATTAAGTTCTGAACAAAAGTTGAGCCGATGTCTACCACAGAAATGTTGTCTATCCAAACGTTCTTAGGGTCTAGCTTACTTGCTTGACAATGTCCCAAATACCGCTGAAGTATGGTGATACCTTCTGGCAACAACAAACTTAAAGAGTCTAAAAATCATATTGAGAAGGTTTGTGCTGCAGAGGGGTGTGCCTTGAGTTGTCCTACTGCGTCTCAGTCAAGTGCAGAGAGGGAATGTCAGAAAGAATGCCACATAAAATGCAGATTGCCATATAAATTGCAAGGTATAATTTCACATAGAATGTCTAATATATGTCAGAATGCCAGAAAAATGTCAGAATATATGTCAGGTAGAACGCCAGATAGAACGTCTGATAGAATGCCAGATCAGATGCCATTAAGAAATGCCGTATAAAATGCCGGAAAAAAACCTTACAATGCCATAAAATGTCAGATGAAATGCCAAATAGAATGCCAAAAATAATGTCAAACAAAATGCCAGAATGTTTGTGATATAGATAGAGCGTCAGAATATATGCGGGGTAAAGATGTACAACAATGTGAGATAACATGTCAAATAGTATGTCAGAATCTTTGCCAGATAAGATATCAGATGGATGTCAGAAAAATATGCCGTGGAGGGGATCACTCGAAGAACGTAATTGTAAATATATAATTATTTAGCATTATACATATATTATATATATATAGTTTTAAAACAGCTTTCAACAGTCCTGAAATTGGACCAGCTTAGCTCAGGAACGCCCAGAACGAATTGGCCACCAACAAACGATGGTTTCATATTGAACATCCGCAAAATTGTGGGCCAGTGATTTGCCATTGGAGTATCAAATTGAGCCTGAATTGGACATGGGGACGGACTCTTTGTGATTTCTGAACATAAAACCAGGGGTTTGACTGAAAATAAACACTGAAAAAAAGATATGCTTTTGCAGGCTTTTGCCATGAAACGGTCTGTTTTCGCCCTCTGGTAATCATTCATTTCCGGCCCTGCAGAGGAACATGGCGCCCATCTTGGTAGCTTACAACAAGGTGGGCCCATCCTGGTGAGTTCGTCGGTCGGCGATATGTCACACAGAAGGAGCAACGTTTGATTTGAGTATGATATGGTTGCAGAAGGGACATATCTGGACATATGATGGACATATGATGGACATATGATGACATATGATGACATATGATGTATTTTGCCTTTAATCTATGTTCATATTATGTACAGAATGGGTAGGGTATAGTTCTATACCTTGGAGGTTTACCATGGGTTTGACCACCAGCAAGAACAACATCGCCGGTTGGTTTCCCCTGTATCCCATATGGAAACAAATGGTTGTTTGTAGTGAGCCATCAAATCTGACAGTCAATGTTCTTCAGCAACAGGTCACATCCAGTATTAAGGCATTAAAAGCCCAGTCCAATCATCCAACGTTTCTATGGTTTTGGCCGTTTTCTCCATGAGGCACCCTGAAATCCTATGGTTCGTTTACGGGTCCCAGCAAAGATCGCCAAGGTAAAGCGCCATCAATGTCGTAGCGTAGGGATGGATCTGCTTAATGTCATGGTTGTCATGGCCATGGGATCCAATTTGGAGGACACCTATAATATCATACGCATAGATATTTATTTAGGCATTATATAGACATTTGTTCAGGCATTGTAAATGATACATCAGGATATATTATGAGATGATTGTTTTTTCATGATTGCGTCAAAAGAAACCATGGTTTCCTATAGCAATTCGCAGGCGAATGGGCCACATCCTTGGACTTTCACGTGCGGAAATCCCAGGGTTTACCGATGGGCGGACAGCATCCATTCCATTGGTGGTTGAAAATGGACAATGGACCCTTCAAAAATGTGGGAAAAATCAATATTAATCAACATCCATAAACTGGGGAAACCTTGGGCTGTTGATTTTCACGATGTTTTTTTTTGAATAGTATACGCACCAGCGATGTCTTATGATTCTTCGTTTGTTTTGGCTGCAGAGATGTTCTCAACTTGGTAGTGTGGTATATCGTCACAGTCATATACACCTATAGTACCTTGCCATGTGGTATACCTTAACGCCCGGCAATCAAACATGACAACGTGAATTCCACATGTTTTTTTGGCAAACCATCATTGAATTGCCAGACCGTATCATTTGTTGAATCCCGAAACCCTCAGGACTGGTTTGTGAGATTTGTAGACACCAAAGCACATTGCGATTTTACCCAGGCCATCTAATTAGTAATTACTGACAGGCTTGTTAGGAGTCTAAAAGGCCGCATAACGTATATTATCCTATAGTCTTTCATGGCCTTTTTTGGGTGTCTCAACAAAAACGGGAAGGAAATTTGCGGCCAATTGGAATTTCCATCCACATATAACCATATTGACAATTGGCAATATGATTTTTATTTTTGGGGGTACTCTCGACTTTCGGTATTTTAAACTGTAGTTCCTCTGCTCTTCAGCAGACGATGAGGCCGAGAGTTTGCAGTTGGCTGTGGGACTTTTCGATTGCACAGTGAAGATTTGGCTGCTTGGATGGCCATGTAATGTGGGCAGCCCAATTCCATCAACCTACCGTTCAGGAATTGGTTTCAAGAACCCATTGAAGCTTTGTACCCATGGCTTGAAAAGAACTCGAGTTCGATGAGCGTGTTGAAAGATATGTGAATGAATCGACATATCAATGGCCCTATTTACCATTTCAGCCAGATATTCTTGCAACCCGTTATTGTCGAAACTCGTCAGATCCATGAAATCAGGGATTTCAAACAAATTTGATCCTCTGAAACCCTCCAATTTTAGGAATGATATGGAATAATTAGGTTGATGCGCGAGGAAGGAAACCCAAGTCACCAAGTACCCTACGATATGGTGTGGAGTCATCCTGGGCCCAGTTGTACAGTTGCAACATGTTGAAACCCCAGTTCCCAATCACATGTTGTTATATTTCTCCGGCCTTAAAGCCACCAAATTTCCGTTGGCAAAGCTTTTAATTTAAACCCATTGTTGAATCCATGATGTTTGCTCAAAGCCTGAAAGCCATAAACCACCCATAAACCATTAATTTCACTACAAGATCCATTGTTTGTTGGTTCAACTGCCACCAAGTTGACTTGGACCGAGGTCTCTCCAGCATTGTTCCTGTCGTCTGACCTTGCGTGGCCACCAGGGCCCCGTGATGTCCGTGGCCTTCAACGTGGATGCCACGCTGCTGGCCACGGGTTCCTACGATCGCAGCGCCAGAATTTGGAGGGTCCAGGATGGAGTTTGCCTGCAGAGTCTCAATGGCCATAGCCCCTTGGTGGTTGCGCTTTGGGATATCAGGGAAGATCAGGGAAGTTTGGGCCTGAGATTTAGGGTATTTGCATGTATTTGCATGTGTTTTGGTGGACCACACTCATGATATTTTTCTGGTTGGTATTGGGGACGAATGTTGATTGATTTTGAGTAACCAATTGGGATCTACAATTTGCTTCTCATTTCTAGGATTCGGCCATCCAGTATCAGGGGTGTCAGCCATCAATAACAAAAATAGTTAGTGTGGCAAACCCAATAGTAAACCATCTCCAAAACCACCATAAACAATCCCCAATCCAATTTGTTGATGCCAAGCCACCCCTGGTCTAGGTCGGACACATATCCATATTGTTCGCAAGCATGCCATTGTTTTTTATTTGGAATTTGTTGGAATATGAAACGCTAAACCCGTAGTCTTGCAGCTAGAAATGCTTGGTGAAAGAGTGGACAAAAGGGTTCATCACCTGCTTTCTAAAAATCAGCAACACAGTGAGAACGTGATGCATTATAACAAATAATGTCAAATCTTCTTGTGCTCCCTCAGGTGATGGCCTGAATAGCGTGAGCTTTGGAAACCTGGCACCTGTCCCCGAGCCAGGCCAGGAGCCAAGCGGAAATTCCTGGTTTTACTTGTTTAATAAATAGATGTTGTTCCATGTGTTTTTCTGGTTCCCATGAGTTGTAGTTGGAACAAAACAAGATCAGATGTTCTAAATGTCCTAGCTTGACAGCTTGTTTTATGTTCGTTTTTGTTTTTCCTTCAATCGCATTTTTACTGATGTTCATCGAGGTGTTGACTAATATAAATCCATCCTGGCTTGTTGCGACACGGCCCGTCATTTTTGGTTTTGTTCTCCATTTGCAAGTACATTTGATATAATTATGGAGCTTTTCTAACCCCAAATCATCCAAGTCATTCGACAATTTTAGTACATTTAGTATTGAAACCCACGGTTTTGGGGATTCCCTAATTTAAGAAACCCGCATATCTATAAAGTAATCATACAATCAGCTTTGCAGTTACTGAATGCTTCCCCCCTAAACGGCATCACCTTGTGTCACTTAAACCCCAAATTCGAGGTGCCGACGCGGGACCCACGTCCTGTCTGCTGACTGCCTCGCTCGACCGCACCGCGCGGGTGTGGCACTTGGACGCGCCAAACGACGGCGCCGCGGCCGCGGCCGCGCCGGCCATGGCGCATCCAGGGGAGGTGAACAGTGCCAAGTTCGACAAGGCACCGGGATGGGATGACTTAAGTGGTTGGGCCCGGAGTCCATGGTCGCCATTGATGGAGTTTGGGAAGATTTTCTTCACTTCATTTACTCAGACAAGTTCAGTATATGTTCATAGGAGAATATTTAGCCATTTGTTAATATGGATCGAGGAAGGATCCACCATTCCCGAAATCTCAGTAAAGATGTAAAACAACAACTCATTGCTGAATTACAGCAGCCATTTTGGAGGACTTTTTGACGATTTCCTACAAAACCATGATTCAATGGGTTGAAGGGAACATCAAAACCGGAGATTCCCCATAATTCATGGGAAAAGGTATGGTTTCCTGCAGAATTCCCCACCAAAACCAATCCATTAATACGCAGTTGATCCCAGTTCTATCCCCACATAGTCACATAGTCCACAAATGGCTGGTTTTCCACATCTACAATATGTTATATAATGTTATATAGTTCACCCTAGGGTATAGATATACCCGGTAAAACAATAGTAAACCATCACAATCGCCATTTTTATAGATGGTATCAACCATTCCAGTCATGGGTGGTTTATGGCATTGTTTTACCCACAATAACTGTAACCCATTAACATTAACAGGTTCAATAGATATCCCACCAATTTCACATTAACGACTATAGACTATAGATATACCCATTATCGATATATCTATCAGTTGGATCATATCGAGACATATAATAATCTATATAGAAACCACATATCCCATTGTTTTAGATATACTACGTGATATATCCACTATGATATATGGTATATTAATGATGACTAGTCACTGTGGATCAAATCTCACGATCGCCTTATGCTTTCGCCAGGACTGTGCTCGCATCTGTACCGCCTGCGCAGACCACCAGGTCAGGCTTTGGGACCGAAATTTCTCGTGTCTCCACGTCTTCGGTGCCGCGGACCGACAGCGGCGCCGGCAACGGGGTGGTGGTGGTTTTCAAACGGGGGGAGGGTTCTGGTGGCTTACCCTCCTAACATCCAAAAAGCGATGGAAAAGCAGCATTTTTCATATAGGTAAATCAGCTAGATATTTCTATGGGCCATGTTCTATAGCAAACTGTCAGTTTACCAGAGGGTAACCAAGAAAAATATAGGGATATGATGGGGATAATGGGAAAAACCATGGGAAAAACCATGGGATAACTATTGATGGAATCAATGGTTTATGCGGATCGAGTTTTGCTATGACTAGTCGGACTAATGGGGATATCATTCGGAATACTACGACTATGGGGATAGAATGTAGATTACTATGGTAAAATAGTTTTAGGTCAAACAGAAGAGCTACTAACCCCAACGAAATAAAGTTACAGTATCTGATATTGGTTGATTATGGTTGATTATAATATAGAGTTCCAATATGGTGCTCACTTTCACTATATCTATGAGGCTTGGAACTTATGGTGATGTAACCGTAACCAACAAAATAGTGCTATACCGGGGATACGGAAACTATAACTATAGCTAGCAGCTAGATTGAATTGCTGATTATAGTTTTACTTGTCAATATCTTATATCTTTGAATACATTATTGTACCTGACCTGACATCAATAACACATTGAGATGGTAAAGGTCTCCGATTTGGTCGTCCCAGGTTTTGGGGTGAACATGGACCAGTCGATGAAATGACAGAAACGACCAGTGCCGCATGTCTGTGATGACATATTTGTGGAACATCCAGTAGCTCAAAGTCACTTCATTTCGTTTTGGAAATCTAGGCTATAGACATTTTGCTGTTCAACATGAAGACTTTCAAGTCAGTGAATCCAAGTATAGACATTTTGCTGTTCAACATGAAGACTTTCAAGTCAGTGAATCCAAGCATAGACATTTTGCTGTTCAACATGAAGACTTTCCAGCCAGTGAAATGAAATTATCTGTTCTTTCCAATTGCCCAGATTGATTCATCCGCCTTCAAAGGTGGCTTTTCCAGCGCGGTGTCCATGGCCATGTTTTCACCCAACGGCTCTTTGCTGTGTGCCGTTGGTGCAGACGGAGAGGCAGGGAACGGAACAAATGACCAATGAACAAATGACCAACTAATCATAACTAATCCCATCCCCCAGGAACTATTTCTTGGGTGGCAGGAACTCTTTAAAGCATGGTTCGAATATTCAAAAATCCTGAGCATCTTAAATGTTGATCAACTAGCAAGAGATCCACTAAGCCATCCCTGAGGGGCAATTATTGTAAAAGATCCTTCAGCTGAGGCGCGCTTGTGGGAAGCCGATGGCTCCAAGGAACAACTTCTGTGCCTCAAGGGGCACCATGACGTGGCCACCTTTGTCACATTTTCCCCCGACGGCCAGTTCCTTGACATTGCCGCGGGCTCGGGGGACGGAGAAGCTCAAGATTTTCGGCTTGTCATGGCTTGTCCCACCAAAACAAGACTGAACATAGCCACTTTTGGGACATGTTGGTTGGCTGAGTTGGCTGACTGATATGTTTTTCTACTGATCCCAAGGCTAAGCATGTCCTGCTCTTTGATGGTCCCCTAAGACAGGGATTTTGGGGTACTTACCGGGGCTGCTTGCCATTTCACCAGATGCCGAGGGAAAATCCAACCATGAGGAGAGAACTCCAAGGTATTGATGAGCCTTGGGTTGGATATGATTGGATCGCTGAATAGATCTAGGAATAGAACATATCAGACTCAGCTGAATCGAAACACTGCTTAGCAGGGCATCTACGATGTGGTGCCTCCAAGATAGGTATAACATGGTATAACGTTGCGCTATACAAACTTTGCTAAGTGTTGGACTAATGTTGGAGATATTTGGAGATATCTACAGTTGGATGTTTTTTTGATTTGCTGTATAAACTACCCTCCGGTTATTTAACATACGTAGCTCTGGAAAAGCACAATTGTTATAGTTAAATTCCTGTAAATATCATCTCTACGTGGGTCGTTTTGCAAAGCAACCTGTTAAATAACCAGAGGGTAACCTACGACTGGGGGACCCACTTTGTAACATGACAGGGCCGACCCAGACCTGGCTGACGATGTAGGTGTGTGGCCACTTGCAGCAGCGACGGTACCGCGCGGCTGTGGAACATCGAGAGCAACCGATGCGAGCGGATCTTCACAGGCTGGAGACTGAAAGGATCTGAAAGATGAGGGGGTACAGATGAAGCACTCATGGTGTCTCGTGGGTCCATTTTTTGGTTCCCCAAAATCATCATGTTCCCTTTTTTTTGAGATTGTTATGATATCACCATTTTCTGTTCCAATTTGCTTCAAGTTTTTAAAATATATAATATAATCGTAATTTTCTGTTGTTTCCAAAAAAATCATACCTTTTGCCCAGCCCAAAGCCCCAAGGTGCCACAGCACACCACATACAATACGCGCCAGGACATGGCGATGCCGTGATGGCTGCCTGCTTCTTGTGCCGCGGCGACCTGGGAGAATCCGCATGCAAAAAGATGAGCACCACAGGATGTGAGATACCTGGATGTTTGCCTGAGAATTCCCAGTTCAAAACATACATGAGCGTCAGTGTGTTGCTCTCGGGTTTGTATTCACGTCGGACTCCGTGATCATTTTGGCTTCGGCTTGAGCTCGTTTAAGGCCACTCCTGTGCAGCTCTCTGTGTGGCAAAACTTGCAACATGGCTCGCTCCGCGTCACGTGTGCTTGCTTGCGTGCTCTTGGCCCTTGCCTGCTCGGCAATGCTTTGCTTTGTGGGCACCACTCCAAGTCCTGCTGCAGGAAGCACTCCGCTGAAGCAGTCTTTGCGGGCACCGTCCGTGCAGATGGAGGCGCGGGGCGGCGGTGAGGGTGCCCTTGGCGACATGAGTCCCGACACCTACATCATTGGCATCACCGTGCTTGGGATCGCATCCTTGTTTGCCAACATCAGCGGCTTCTTCAACCCATGAGAAGACCGGAGTAGAGAGTGGCAGCGGCCATGATATGTAGGTTTTTTAGTCCCTTTACAGTGTTTACATCGGTTCGATCTGTTGTCCCTCACAGAGCAGAGGATTGTGCGAATTGGAGCAGAAATAGCGTCTTTGAGGGAACAGATGGGGACAGGCATGGGCATGTTTTCCATGCTGACATGTCCTTCTTGCAGTGGGTCCCGGGTTCAGTGTATGTTTGTTTGAACTGCAGCAGACTCAGCCAAAGGAATCCTATATTTGGGCAGCAAAAGACATTATTTGTTGGGTTTGATCACATGCGAGCACCACAGGATGTGAGATACCTGGATGTTTGCATGAGAATTCCCAGTTCAAAACATACATGAGCGTCAGTGTGTTGCTCTCGGGTTTGTATTCACGTCGGACTCCGTGATCATTTTGGCTTCGGCTTGAGCTCTTTTAAGGCCACTCCTGTGCAGCTCTCTGTGTGGCAAAACTTGCAACATGGCTCGCTCCGCCTCACGTGTGCTTGCTTGCGTGCTCTTGGCCCTTGCCTGCTCGGCAATGCTTTGCTTTGTGGGCACCACTCCAAGTCCTGCTGCAGGAAGCACTCCGCTGAAGCAGTCTTTGCGGGCACCGTCCGTGCAGATGGAGGCGCGGGGCGGCGGTGAGGGTGCCCTTGGCGACATGAGTCCCGACACCTACATCATTGGCATCACCGTGCTTGGGATCGCATCCTTGTTTGCCAACATCAGCGGCTTCTTCAACCCATGAGAAGACCGGAGTAGAGAGTGGCAGCGGCCATGATATGTAGGTTTTTTAGTCCCTTTACAGTGTTTACATCGGTTCGATCTGTTGTCCCTCACAGAGCAGAGGATTGTGCGAATTGGGGCAGAAATAGCGTCTTTGAGGGAACAGATGGGGACAGGCATGGGCATGTTTTCCATGCGGACATGTCCTTCTTGCAGTGGGTCCCGGGTTCAGTGTATGTTTGTTTGAACTGCAGCAGACTCAGCCAAAGGAATCCTATATTTGGGCAGCAAAAGACATTATTTGTGGCTTTGATCACATGCGAGCACCACAGGATGTGAGATACCTGGATGTTTGCATGAGAATTCCCAGTTCAAAACATACATGAGTGTCAGTGTGTTGCTCTTCGGGTTTGTATTCACGTCGGACTCCGTGATCATTTTGGCTTCGGCTTGAGCTCTTTTAAGGCCACTCCTGTGCAGCTCTCTGTGTGGCAAAACTTGCAACATGGCTCGCTCCGCCTCACGTGTGCTTGCTTGCGTGCTCTTGGCCCTTGCCTGCTCGGCAATGCTTTGCTTTGTGGGCACCACTCCAAGTCCTGCTGCAGGAAGCACTCCGCTGAAGCAGTCTTTGCGGGCACCGTCCGTGCAGATGGAGGCGCGGGGCGGCGGTGAGGGTGCCCTTGGCGACATGAGTCCCGACACCTACATCATTGGCATCACCGTGCTTGGGATCGCATCCTTGTTTGCCAACATCAGCGGCTTCTTCAACCCATGAGAAGACCGGAGTAGAGAGTGGCAGCGGCCATGATATGTAGGTTTTTTAGTCCCTTTACAGTGTTTACATCGGTTCGATCTGTTGTCCCTCACAGAGCAGAGGATTGTGCGAATTGGGGCAGAAATAGCGTCTTTGAGGGAACAGATGGGGACAGGCATGGGCATGTTTTCCATGCGGACATGTCCTTCTTGCAGTGGGTCCCGGGTTCAGTGTATGTTTGTTTGAACTGCAGCAGACTCAGCCAAAGGAATCCTATATTTGGGCAGCAAAAGACATTATTTGTCGCTTTGATCACATGCGAGCACCACAGGATGTGAGATACCTGGATGTTTGCATGAGAATTCCCAGTTCAAAACATACATGAGCGTCAGTGTGTTGCTCTCGAGTTTGTATTCACGTCGGACTCCGTGATCATTTTGGCTTCGGCTTGAGCTCTTTTAAGGCCACTCCTGTGCAGCTCTCTGTGTGGCAAAACTTGCAACATGGCTCGCTCCGCCTCACGTGTGCTTGCTTGCGTGCTCTTGGCCCTTGCCTGCTCGGCAATGCTTTGCTTTGTGGGCACCACTCCAAGTCCTGCTGCAGGAAGCACTCCGCTGAAGCAGTCTTTGCGGGCACCGTCCGTGCAGATGGAGGCGCGGGGCGGCGGTGAGGGTGCCCTTGGCGACATGAGTCCCGACACCTACATCATTGGCATCACCGTGCTTGGGATCGCATCCTTGTTTGCCAACATCAGCGGCTTCTTCAATCCATGAGAAGACCGGAGTAGAGAGTGGCAGCGGCCATGATATGTAGGTTTTTTAGTCCCTTTACAGTGTTTACATCGGTTCGATCTGTTGTCCCTCACAGAGCAGAGGATTGTGCGAATTGGGCAGAAATAGCGTCTTTGAGGGAACAGATGGGGACAGGCATGGGCATGTTTTCCATGCTGACATGTCCTTCTTGCAGTGGGTCCCGGGTTCAGTGTATGTTTGTTTGAACTGCAGCAGACTCAGCCAAAGGAATCCTATATTTGGGCAGCAAAAGACATTATTTGTTGGGTTTGATCACATGCGTGCACCACAGGATGTGAGGTACCTGGATGTTTGCATGAGAATTCCCAGTTCAAAACATACATGAGCGTCAGTGTGTTGCTCTCGGGTTTGTATTCACGTCGGACTCCGTGATCATTTTGGCTTCGGCTTGAGCTCTTTTAAGGCCACTCCTGTGCAGCTCTCTGTGTGGCAAAACTTGCAACATGGCTCGCTCCGCCTCACGTGTGCTTGCTTGCGTGCTCTTGGCCCTTGCCTGCTCGGCAATGCTTTGCTTTGTGGGCACCACTCCAAGTCCTGCTACAGGAAGCACTCCACTGAAGCAGTCTTTGCGGGCACCGTCCGTGCAGATGGAGGCGCGGGGCGGCGGTGAGGGTGCCCTTGGCGACATGAGTCCCGACACCTACATCATTGGCATCACCGTGCTTGGGATCGCATCCTTGTTTGCCAACATCAGCGGCTTCTTCAACCCATGAGAAGACCGGAGTAGAGAGTGGCAGCGGCCATGATATGTAGGTTTTTTAGTCTCTTTACATGGTTTACATCGGTTCGATCTGTTGTCCCTCACAGAGCAGAGGATTGTGCGAATTGGGGCAGAAATAGCGTTTTTGAGGGAACAGATGGGGTCAGGCATGGGCATGTTTTCCATGCTGACATGTCCTTCTTGCAGTGGGTCCCATGTTCAGTGTATGCTTGTCTGAACTGCAAAAGACTCAGCCAAGATTCATTGTCAACACATGCAACACTGAAATGTGTTTGCCAGTGCTTGGGGTGAACTGTGGCTAGCAAGCTTATATCAGCACAGTAAGTTTGGACAGTCAAAAAAGGAGTCGCAGCGTTGTGGCGAAACCACGTTTCCACAGCATTTGGCTCTATGTTGGCAGTTCACTTCATCGATTTACGAGCGAGAAGAGAGTCCAGCGACCATCTTGGCGCAGAAAGTTTCAGAGTCCAACCGCCCGCAATTGGAACAGGTTGAAACCTTGAAGTTTTAGTTCATATTCGGTCTCTGACATTCTTTAAATAATCAGTGCGATCATATCATCCAAGCAAGTGCATTGGCGCAGCTCGTCGAGGCTCGTCGAGGCTCGTCGAGGCATCTCAGCCATGATTGGAATCATCGGAGACTCCAGCACAGGAGATGCCGAAGGGAATTTCTGTGCCAGGCTTCATGGAAATCACTGCCTTCAGGGCCGGTTTTTGAAGCTCAAATGGTTGGACTCCGACCTATTCGCTTCAACGTATTTGGTATGCTTGATGTTGACATTTGAGTAATAGTCCAACAACTTCTATAGGCCTACTGCAAGCTGCTGCAAGCAGCGCGGTTTCTCATGATATTTTTGTCCTAATGACCTCGTCGTCAGGTCATCGGTCTGGTGACATTGAAAGCATCAGATGGCAGATTCAGAAAGATCCATTGCCATAGAAACAGATTGGATGAAGGAATGACTTCACATTGTGAGCCACAAAACACACAAACGGGATCAAAACTAACCATTCTATGTTTAGGAAAATGAGCATTTGAAGGGCTTGCTCATATTTTATATTTTTGCTGCTTTATCTTTGGGCCTTTTTAAATCCTGTTTATTAAACGCTCAAAATATTTCTACAGCTGGGTACTCCGGGGAGTGTGGTGACAGGAAAATCCACCTTGCTCAATGCCTTGCTTGGGCAACGTTTGTTGCCCACTAGCAACTGGGCAAAATCATGGGCGCTCCATGCCCCTGTGAAAGATATCGGAACGTACGGGAACTGCGTGTGGTTGCCCGTGGGTTTCCAATTGGCCAAACCCGCAAAAGCTTAAAACTCACCAGTTGTAGCTTAAGTGAATTAGCAACCTACACCCAGTCCCTACCCATCTCAGCAATAGCCCGCTGGAACTGAAATTGGGTGTTTCCAACCACTAGTCAGTCTTGTGCTCGCAGTACCAGCGACTGCTATCTACAAAATGTCAAACAACAAGTATTAATAGGTGCTAAAAGCCCTTTTCAATCCAGATCCATAGGTCGTGTCTTCAATCTCGCGTTGTCATTTCAGAATCCCCATGGTTTTCCTTAACTTTTCCGGGTGGTCCTTGGATCCGTTGGACCCCCGTTGGATCCGCAGGTTACAAGTCCTGTACCTCGGCCATCACCAGCGTCCGCCTGGTGGACTCCGGGGACCCCGAGCTTGCCTTCATTGGAAGGACGCTGTCGAAATGGTGACAGGACGCAAGGAGGTGATCAGTCGCATCAAAACCTTGAACGAGGAGAGGTTGCTGGACGATGGTCGAGAGTTGAGGGAAAAGAAACAGGTTGGATATGTGATATTGGATTTAAGGAGTGACTAATGATAAATGGAAATTAGAGTTGTTGTAACCTTCCTCACTTGCAAAGTGCTGTGAACTGTTGGACTTGTCTTTTTCACAGCAAACATGTAGATCTTAAGTGTGTTTAACTGGTTCAAATTTTAACACATGTGGAAGGTGACAGTGTTTCACTGGTTTGAGAGCTGTTGAGTGGGTTAGCTGTTGAGTGGGTTAAAAAGTTGGATTTTTGTGAGAATGATCAAATGTGTGGGTTTGACTGCTATGAAACGGGGCCAAGGAGGAGAGATTGGCAAGGGGAGAAAAGATGGATGGGTGGTGACGATATTGTTTTTATTTTTGGGGGGCGTTGTGGAAAGGTGACTGGTTCTGATAATTTTTAGATTTGCTGGACGTTATTTTCTGGACCCTCTGGTAGCCCAAATAGCGGGTAAGGGGCACAAAAGCTGATGCTCATCGCCTCTGCTGTAGGACACGGCACTGAATTGGACCGTGATGGCTGAGAGGATGCCCTTTAATGGATGTGATATGTAATGATTCTGATTGACCAAAAATATTCCTGTTTTGCCATTGAGACGTGATGCTGTTGACAAGCTAGTGTTAAAGTTAAATTCCGGTTGATCAGCAAGAGGCATGAGGGCTTGATATTGATGGCACTTACTCGTCTAGAACCAATTTGATGTAATTTGATACGTAGCAATATGTAGATGAGACCTACACTGGTCCAGATTTGAGTGCAGCATCAAACTATCAAACAGCAACAATGATGATGACAATTAATTAGGGAAGTTTTGAACGTGATGGCCTCACTTCCCATTGAAGCCGGAAAGGCCATCTCCTCTTATAGTTTCCCGCTGAACAGGAGATTCGAGAGAGTGTTACTTGGTTCGATTCGGAGCAAAGCAGCTGGGAAAGGCGAAAGCAGAGGTATGTGCTGTTGATTGGAAACAATGGTTGTTGGTGACAAAGGTTGAGATTCAAATTTCCGTGGGTGATGATTCAATGATTCCTTTGGTGTTCATCAGAATTGAATTTCACTCTCACATACCTGTCCTATCTATTTTCAGTTGGTATGCTGTTGAGTGGTTCGAGATTGGTGGGTGAATATGTTTTGCTAAAAGCTGACCTTGCACGTTTGGGTTCACATTCCTGGGCGCTTTACTTCAATTAGAAATCATGGAATTAATGTTAGAACGCTCCCGAGAAAATAGAGAAGTAAAATCCTTCTAAAAAAATGGCAAAACAACTTCGAACCCATCTTTCTTTGCGTCGGTTATCCTTTGATCCATTTGCTTTGACCACCCAACAGCTGTCCCCAAATACCCGGCCCAGGGCTCCCGAAACGTGGTAGATCTGCGCATCTCCTGCAGACCTCAGAGCCGCCTGCACGATCTGGGCATCTGTGATGGATCGCTGCGCTTGGTGGACATGCCTGGGCAGGATGAGACGGACAATCCCGTGGTGAAGGAGCGAACTGGCTGAGGAAAGTCGGTGATGTGGAGGTTTCCTAAGTCCTGGGGGTACCCCAAATCATCCAAGTCATTAGGCCCACGTTTTGGGTATCGGAATATCAAGAAATAGTTTTTTATAACCACCTGCATGTCGGCATCTTCCAATGAGTGGTAAAGGAGCTTCTTTGAAAGCAAGTGAATCCCACACCCTTGGTGGTTGAGCCCTGCTACGAAGCGGTTAAATAGGGATTGACGGGATTGACATCTGCGGCCAACCAGTTGCTTTGGGGATGACTGGAGTTTCGGGTACAGCTTCGGACAGTGGGAGGAGCGCAATCCGGAAACACAATCAGGTGGGACCAGAACATGCAAGTTTATACATCAGAAATTAAAGTGCGGCCACTCAGTGCTCAAGAAAACGGGTGGCCCCATACCAAATGGTTTTGGGATTGAAATAGTATCTACCCTCTGGTAATCAAACGTGGTTGGTTGGAAAATCATGATCAAAATGGAAGTTTGTTAGCTGTGAAGATCATCGGTTGCTAAATGTGGGATGGGTCATTGCTATGTTTGATTACTGGAGGGAAAAATCCCCATATCATCACCAGTGTTGATGGTAAATCTCCACTACGCAAGTCTCATATCACCCATATGATATACATAAATCTTACGAAGTCTCCCCTGAATAACTGAATAGCCCTTTAGTGTCCCCTGGGCCAGGTATCATATTACCAGATGGGTTCCAAACCAGATCCAACCGCACCTGGGACCGGGCCGTCGCAGGAATGCTTCGATCAATTGCTGTCGATGTGTCACGGACTTATCTGCCTGGTGAAGCATAGCGCGGTCCCTTGACCAACAACCCATGGGAAAATAATGGGGGGTGCTGGGTGGTGCTGCTGCACACACACCCCTTGTTTGTTGGTAAACAATCCCATCCCGTTAAATGCCAATATTGCTTGTTCAATCACTCACCCAAATTTCTATATAGTATCTATATATATATATATAAATATATAGGAATAATAATAATCATCATCATCTTCATCTCCATCATCATCATCATCATCATCATTATCATCATCTACTATATATTTCTATCTATCTACCTATCTATCTATCTATCTATCTGTCTATCTATCTATCTATCTATGTATCTATCTACCGCTCCCACGAGTCCAGGTGCGTTCCGACTCGCTGGCCGTGCTGATGGACCGCATCGCCGTCCAAGCTCCGCATCTCTTCACCACACCCGGGGCCTTGACCTTCGTCATCTCGCAGGTGGAACGCCTGGCCCCCCGGATCCAAGGATGGAAAATCATGAAGACTCCAGGTTTTGGATGTTTTGGAATGAAACATGTTCCCATGTTTTTTGATTCGGATGCTGGGGTCATCTGGGTTTTTGGTGTTTAGCAAAGGTTTTTTTTTGGGGGGGGAGAATGAGATTCATGAACCGCATAGTTTGAACAAACATAGATCACACACACACTCATAAATGTTGAAGGTGAACTCTAAGTTTCGTATCAACAACAAAACTTGAGGTAGATGCAGGTAGTTTGATCTATGTGAACCAATCTCTGCGTCCAGTTTTGCTCATCGAATCCCCACTAGCAATTGTGACACACCGATCGCTGGTGTGGTATCGAATTTCCCGAGATTCTTTGTTTTCGGTGGACACCCAGTTGTTGGTATCAAATCTTTGTCCAGATTTGTCCAGCATACCGTGGTTGTTGTTTCATCCACATGGTGTTTTATCACTAAGTCACTAACAGTAACTCATATTCATTCATATTCCACATTCCCATGATATCAGTTATATAGTTATATAGTTATATCATGTTATATCCTAACATTGTTCCTATCCAGTGACTCCAGTGTTATCTCAAGTTCCGTACTGCGCCGCAGCCGGCAGGTGGACCTGGTCCGCCAGGACGATTCGGAGGATGAGCTGCCAGCCAAGGTGGCCAAGGGCGATCGGATCCTGTTGGACGCTCGGTGGAGAACTCACTGCAGTTTTTTGATGTTTTTCATGAATTGCCCATTCACAAAGATAGTGTCATATAGTATCATCTAGTCTAGATATATCTGGACTAATTAATATATTGTTAATTAAAATCAGAGTCCATCTCAGAAGTGAAGGGTTTGATTTTTCTATTTGACTTTGTTTGAAGCAGTTCCTTTCAACCAAGGACTTGAAACGGGAGTTGCTGCAATATTTGGCCAACCGCGACTGTCTGATGTTATTCCCCGGTTTTCTGAGTGGCTCGGTGCATGCAGCGAAATGCACAATGGCCATTTGGGTTAGTCCGAGTACCCTAATTTATGGCCTTTTCTGTGGGCAAATTCATGATTATGAATTGGATGTTGGGAGTATCCTATTTTCAGTCAGACCCATTTTACATGGAAGAAGATATCTCCATTTTCAGGGAAAGGATGCATGACAGCTTTCCATTTAGATGATATGAACCATCAATGTCCATGTTTTTTTTATGGTTTGTTGTTTTCGGAATATGTTGGAAAGATGTTTTTCATCTCATCAACCCTGTACCGTCCAAATATGTCCAAATATATTATCTGAGTATGATTCCCAAACATGAACATGATTAGGTGGTATTTGGTAACACAGATTAATACCCAATATAGAGACATACCATAGATGGACGCTGGTAGGTTCCACCCCTCAGCCGCATTTGAGAAACCAAGCGCTGCGTCCAGGTGATGTAAAGGTTTTCTGCGTGTCAGTGGATCAGCAGATGAATGGCGGCCATGAGTACACGCAACTGCTCGACTCGGTGGGCGATTTGCATAGCATCTCGGAGCAGAAATCATCACAGACTTAACTCAGAAAAAAAATGGATTTCACTGGATTTCACCTACAAACATGTGGTAAATTGCATGAGATTCATAGCCGGTTCATGATGGTGAGGTATTTTGTCTTCTTAGACTCGCCAGCTATGGTCCAGGTATCATCCAGGAGCTGAAGATGTCGCGGAAGTTGAAACTCTGTAAGGACGGCGGCAACTGAGATTTGATGATCTGAGATACCTGGTGAGTTAACTAAATACGGTTTATGGATGTTGATGGTAGATATATCTGGAGTTTTGAGGGTGAAACTGAATCAAGCATTTCAGTGGGCCACTCCATATTCCGTCCTGCATGTTGCTGCATTGGACATTTCGGGTTCAACACGTCAATACATCCTTCAAGTCCAGATGATCAACAGAACTGTTGGCTTCCCCAACATTCTCCCCTGTTGCTTGTCACAGGAGATCTATGAGATCTTCATGGATCCCCAGCAGCATGTCAGAGACCTTGGGATGACACCCGAAGTTAGGATCCATGCTCGGTAGTTGGGTATCTTCCATGAAATATCATTGAATATTCTTGGCGAACCCCTGGATAAATAATCTGAATAGGCCAGTTGTAAGCGCCAGAAGAGAACTTGGAAATCTGCAGATGGCGTTGAGTTCAAAGTGTTTGTCTGCAAAATCGCTATCTCAACCACCAAGCAGCAGAAATCCCCCAGAGTTGGATGATGGGAAAATCTACAGGCAACCCCCATATGTGGAATAAACACCTATTAAAGCCAATCCATTGAATCAAGCTTTGTATATTGGTCCACACCAAACAAGTTCGGTGGGGCGGTGGGAGGCTGGCCACGTATTCCTTTTACCCAGACAATGTATATTATGTCATTGTACCATTTTGAGTTGCCGATATACATGCTTCACCATGTTTCACCCAAACTCGGCCACTTTTCCAGATAAACTTGCCATAAAACAACAAGCAATCAGATCTAGTCAGTGGTTTCAATCATCTGTTCATATTGTTTTCCCCCAATCTGTGCCCAAATAAATTGAGAGGGATGAAGCTCCAAATTCCCAGCTTTCGTATGATTTTGTCAGGATCGGCTGGAGACCATCGGCAAGGAATATCCGGCGCGAGCCACTGAGGTGCCAACCGTCCTCAAAATGACCCACCATAGATGCAGGCTTCATTGGATTTTTGGAACATCTTAGGATCATGCGCAAATCCAACTATACTAAATGTACCATATTGTCGGATATCTATCAGTTGAATTCAACTATGGGCAATGCCTTGGTCCAGTTTTTTGAGTCGTCAAGTCCCCCGCCAATTGTTAATATAATTTCAAGATATGTTGAATCAGAAGGGCATACCTTATAAACTAGGGTCATCGAAACTTGTTGTAGCCAAAAGAGCTTTATTTATTTTAACCCAGTAGCCCTGCAATCATGTTAAATAGTAGCCATACATTATATTATCTTTGCAGTAGCCGGGATTATAATCATCCAAACGAATGGCAAGATAATAATGATTGAAACAAAAGCAGATTCTACTCTCAAGACCATTATGTGGATTTGCTGAAGGTGATTGCTTGTTTTCCCGCTGGTAAATTCACTTCTTTGGGGGGAATCTACTTGGAATATGTGTTTTTGGGCCATGTTGAACAAATCCAATACGATTACATTTCTCAAATGGCCAAACATAACTATATTTTATGACAATTCCACTTTAGTATAGTCACTATCATGATAATGACAAGATATATATAGATAGATATAACGAATAGTCACTAGATTTTTTTTATTCCACTAAATTATTTTGTATATGATCCATTATAATAGCCCGCAGAGGAATCTAGTGATTCTCCACCAACATTGTTCATCCATCATGGTACTATTCAGATGTTGTGTTTACCCCGTATAATTATATCTTTAATATCATCCGTGGTTTTTATCCACTCATGGATCCGGATGACGGATGCGGATGAACTTTATTTGATGATGATGTGTATATATCCACTAACGATATCTAACGATTTGATATGATCATATATGTTCCGTTATGATGAATACGAATAAATATAAATATAAATATATATATATAGACTATACATATAAATGGAGAGTTTATGATAATTCCTTCAACAATATTTCATCATATTCAGAATACCATTGAACATAAATGTCCACCATATTCATTGGTTACATGTTGTATATGGTTGGTGGTTTGGAACATGTTTCTTTTCCATAATATATGGGATAATCCTTCCCATTGACTAATATGTTTTAAAGGGGTTGAAACCACCAACCAGCTATATTATTCATTAGATCAGGTATTAATCACTATTAACCACTATTAGCCACTATTAATCAGGTATTAATCACTATTAACCATTATTAGCCACTATTAATCAGGTATTAATCACTAGTAACCATTATTAGCCACTATTAATCAGGTATTAATCACTATTAACCATTATTAGATCATATTTATATATATATATATATATATGGATCATCTATCCACTCCCAGAGATGGATGTCACACTCTCGAGGTCATCGAAGCGGAACGCCACGAGAAGGCGGTGCGGAACGCCTCTATGGCGGTGGCGGCGGCCTCCTTCCTGGCGCCTCAGCCGCAGAGATGGCGAGATGGCGGCTGGGGGTTGAGCCTATGGGAAAAATATGGGAAAAACGATGGTAAAAATATGTAAAAATATGGCAAACTATAGGAAAACCATGGGAATGGTGGAAGAAAACATGGAAATATGATGGGAAAACTAATAATGGACAAATTAGAATGAACCATGGAAAAGTACGGGAAAACTTTGGAATTTCCATGGAAAAATCGAAAACCTCCAGCCATGGCGGGTCAGGTTACCATCCCCTTGGGTGGCTGGGGCATTTGGGCTGGTTGCGCAGTGAGATGCGCGGCAGCAGGCGCGGCAACCCTTGGGGTTCTTTCGGTAGGGAAGGATGTCAAGTGATGGAAATTGATTTTAGTTTGAAGAAAAAATTGTGGTATATGATATTTATATGGGATTATGTCTGATTTCAAAAAGCAAAGTTGGAATTTCCAGCACACAACTTGGGATTTAAAGAACGAAAAGTGGCGATGCCAGGAAAAATGGGATCGTGATCATGAGCAATAGTATTGTTAATAACCATGGATTTGAAACAAGGCACATTAAATGGAGTTATGATCAACTGGCATCACATCTTTACTAGTTCGGAACATTCAAATGGGTCATGACGGGTAAGTTCACCCTGGCCTCGCAGATGGAACCCATTTTTTGTTTCTTACAGCCATTGCGACATGCCGGAATCTGGTGAATCTGTCAGGCGAATCACACTTCCACCAGTAGAAGTCATTGAATGTTATACATCTAACATGGTTTATTACCAATTATTCCCCATCTATAGTTACAATATCCATAAAGCATGATTAACCACCTATAGTTAAGGTTAACTATGCATATATTATCATCTGTTTATAGTCACATCCCACCATTCCAAGCATTGGGATCCCCGGAGGCACGGCCTTGGGCGTGGGCGTCATGGCCTCCACCGTGACTCCGGCCACGAACGAAGGAGCGCCTTGGCCCAAGCTTTCTGGTTGGGTCTGATGGATGTGATTATGGAAATGAATATGGATATGATTATGGATTTGATGATGGGTATGATTATGGATATGATTATGGATTTGATGATGGATTTGATTATGGATATGATTATGGATATGATTATGGATATGATGATGGATTTTTGATTGTGGATATGATTATGGATTTGATTGTGGATATGATTATGGATTTGATTATGGATTTGATGATGGATATGATTATGGATATAATTATGGATTTGATTATGGATATGGTTATGGGTTTTTTGATTATGGATTTGATTATGGAAATGAATATGGATATGATTATGGATTTGATGATGGGTATGATTATGGATATGATTATGGATTTGATGATGGATTTGATTGTGGATATGATTATGGATTTGATTATGGATATGATTATGGATTTGATGATGGGTATGATTATGGATATAATTATGGATTTGATGATGGGTATGATTATGGATATGATTATGGATCTGATTATGGAATTGTTTATGGATATGATTATGGATTTGATTATGGATATGATTATGGATTTGATTATGGATATGGTTATGGGTTTGATGATGGGTATGATTATGGATATGATTGTGGATATGATGATGGATTTGATGATGGATATGATTATGGATTTGTTTATGGATTTGATTATGGATATGTTGTGCGTTTGATGATGGGTATGATTATGGATATGATTGTGGATATGATGATGGATTTGATGATGGATATGATTATGGATATGATTATGGATATGATTATGGATATGTTTATGGATATGATTATGGATATGATGATGGATTTTTGATTATGGATATGATTATGGATATGATTGTGGATATGATGATGGATTTGATGATGGATATGATTATGGATTTGATGATGGATATGATTATGGATATGTTTATGGATATGATTATGGATATGATGATGGATTTTTGATTGTGGATATGATTATGGATTTGATGATGGATTTTTGATTATGGATTTGATTATGGATATGATTGTGGATATGATTATGGATTTGATTATGGATTTGATGATGGATATGATTATGGATTTAATTATGGATATGATTGTGGATTTGATGATGGATATGATTATGGATATAATTATGGATTTGATTATGGATATGGTTATGGGTTTTTTGATTATGGATATGATTATGGATTTGATGATGGATATAATTATGGATTTGATTATGGATTTGATGATGGGTATGATTATGGATTTGATTATGGAAATGAATATGGATATGATTATGGATTTGATGATGGGTATGATTATGGATATGATTATGGATTTGATGATGGATTTGATTATGGATATGATTATGGATATGATTATGGATATGATGATGGATTTTTGATTGTGGATATGATTATGGATTTGATTGTGGATATGATTATGGATTTGATTATGGATTTGATGATGGATATGATTATGGATATAATTATGGATTTGATTATGGATATGGTTATGGGTTTTTTGATTATGGATTTGATTATGGATTTGATGATGGATATGATTATGGATTTGATGATGGATATGATTATGGATATGATTATGGATGTGATTATGGATTTGATGATAGATATGTTTATGGATATGATTATGGATATGATGATGGATTTTTGATTATGGATTTGATTATGGATATGATTGTGGATATGATTATGGATTTGATTATGGATTTGATGATGGATATGATTATGGATTTGATTATAGATATGATGATGGATATGATTATGGATTTGATTTTGGATTATGGTCTGAAAATCGGGTACCTCTAAACCCATTGGTTAATCATTCGTGTCCCAGTATGTCATAATGTGATGGATATGGGATGTAATTCTGCGAGAACATAATCATATGGACGTATTGTGATTGGTTGATATCATATGCATCTATTCCAGTATATCATAATATGAGGTATAATATGATCGTTTTTCTTTTAGGGGATATATATATATATATACATTACTGGGACAACATCATGATATGGATACATTACATGATGGATTTATAATATGCATATATAATATGATATGCGGATGTATTATGATACACTGGGATCCTTTTGTGCATACTGGGATAATGCTGGAAAAATAATTGCGATGAGAATGTGGTGATTATTTACTGTTACTTTAGTAATGAGATACTAATCGGATGATGTCAACACCGGAGTAGACCTGCGTTGTTTGATTGGAGTACCATATTTAGTAAATCATCACTTTTTTCGGGGTACACCAAAATCATCAAGCTGGGATGGTTCAAATCCACTTCTGCAAAGCCTCTGGGGATGGCTTACATTGGTTTATGCTTTTGGTTTTATCTCATTAGATGGCTCACATAGTGATTTCAGTGGGGTTGTAATAGTGGATGTGATCCACTAACTTCAGTTGTTCCATTTCAGTGTTGCTGACAGCTGAGGAAATGCAGGGCGACCAGGCAAGAAACCTGTGGAACACAAGTTTTGACGCACCGCTCCCCACATTGTTTACAGGGTTTCTTGTACTTCCTCGCATCACCTTTTTCTGTGGTTTGAATGTGTTTGAAGGGTACGCTGATTTTGACAAAGGGTGCTGTTTGCAAACCACCATGGAAAGGGTGTGTATGAGACTCTGGCAACAACAAGAAGCCAAAGCAGTCCAATAACAATGTTTTTTGCACCACCTGCCCCTGCTGAAAACTCCTGTAAGACACAGAAAATTAGCTTTAATTCGAAATCATGGTCCCAAGATTGCTAATGTGTTGTGTTTTTCTGGGTTCTCTCCATCCATTTTCCAAGAACTCCAACTGTCAACTGGATTATATATATTCAGGTTCAGAGATATTTCTCAATACAAACTTTAGCTGCATCATCCACCATTTTCTGTCCACTTACTTCCCAAACAAACCGTTTTGTTTGTCCCAAGGTGTTTCTTCATTGTAGATGAATGTAAACATTGTTTTTTATCTTAAAACCACATTCTTTCACCATAAAACCACATTTTTTCACCATAAAACTATCATTGTTCACCACAAAACCATCATGTTTCTCTTATTCTCCCCCATTTTCCCATGTATTCTCCCCATCCTTCCTTTAGATTCCCCATTGTCACCCCGACTTTTCCAGGACACCCTGGGTGGTCACAGCTGCCTGGGTGCGGGACGCTTTGGAGCCATCGGAGCGCAGGAGGCCAACAAGCGGGTGATCTTCAACCGCACAGCACCGTGGCGCATCGGGCACACGGAGATATGGAGTTGCTATGGATTGATCATGATTTATATACGGATGGCATGATATAGATTTTTTTGAGATTTTCAAGCCATGTCTTTGGATTGGATTGATATGGTTGTTCCATTGATGTTTTTTTAACCTGATTTCATGGATGGAGATGAACAATGTAAATGCAATTGAAAGTACTGCAAAATCATTGCTAATAGATGTCCAACTTAAGTGATAATTGATTATTATACATGCAGAATGAGGATTACGACCAAAACACTAGGGGCTTGACCAACAAACAAGTAGATTCTGCAGTAGGTAGATGATCTATTTGGTAGTAATGCAGTTAGCTATATCTCAAAATAGGGCACCCTCAATTTCAACAGATTCAATGATTACCTTTGTGTTTACCATTCAGATTGCAATTTTGGGATATTCCGATCTCCCACGTTGGCAATGTTGTACATAATTAGAACAAAATTGTAGATATCTGAATAGGTTGAAGATTCCATTGGGGTGAGAAAGTGCACACCTGAAGCTGGAGATTTCAAGACAACTCAATTTACTCAATGGCAAAATTCGGATGCAAGAGACTTTGTGAAGCCCCTGATGCCGCAAGTCAAACGATCCAAAACGGAAAGCCACAGTTTTTTTTTTAAGATATAGACTAGTCATAGGTGGTGCCTTGTCAAGAATTGAAGTCGGCTTTCTGATCGATATAAACATACATAAACAATATCACTGTGATTCAGCAACACCTGGTCCTGCGAATTTCTCATCTCATCGCTCCCCGAGGCAGCAACGATTCGTGAGGGAAAAGCCGATGCCCCAGAAGACGTTGAATATTTCTGAGGGCCGCTGATCAACCATGACATGTCTTGTTTTTCCCGAATGGGTAGCAAGGGTTCCCGTTTCACTCTGGGGGTCTGGGGGTTGAGCTCGCTCGACGTTGCGTTTGTGGCCGCAACCGTCCGCAACCGTCCACAACCGTCCGCAACCGTCCGCAACCGTCCGCGCGATTGCTATATGGCCGTGCCTATGGTAAGTTCTGCAGAGGTGGTCATTTTTGGAGGTTTCAAACTTCTCGTTGCTTCGTTTCGCGGGGCAGGCGTGGCACTTCGTGACATTCAGACGTGTTTTGTAACGTGTCGAAAGTCGTTTTGTGTGGCAGGCGCAATACTTTTGCGACGTTTTCAGAAGATGCGTTGCAGTTTTCGTGGCAGGCGCAGCACTTTGGACGTGTCCAGCGTCATTTTGCGTGGCAGGCGCAGCACTTTAGACGTGTGGTGCTGCGTGTTTTTTGCGAATCGCATTGGCAGGGCTGCGTCAAGTGGCGACAAGGTGCAAATTCTGTGGCAGACGTGGCAGTTTGTGAGATGTGCTGAAAATTGACGGAAGCCTCGCACGAAACATCGATTTTGAGGTGGCAAATTTAGAGGTTCCTAAGAAAACTCGTAGGAAAACGTCGATTCTGAGGCTGCAACGTGTCAAAATTGGAGGAAGTCTCGCACGAAATGCTCGTTTTGGTGCTCCCACGCGTCTCGTCTCGAGTCTCTGGTTTCCTGTGGCTCTCCTTTTCGAAGGTTTCCACGCAGGTTGTCATGGCGTTTTGCGTGGCAGGCGTGGCATTTTGTGACATTCCAACCTGTTTGATAACGCGTCGAAATTGTCAAAATTGGAGGAAGTCCGCGCGAAATGCTCGTTTTTCTGCACCCACGTGTCTCGTCTCGAGTCTCTGGTTTTCCTGTGGCGTCGCCGTGTCTATGGGGGAAGCTCCGCACTCCACACTCTACACTTTACACTCCGCACTCCACAATTTACACTTTAGTCCACACTCCACACTCTACACTTTACACTCCACACTTTGCACTTTGCACTTTACACTCCTCACTCCTCACTCGAGACTTTACGCTCCACACTCCACACTTTACACTCCACACTCCTCACTCTACACTTTACTCTCTACACTTTACACTCTACACTCTACACTCCACACTTGACATTTTACACTCCAGACTTTACACTTTACACTCCTCACTCCACACTTTACACTCCACACTCCTCACTTTACACTCCACACTCCTCACTTTACACTCCACACTCCACACTTCTCACTCTACACTCCGCACTCCACACTTTCCACTCCACACTCCACACTCCACACTTTACACTCCACATTCCACACTCCACAGTTTGCACTTTAGACTCCAGACTCCACACTTTACACTCCGCACTCCGCACTCCACACTCCACACTTTACACTTTACACTCCACACTCCACACTCTACACTTACACTCTACACTCCACACTCTACACTTTACACTCTACACTCCACGCTCCACAATCTACACTTTACACACTCCACACTCCTTACTCCACACTTTACACTCCACACTCCACACTCTACACTCCACACTCCACACTCTACACTTTCCACTCCACGCTCCACACTCCACACTCTACACTTTACACTCCACACTCCACAATTTACACTTTACACTCCTCACTCCACACTCGACTTTCTACACTTTACACTCCGCACTCCACACTCTACACTTTACACTCTACAGTTTACACTCTACACTCCACACCCCACACTCTACAATTTACAAACTCCACACTCCACACTTTACACTCCACACTCCACACTCCTCACTTTACACTCCACACTCTACACTTTCCACTTTCCACTCCACACTCCACACTCTACACTCCACACTCCACACTTTACACTTTACACTCCTCACTCCACACTCCACGCTTTACACTCCGCACTCCTCACTTTACACTCCACACTCCACACTCCGCACTCTACACTTTCCACCCCACACTCTACACTTTACACTCCACACTCCACACTTTACACTCCACACTCTACACTTTACACTCCACACGCTACACTCCACACTCCACACTGCAGACTGGTAACAGGGGAAATATGTTCAAGACTGTTCAAATAAACTATTGCAGAAAAGTGTTCTGCGTGATTGCATATCCATGTGTTTTGACATCTGTTATACGTGTGAGCATTCGGGTTCGTGGGCTGCATCTTGTTTTTTAATTAGCTATATGCTTCAAGGAAAATGGCGAGGTGCTGGCAAATGTCAAGCCATAGAATCAGAACAGGTTGGAACAGGTTGGCAAGATCTTGGAATGAACCGCAATTTTAAAAACCATCCTACTGTAAGAGAGAAGCTGCTGTTTAATTGGTTTAAATGGTCTTAATCACCACCTTCAGTCGTTTTTGAATTGTGATGGTTTGCTGCTTATCCCACATTTTGTTCGTGTAGAAAAAACCTTTGTTGGTCCAACCTTTGACTACCACATAACTTGCGACTCCCTTGGTGCGACGACCCAAGGCCTATGAAGATACCCTGCTGGACGCAGATGATGCGCCGGTGTACATTGGCGACTACATGGGGGATGTCCCCCATGGCCAAGGTGACGACCGCGAGATTGACAAAATTTTTGATGTGTTTTCTGATGGAAAAAGACACGAAGCATGTTGTCATGTTGCAAGTCAACAACCAAATCACATGGTTATATTGTCATTGGGAATAGGTGTTGACTTAAATATATTTAGCATGATTTAGTATATATTGACTTAATCTAAAGATATTTCTTATTGGGATTTAGCATTTAGCATCCTTTCTTTATATATTAAATCCATGTCAATTGCACAACCACAACGGAGATTCCCACGGTCTGTTGGACTTCTCCAGCCACACCAAAACTTGGCCCGCTGCCAGTCTCTACCTGTCTTTTTTAGTGGGGCTAAGTCTGCTCATTTGTACCCACTTTCAAGACTCAGTTAACATAGAACCCAAATTTGTTGCTGATTTATAGCTGTAAGTTGTGGTTGTGAAGGTTCCCCATCTTTTGGCCGGTTGTGTTTGAAAATTCACCGTGCATGTCGTCATTGCCAGGGCGACTGTTTTGGAAAAGTACCAACTTTGAAGCCTTCATTGGAAGGTGCCCGGGCCTACGATGGTTGGGGATTCTGTTGAAAACTGCTGAGCTTGGTTTCTTCCATGGAAGTTCTATGGCCCAAGACCTTTCCCTTCATTTCCTTTCTCTTGATATACGTACTATACTTGTACCCTAGCTTTAAATATATGCAAGAAGCACAGCACAGGTTCTTGAATTACAATAAATGACTAGATGCTAAATATACATATATATATATATATACACATGCATAATGCATATATAATTATATATATATATATATAATATCATGCATTAAACCATCATATATAATATATTGAACCTAAATATCCACGAATAAAAATAATATAAATCTCTGTGCATATCATGGATTAAACCATCATGGACATTCTCTATGGATCGTGTTTGGCTTCCAGGTTCAAGAACGGCCGGCCCAGAGAGGGACTCTTCATCAATGAGAAGGGCTTCTGTGTGGCCCGTGCTGAGGTGTGCTGCGTAACTGTTGGGTCATAAAATGAGGATTGGGTTCACTGCTTAGGAATGTGGGAAACTCCCAAAAGATAGAAAACATATATAAGTGTATATATATAATAGATAGATATAGTATGATGTATTAACAACCCCCTAGTACAGCATAATAATCGCACTTAACTTGTTGTATGTGATAGATTACTTTTTGGGGATGAGATACCGAATTTGTGAGGCATGGGAATGCCTCTTCTTCGTGCGCGATGCCCAAGTGCTTTTGTTCTTCTTGCTTGCCTCACTGTCGATTTCTATGATATTTCGCTGGGGTTCCTTTGGTGCTGAGAACATTGCAGAAAATTGGCCCCTCATGATTATGCACAGTTTGCCTGTGGATGTCGTTACTTCAGATTCAATCTTGCATTGAAGGGTTTTAATGACACTTATGATCTCTGATCCAACAACCAGCCTTAATTGCTATTATGGTATGCTGGTATACTAATGGTTAATATGTTATACCAGTACTAGATTTCCATACCACGGGGCGCTACTTGTCTCTGGCTGAATCCCAGTGTTTCAGCACATATCACAGTGCTGAGACCTCTTTTTCACAATGACATTGTGATAGTTTGCATCATCCTGGTGCTGATTTCATCAAAAAATTCTAGTTTGTGAAACATGTTAGTTAACACATCTAAAAATATCTAAAATACATTCTGTAAATGGAAATTCAATTTTGAAGCCCACGGGATCCACCAGAGATCCCCACGGCAGGTCAGCGCCGACGGCGCCGTGTCCATTTCGGGCGTCCAGCCCGACGAAGACGTCTCGGTGCTCGCGGCCTCGGCGGCGCCGGGCGAGCCGGCGGTGAGCCTGGTGCCGTGGCAACGCGCGGCAACGGTGGATGGTTGCGTAACATCCTGCAGGTAACCAGTTTGGTAGCTATGAAACAATGTAAATAACGGGATTATATGGGGATAAACCATCTATACCAACTGGTTTAGGATTTCTTTCACAGTATGGGCGGCTATTAATTCCAAAACATGTGAACTATATTGGATGACATCTCCATGGTTCTTCACCGATGAACCATATGTATTCATACAATGTTCATGGGAAATCCAAACCCTTCCACGACGCCTTTCTCGGCATTAAGGTGACTCTGGAAGATTTCTTGAAACCTTCTGATGGATACAAGGCACTGGTGGTGATGGTGGTGAAGCTTGAAGATGGGATGGTAGCTGGATGATATCCGGTGTGTACACGTACTTATTTAAGTACGTCTTGTACAAGTTTGATAATTGTATCATTTCATGCGTATAGACGATATTATGTATGTATGTATGTATGTATGTAATGTAATGTAATGTAATGTAATGTAATGTAATGTAATGTAATGTAATGTAATGTAATGTAATGTAATGTAATGTAATGTAATGTAATGTATGTATGTATGTAGGTAGGTATGTATGTATGTAGGTATGTATGTATGTATGTAGCTATGTATGTATGTATGTATGTATGTATGTAATGTATGTATGTTATGTATGTATGTATGTATTTATGTATGTAATGTAATGTAATGTAATGTAATGTAATGCAATGTAATGTAATGTAATGTAATGTAATGTATGTAATGTATGTATGTATGTATGTATGTATGCATGCATGTATGTATGTATGTATGTACTGGTACAAATGTATATTATTTATGTATCTATGTTTGTATGTACATAATATATATATATGCATATATGATATATATAATATTTATATTGTATACATCCACCTTTTTGGGGGATTGTAAGGTATTTATACTAACTATAGTCTTCAAATTCTGGGATCATCCCAGCAATTGGTGATTTATTTAGGGGTCCGTGGAACGAGCCTATTTTTTTTTTTATTGATCGGAACCATGGCTTGTGGTGGAATCCATTAACATCCATTAACATTAATATGGGTTATATATGGGTTTATATATCGGTTATCCAAGTATAGTTCTTGGAAGCTATCTTCATGGCTGGTGGATATTGACCGATATCAACCCATTGTTTTTTTTTCCGGCAGGTCAGGCCCCGGTTCGCAGGCGGACCCCGTTCTCAATGAAGCAGTTTTGTCGTCCAATGAAGCGGACGAGAACAAGAGCTGAGTCCTTTCTCTTCAGAATCTCCTCTGGTTGGTTAGCAGAATTTGTTGGGTGATAGCCTATGATAGCGGTGATAACCTTGCAGATTCTGCATTGAAATGGGGAATGATGGGAGACAGTATCTCAGCTACCCCAAGGGGGTATTACAGTACCTGCCCCAGTGATATTCTAAAGTTGTTTCTTTCTGTTGTGCTTTCGACAAGTATGAGTGGGATATGGACGCTAACGATATCATTCAAATCTAAGTATTCTAAGTGAGCTGCCGGCCAGAAATCAATGGTTTAAAAGTCAAAATGTAGTTTGCTGGCTTGGCAAGAAATCTTCGTGGATGTTTACCGGTTCATTGGATATTTCAATTATGACATCAGGTCCCAAGATTTTCCAACTGTTGTGCTGCAAAACCTGCTAAATGATATCGTCAAAAATTGATATCAGTGTCTGTTGCAACACTGGATAGTTATGATGAATGGATTGATGATGGAAGCTGGTCGAAACTTTAGGGGCTTAAGCCAGAATTGCTTGCTTGCTTAAGCAATTTTTTCCGGTTTGAACAAAAAAAAAACATAATATTCTGATGCTCCAAAGCGTTGCAATATGAACATTGCCAGCCAAACCACTGTGATTTTTGCCGAACTCAGCTCCAAGAGTCAGAGGTGTTTGGCATAGAACGAATGATGATCGTGCTGATGATTTTTGGTGGAGCCGGTGAATCTTTGTAACTTTTGTAGATCCATGGATTTTTGCTTGGGGATTGAGTTGTATCTTCCGTAGTTGCGTTTGTGTCAATATTGCACATGTATTTCCACATATTCCACCTGACACTTCTGACTTCACCGAAGCTGGCGCCTGTGGGTCAGTCACACCGGTGCCGAGATTCGGCTGGCCCTAAAAAGCCCTCTGCGAAGCAGATGGAAACGTCATTGAGCAGTTGTGCCATGACGCGAGGTGATGGCCATAGTTGATTAAGACTGATCAAGTGGTAGAAAAGAATGCAAGACACCTGATTGCTGCAACTGGGATATGGGGCCTCCACTGATTCCTGCTACCTGCTACCCTTCTTTACCACTACTATCCACTACTGTGGACCTTTTCGAACAACTGTCAGGTTGCTACAACCTATAGATAAATGCTGTGTTTTGCATCTTCATTTGCCCAATTTTTCGTAATCAGCGGTGTACGCTGGGGTCTCGGTAGCCTGTCACTGCAGCTTTGGCCAAATCTTTGCTGACAGCATGATCCCAAGTCAACGACTATGCTAGTTGGCCATTGGCAAAACCAAGAAATGGAATATTGATATATTGGCTATAGTTAAACATTTTTTCTTCAGATGTTCACAATAGGATACATTTCTTAGTTGGTGGTCGATAGCCCAAAAAACACAACACACTTACTGCACTGATGTGGCCATGGAGCCATCATCGCCATCGTCAAAGCGAAGAAAGGTGGAAGGATTGGAAGGTGCCAAGTTTCAGCGCTGAAAGCGCTAAAATCATTAGATGCTTTGAATGTCTTTGAAATAGTTGATTGAGTTCAAACATTTCTTGCAGATACCGTGGGAGGTGTGTGATTATTTATATATTTAATATTGTAATGGGTACAGACCAAAGCACCCAAGCACCCAAACATAAGTGTGTTTCATGTTGAAGACATATAGACCATGGTTCCAGGATGAAATTACGTACAACCAGAGCCTCCAATTTTGAAATAGTGATGCAACATGCCTTTGGCGTTGGTTGGAACTACAGGCCGTTTTGCATTTGGCATTCCTGAGATTCGAAGATGATCAACACGGCCAGGTTGTTGTCTACTTTATCAATGAAATCCCAACCTTTACTGTACCAGTTGTGGTCCCGGGATGGCGGAGGAAACTAGCCTCGGGATAAGAACGTATTTTTGTAAACGCGAGAGTCTTGTAGGCCCGTACTGCCAGATGGTACAGGTATGCCATGCCTCTTCAGGTATAGAGATAAAAAATGATCTACAGTAATGGGTCAAAGTACATGTTTAAAAGATTGAATACCCATGTTTGTGAGCACTTTGTGTGATCTGGTGCTGCATGCCACCGATTGGTACAAGCCACAGGCGTTGCTGACTCTCAAGCATCTTTGCTGCAGCGTGGTTCAGGATCCTATAGCTAATTGCCCAGGAATCTGCCTAAGTGTACGGAGATATTCCGGCAAGTTCGTTACCCTCCAGTAAACTAACACGGCTATGGAAAATCACCATGTTTCATAGGTATATTAACTACAAATTGCTATTTTTAATAACTATGTTCCATTACCAGAGAGTAAGTGGTTTGTAATGTGGCATTCCTTGGGTGTTTCCGATCAATCCTCAGAGCACTGTGGGTCGCAGAGTTGTCGCAGAGTGGACCCAAAAAATGATCAGATCTGCCATTTGTGAGTTTGTAACACCATTAGCTTCAATACATAAGGTTTATGGAAGATCTGATAGTCTGATATGGATGGATAGAGACCTCTTAATTCATTCCCAGTTGACATCTTAATGGTGCAGGGTCCGGGTGTGACACCAAATGCGCTCTGTATATGGAGGGGCCTAAAAAATTGACCGCCCAGTTGGCGAACTCCGACCCGCCTTTCTGTAGAAACAACAGCCCAAAAACCACATCAGTTCAGTTGTTCAGCCAACCAACATTAGTACGGGATAATATGGGATAATATGGGATAATCCTCCACATATGTGGAGGATTATCCCATATTATCCCATATTATCCCGCCGGAACTTAGGCAGCACGGTCTGTGGAGGATTTGGTGACGCCTTGCTATGTGGGTTACCTCTCCATCATCCAGCGCAACAGCGAGCGCATGCTGCGCCGAGCCCAGCAGTTGGGCTGTCAGTTGCGACCACATATGAAGACCCACAAGACCATTCAAGGCGTGCCCAGCTGCTGACCGTGCTGAACCATCAATTCCTTTGGCCTTTAGAAAGGAAACCCCATCTTGATATGGTATCTATGTTCCTAAAATATATTTGACATCATATATCTTGCCTATATTCTCCTTGCATTATATCAAATAATATCAAATACATCTTGCAAATATCCTTTGCAGATTTGTCGTAGAACTACATGCCTGCGCACGGATCACAGAGGTATTTAAATCGTGGATGGGACATGCCAGCCACAATCACCCACACCATTCCATGATTCATTGCTTAAATCCCTACGTTTTGGCCGGTGAAATCCACCCCATTGCCATCCATGGCAGGTGGCATTTTGGCCACGGGCGGCACCAAGCGATGCATCACTGTGTCGACCCTGGCGGAGGCGGAGTTCTATGCGGACGCGGGCTTTGAGGTGGGCGTTCGGATGGGCTGCGCTGATTTGGTATGGCAATTATTAGATCAATATGGGGATCATAGATAGTGGGATTCAATTCATGGGATTTATTTTGTATTATCAAAATAGAATGGGACAAACAAAAATATTGTTTTTTTTTTTTTTCCGGTTGTTGAACTGGGAGAGCACATGATTTAAACCACATGGAAACTCCATGAAACTCCGCTGGTTTCTATGGATCGAGAGATCAAAGACATCCAGGTCATTGCAAGCAACTGATCCGAAAAAAATCACCATAAAATATGGTTAAAAAAATGCTGGTTATTATATAGCAGTTATTTAAAGCATAGATATAGTTTTATAATACTAATATATGATATAAGATTATTCCAAATGTTAGTTATATCACTAATATTATTCCAAATGTTAGTATTCCAAATGTTAGTTATACCAAAAAAATCTATACCAGTATTTAAAAAAGAGTCAATGTGATGGTGGGTCCTTGAGTGCCGACGCCGACTTGACCGGTATACCCTTCAGTCGTCTCACAGAAAATGGTGGAGCCCAGCCATTGCCAATAAACCATATTAAACAAATTGGATATTATGAACCATTTAAGATATTGGTTTACGTATCTCATAAGATGTTTTAACTTATCTCACATATATTACCAACAAACAATTTCCATATGGAAATTCTCCCAGTGGTGCCAAAATTACAGCAAGAACGATCCACCAAGCCACGTGAAAATGACTACTCCACTGTCACTTTCATATGGTGTTGCAGGTATTGTTTGGCGAATCCCCCGATTTCTTCTGCGAGAAGGTGATGAAATCCAGCAAAACTGCTTTATGCTTTCAATTACTCTCCAAATTTTCCATATTTTTCGATGATCCCCATATATCCATTATATATCCAGCTGGTTGTATCTCCAGCACATCTATCTCCATGAAGTGTATGATCCCCATTTTTGGATGGTTGACTCAACCCCACATGGGTCTGAAAAAGGGCTATCGCCAAATTCATAGCTTTTGTCCCATATTTTCCCTATCGACTTGCCATGAACTTGACGCATACCCCACTTCACTTATTATCCATTATTTAACCAGTGAATAATGGATATCAACAAACCCATAATATCCATTATTCACTGATTAAAGCCCTATATTGAACCATTCTCCATGTTTGGCTCAAAATCCACACTCGACTCAGATGGTGGCAGGACATTTGTTACGCCGTGCCCATCACCTCCGAGAAATTGCCGCGTGCTGCGCAGCTGGCCAAACGCTGTACATTCCATGTGTGCATTGACCACCCTGCGGCACTGGAGGTGGGGACAGTGGGGACCATTCAGGATCCATCACGTTGTGGTCATTGGGGCCACATCATTTTGGAACCATGAGATGTTTGAGATTCCCATGGAAGAAGTTGGTATGATGATGTATGATGTATGGATCTGTCATATGACAGTTTGAATCGGGAAAGATGATGATGTTTAGATACTCCATCTTTTTTGGACAAGCCCAGATGAACCAAAAGATGGTGCCATGAGCGACTTCATGGCATGGCCGAGCAAAAGTAGATGAGTAGCAATGTGGAGCATATTTGGGAAGCCATTGCAATCCATTAATGTCATGGCGCAACATACATAGGTTCTATTGTCTTGTCATATTTTGACTGGGAAACGATAGGATCACACCTTTTTCACACCTCGGATCCAATTCAATTTCGATCAGTTGAAGACCGGAAAATGGGTCTATTGGGTCTTGTGACTCCAAGCAGCAAAGGTTTTCGGGGTGCCCATGGGCCCATGTCACATGGCCCTAATTGAGTGACACCCGGCAGACTTGGACAGTTGGGTACGGAATTCTTCCCGCTCCCAAAAACAAAGTTGTTTAACAATGTTTCACATGGTGATATCAGTGGCATCAATGACATCCATCTCAGATGTCTTGGTCCCAAAAAACTCAAAACGGGACATCGCCATGTCAGGCCTTATGTCAGTTCTCAGAAAAGGTCTGGTCGGTGTTTCTAATGGTGGACTGCGGATATGGCCGTGATGGCTCCTTGGACGGCGACAACACAGCAGTCGTTTTGTGGTTGGTTTACATGACCAGAAAGTGCAAGCAAAAGTTCATCAATTTTGGTGACATACAAGAAGCATGACTCATGTTTGTCCACTTTTCGGGTGATGGTTGATGGATGTTGATGGTCCCCATATGGTCCCCACAATTTTGGCGACATGCATTTTTGGGTTTTTGGGTTGATGATCCCCACATATACCAAGCTGTTTTCAGCCCACTTCTCAGCTCGGCTTCAAGGTGTTGACCCGGCAGATCCGCAGTCCTTCGCGATGGCGAAAGGCTTGGCGGAGTCGCCCCAGACGCAACTGGCGGGGCTCTATACCCATGGAGGCCATTCCTATGACGCCCAGGTAGGGCCGGTTGGGCCCTAGGGGATGGCGGTTGGGACTTGGGGGAGACTTGGGGGAGACTTGGGGGAAACCGGGAGACCTTGAGGATTGTTTGGGTTTATGGGGATCTATTTCAAGAGGATTGGCAATGATTGGCTAGGATGGGCCACTTCTGCAAACATGGTGCTGAACATGTTGTTTCAAAAAAGGTGATTGATTGGTGCTTACGCAGCTCCCATACCCAAACATAGCTCAATCATGGCTCAAACACCCTACCGACGGGCAGGACAAGGAAGCCGTTCAACGGATCGCCTTGGAAGAATGTGAGGCTGAAGGGGGGCCCTACCAGGATGGGTTCGACATATATATATATATATATATTGTATATAATATATTTATATACACATATTTTGATGTTGGTTGAAGTTATTCTCACACGTTTTAACCAGAAACACTTGAATTTCAACCAACTCCATTTAGATGCCGCCAATAAACAGCATGATCCCTATCCACATCGGCATAAAGATGGCCATTCCCAAACATACCATGGATCCGTTGAATTTGTCAAGCTACAAGGTAAAAGATCGCCTAAAACATCTATTCTGACGTGAAATCCCACCAGTCTAAAGTGAAGATACCCAGATCTATTGTTATTATTGTTGGGATCCCTGATTTTTGTGGTATTTCAAGATTGTTGCGTCTACGATCCTTGACCTAGAACCATGAAACATTGGTGGCATATTCGAGCAATGATTGTGGATACTGACCAACAATGGATACGAAACTACTATAGTATCATGTCCATCGCTCCAAATGGTTGAGTCAGCTAAGAAAGCACATTGACGTTTTTATCTCCTGAAACGTGACAATGGTTCTTGGCTTTTTCCGTAATTGCCAAAATTGCCCCTTGTGGACGGTTCCTTCATTATATATTCACTCAGAGTAGCAGCCATGGAAAGATATGGAAAAATACGCTGACTGGTGGATGTGCTGCCATGTTTTGCTCAGATATCCACATAGGATACCCTCGTTGTTCGTATAGTTCTTTGCTGAAATCCCCATGCTATGAACAACTCACTAATCGACTGTGTCGTGCGTAAATCTTCATTTCGGCTGCACCATTCAATCACTCTGGTACAAAATCAAATCATATTAAATCCTATTAAATCACATTCAATCACATGAAATCACATTTTTTTTGGCTCTTCCCAGTTTTTCGTTTCTCACAGCCACAAGCATGATGTAGGCTGTGGCCAAGTTCGCTGCTGCACTGAGGGCAGAGCCTTGGAAACTTCAGGTGCCTTGGGAAATCATGGGAAATATTGGATAATTTGGAGTTGGGTTTATAGTGATGGTTGATGGTATATAATAGATGATAATTTGGATGATAATCCTTCCCAGTAAATCCCAATAAGTATCCTAGTAACTCCCAATTTTCAGGGTTAAATCACCAATGAACATCTGGTTGGTGGTGACTGGAACTATAGCTGGTTGGATATATTGGTTATATTGGTGATGGTTGATAGTGGAATATTTTTTGGGCTATAAACCAACAACAATGGGAATATGATGGTGATCTGGTTGGTGGTGACTGGAACATGGCTTTGGAACATGGCTGGATTATGAATTTCCCATCATATTGGGAATGTCATCATCTCAACTGACTTTCATATGTTTCAGAGGGATTGAAATCACCAACCAGATTAATTTATGATGGATAAACAATGGTTTATCACTGCTAACGATTGGATTTCTGGGGAATATATCTCTAGATGAGGTTAAGAACTTGTTTAAGAACTGGGGGGGCCTTCTTGTACGATTCGCAAACCTACAAGTTGACCAGAAATGAAGCCGTAGACCAACAAACAGCTGGGAGTTTAACATGAACGCGATCTTGTTCTAGAGATTACAGACGCAAAAATCGATAGTTTGCTCCAAAAATCTGACAAACAGTTGCCGGAGCTTTGACCTACCGCAGGTGCCAGTGGTGGGTGTGGGTTCCACCCCCACCTGCTCCAATCCTCCAACAGCGCTGCCGGGGGTGACAGAGATGCATCCGGGGAACTACATCTACTACGACACCATGCAGCAGGCGATGCTGAGTGGGGTTGTGGGGTGGGGTTTGTCCAAAAAAAAGTCGTGACTTTCATGAGATTTATGGTGATTTAATCAACCTGATCCAAGCTGAATGGGGGTATGAAACCAATCATTTTATGAAGATGTCATTAGATGTAATGAGAAAAATATGATATAATGGCTGATTTCCCTTTGTTTCATGGCAAATTTGGTGGGTAAGATATGATTTAACAAAAATCCACACGATTTTTAGGGTACCCTATTTTGGTTGGAGCAGTCAGCAGTGCTTTTACCAGATGCGAAGTGGGGAGAGTTCTCGCTGATGTTCTCCTTGAAACGAAGTGGAAAATTATGAATGAGTCAGCCGTGATCCCCACCAGAATTGTCTTCAAATAGTGACTGAATCACTCATGAAAACGATCAAGCGCTATATGAATATTCCAATCTTCATGGATGATCTTAGTATACAACATCCTTTCACATCGTTTCATATTTCCATGCTATGTTCGCATCAATTTCTCTCATGTTTTGCCTGGAAACCATCAAGCATCCCCAGGTTTTTGTAGGTCCCGAGTCCCTTGGGATCTTCCCAAGGTCTGTGCATCCGTCATCCCATGCCATGCCAGGCGTTGGGCTCCTGTAGTGAAAAGGACATTGCGGTGCGGGTCTTGATGCGCGTCATCGGGGCATATCCCAAGAAGAATCTGCTGCTGGTGGTACCTCGCTGTCAAGTTTTGTGTCAATTGCCTGGGAAGATCGGTGGCCATTTTTTCCAAAGGGCCCTAAAATTTAGGGGAAAATAGAGGGGGAAATATGAGAACATGATGATTCTCCAGTGAATTAAACAATATACAATCATGGGTGGGATATTTTTCAAACCAATGTGATGTTTGGGTACTTTAAGTAATAGGGAAAATGATGATTAGGCAATAAATTTTAAAGGTACCCTATTTGCAGACAAACTCAATGATGACTCAGAACTCAATCCCCGAAATTTGAGGCTTCCAGGCCAACGATTGGGTTACAATTATATACAATTATCCATTGAAATATGGCAAAGTCATCTACAGTGACTGTTGTTTTTTTCTCAGGAGGATCTAGACTTGAGATCTATTAATTGTTAGTTCATCTAAGTGGGACCATTTTGATCGAAATTCTCAGAGCTCCATGTTCTACGGAAAAGGGGGTGTGGAACCAAAGGATTTGGCGCCTCAATATGGAAATATTTGGATGATTATGCCCATGAATCAATCAACTTAAGCTGGTGACATGTCCATTTCTTTTGCTGTGACATGGGTGTTTTGATTGATGAAAGTGAACCCTAAAACCCTTCATTTTAAGGTGGTGCAGCGGAGAAACTCTTATCGAAATACATTGAAATACCATTAAAAAATATCCATATTTTGGGTGGTGAACATCCATAAAAACATCCATAAAACATGCATAAAACATCCACAATTCCCAGCTATTTTGGTCTGAAAAACCAGTGAGTTCCCCTCCGAGGACATGGGCTGGACAGCCTGCAGCAAGCAGGGCGAAGCGTCGAACTTCGGACGGATCGAAGGCTATCCGCAGCTGAAGGTGGTGAACCTGAAACAGGAGGCGCCTGCCTGGTGCGGAAGAGTGAAAAACATGTCTGAAATGACATCGTTGTGCTATCAGGCTATCAGTGGTAGTTGGTGAAGTTAAGATCTGTGATCCGAAGATATCTCACTTATTTCAAGCCACATATTAAATATTGGTTGCTTCAAGAATAGAGGAAAACATCATGGAGCCTATGTCGACTGGAACTGAGTTTAGCTGAAGTGAGGACCGACCTCACTATAGCCCACCTCACCGTCAATTTGCTGAATTATAGTTCCAACCAGATTGGGCAGTTCAGTGGTATTTGGTTAGTATCCCAAGACGTTTCACTGGCAGATTCCTATTTGCAATAAATGCTTACCCTCTGGTAAACTAACATAGCGAACTGGAAAATCACCATTTTTAATAGGTAAACCATCTATTTCTATGGACCATCTATACCATGGCTATGTTAGTTATAACCAGAGGGTATATCCCATTTCAGTCAGATATTTCAGTCTTATCATACACATTCATACACCATAAATAGGTGAAAAATACAAGTTTTAATTTGGATGATTTGTTCAAGGGGTGCATACCAGGGTGGGTCAGGCCCATCATGGACTTCACAGGCCGGGCTGATCAGTTCTTGCGATGGAAGTCCCTTGAACTTCAACGACTTTCCTCTAGGCATGGGACAGTGGTTGGAGATGATAGGTGCACATGGTTGGCTTACTTGGGACCCCTTGTGATACTACTGGATTGCGGATGGTTACTTTCTCGTTTTCATTGATTATTAATGAATTGTTACCTATATCTATGGAATATTGATGTACAGTGGTTGGTGCCAATAATCGATCGATTCCAATAGATGCAGCCCAAGGTTTTCTGTGGTTTGACTTGGAGGCGATTCGACCAGAGTGGTTTGCATTAGAGTGTGTCCATACGGGGACAATAGACGTGCCCCATTGCCACAGTTGCATCAACGACATTCCAACTGCGGGTTTCTTAAAATGGAAGATTCCCCACATGACCTGGCCTCCTCCAGGGACGCTGCTGCGCCTGGAGCCTTACCATTCCTGTGCACATACCAAGCAACACGATCGGCACCTTGGCTGTGCGAGATCTTGGGATGCTGGGGGGACAAGGACTCTTTTTGGGAGCGGTAGCACAAGCTTCATGACTAGTTTTCGGAAGTCCATGTATAAGCGAAGGATAAAAGACACTGAATTGTGCTGCCTTTGTTCTGCCCATTTTCAGAGCAGACCTTGGATATGGCGACCCACAAGTAGACTAGCGGTGTTTCGTAATCTTGAACCTTTAACCGATCAGAAAGGCACAGCGGCCGGGCCGCCACGGAGTAATTACTGTCAAGTTCAAGACCTTCCACAGAGACTGGAATGAGACACTGGTCTTCCAAAAAACACCTTGGATGTTTTTTTTTTTTCCAGTCACTAACTATAAATAAATATATAGATATATAATTATATCTATAAATCAAATATATATATAAATATATATATATATATAAATATATATATATATGATGTTTCTTCACAATAAATCATATCTGAAAAAAAACAGCTTTTCTGGGCTAAAGTACCTGCCATCGCAGCCAGCTTTTTCCTCAGGATCCACATCTTGGATGAGGATCGTCGGACGGTCTTAGAGACCTGGCCCATTTGCCGCGGCTGGTGATGGAAAAACCAGGGAATTTGAAAAGACCTATAATATGATTAATATGCATCATATATCATCATGCTGCATTTAAATACTGAGCTGCTGCATCACTCTCCTACTCTGAAAGATTTCACCCAGAGTGGCTTCTACTGGACAAAGATTCCAGTGACGAAGAATCGGTTTTGTGTCAGACAAAAGTGAACATGGTCACCATCAGCCCATCATGTCCATCCAAGCATTTTGAGCACATATTTTGAGATCCCAAGTGTATTAATTATAACACACATCTACTGGGTCAATGTTGATTTCCCGAAAGAAGATACAGTGTTTTTTTTTGGATAAGGACTTTTGGTGAATGGTCTGAATGGTCCATGAACTTGCTTCTCTTTGGAACATGAACTGTCACCCGTCGGGAGCCATTCGGAGCGGTTTGCTTCCAAAGCTTCGCAGAATGTGAAGTTTGATGCACCACCGCAGCTTCACCAGTAACCCCATTCCCCATAGCGGGATAGGTCAAGCAGGTCAAGCTTCTACTATAGTCGACTATATGATGTTAAGTCATGTTTATGATGTTAAGTCATGTTAATTCATGCTCTGTTTCTTCATATATCGGGGGAATTCACATCCACTATCATCCACTTATCCATTTGTATCCCATTTATAACAAAAAATAGATTTGACAGGCTGGTCCACATATGCCCATCGAGCGGCCATGAGCGATCTCGAAGGGCTGCTAGAAGATGAGGTCGGGCCGGAATGGGTCCGCTGCAGACGATGGTTTTCATTGTAATGTTATATATATATATACCTGCACGCTCCCAACGTATGACTTTTTTTTGGTTTTTACCAATCATCAAGAATAATTGGTTTAACCAAAAATAATTGATCATAAGAATTTGTGGGATTTGTGGTGCTACCCAAGCCATGATCACCCTTACCAAAACTCTGATCTTCCTCCCCATCCAGACTCGATCCCTTCTTTCTCACTTCCCTCCACAGCAGATCTCGGTGAAGATTCACCATAACCTTCTCATCTCCACAAGATACTTGCGGATAGTGTTGATTGGCACAGCTCCTGGATGAACCGCACGTGAAATCCGACTGGCCACACCAACAAAGTCCTCCATCATAGGTGTGCTAAAAGCACCTGGATTCCAAGCCCAAGCTTCACCACGTTCAATGGCACCAGACAACTCATCATCCCAATGGCCCGTGAAATGGTACTTTGGAGTGTATCCAAAAAGGCACCAACCTCTGCTGTTCCAGTACACAGCTAAATCTGTGTATGATTGAAGAAATGTGTCGCACGCATCCCTGGCAGAAACTTGCCTTGCTGGATTCATGAACAGTCTGTCGCCTGTGTAGCACAAGCGCTGAAAGTTGTCCAAGCCCTGTAGGCCTTCATAAGCCATCTGCAGTGGCTCAGTCATCTGCCATGGCATGGTGCCAATGAGGTCTAGCAGCCATTGTGCCAACAGAATGCAATCGCTGGCCTTGCAACTGCTGTCAGGAAAGTCACGGTTCAACTTCCATTGGAGGTTCTCTGGTGTGAGCTCTTTCAGATCCCTCATGCTCTTGCCAACGCCAATCAACCAAGAATCCATCAAACGGGTAGCAGCTTCCAAGCACCGGTCTTTTCTAAGGCCAGGTCCCGGCATGGGCGAAATCAATCCCAGAGGCCCACACAACATGCATACCACAGATGCGCAAAAATTGCGCGCACAGCCATGGGGCACCATGTGCATAAGATCCCATTTGATGAATGATGGGTGGCTTCCTCCAGGCAGAATTGCAAAAGGCGAGCTGGACTTCCAGGGAACTGATTGAAAAACGGTTCTTCTCCAAGCAGCACTCCGCGCAAAATCTTCAAATGGAATGTTGGAGGTGTTGGCATGACACCAAGGGCAAATCTCAGTTCGGAGATGGCTTCTCAAACTGCCACAAACTTTGGTTTGAAATGGGTGGTCACCGGCCAAGCCCAAAAACACCAGTCTGAAGGTGCCAAACCTCGTAGGGATGCCTTGGTAGTAAGACTTGCAGGCTGACCTGGCGCATTCAGCCACAAGTCTGTCAATCACCTGATTCCCAGCAGCAGTGCCTTCATTGTAGCCTGAGTAGTACTTGTGAGGGCACGTGGTGACAAGGAACAACCTATCAGTTGCACCCAAACCAACCCTCAGAAGAGGTCCCCAAAGCAACTGGAGAACAGGTTTTCTCCGATGCCCTACACCCTCATCTCCATGCATGAGGCATGGCAAGCAGCGACACAACTCCTCAGGATCTGCATGGTCAAGGAAGACCGCGTGACCACCATCAACCTGCAGTGGCAAAACTACACCACTTAAGAGTGTGTGAAAATCTGGGAGGCCAAACCAACAAAGTACCAAAAAACAGGCCAGGGAAACAATGCCCAAAGTTTCTATTTCTACGGCATAAACGAGTGTCAGCTCGGAACTTTTCCCAAAAACCCAGGACTTCGGCTTTCCAGCTGGCATCATCTTTGATGTCACACCCAAGAAGCTTGTGAGAGTACTTGGAATTCAAAAGATACTTCGCCATATCCCAAATCTGCAAAACGGGGTGGTCATGGCTTCGGTGCACCTTTACCTTGTTCCTTCTCCGCCTCCCCTTCTTCCAAAAGGAATAGTTGACCTGCAGGGGACTTACTATCCACGCATGTTTTAACCAACATGAAAAATCACCAAAGGGACCAAACATAGATGTTTGCAGATATACCGATATACCCCCCAAATTTCTACAAGATGATCAGCCATATGGTTTTCCAATCTTATGGGGCCATACTTTATTGGGAAATTCAAAGCATATAGTTTTGCGGATTATCAGCCGTTCCTTTGTTTCTGTGATTTTCCTATTTTATTGGAACATACTTTTGGGAGGTTCAAAATTATATTCAAAATTATATATCGTGTAAGCTTAGGGATGAATAGGCAATTATCTTTGCTATGGCTTCCCGGTCTGATGGGACAGTAATTTGTTGGGATATTCAAAGCATGGAATAATCTTGAATATGATCACCCAATTCTTTGTTGTTATGGTTTCCTGATTTTGGGGAATATTTCGAAGGCAGATCTCAAGGATGATCAGCAAACTATTGGTTGCTATGCTTACCCTTACCCAATCCAATGGGATGATATTTAATTTGGTTGAAACACATGCATGTATAGTCTTACAGGTGATCAACTTATTTGTTATGGTTTTCTGTCCTTCTGGGACCATCTTTTTGAGGGTGAAAGTGGAATAAATTGAAGATGACCAATCACCCATGAGTTGCCATAGTTTTCCGATCTTATGGGACCGTAATTCATTGGTAAAATCACAGACCTAGGAAAAACTTGCGATTTCATAACCCACCGACCCCTTTGATGTAGGAGATAGGCACTCCCAAGAGAAATCCTCTTCTGTCAAGATGATTTACCAAATCACGGTTTTTGTTGTTGGGGCGGTTTTCAGCTAGCTTCCCCAGCTCGTCCACATAGAACTTCTCATCGCACCACTTTGCGATCTTGCTCGTGTCCTTCGCTTGGTTGATGGCTGCAGAGGCTGAGGTAGCCTAGGGGTCAGAGAGTTGAACAAGCACCCCAGCCAACTTGGAATGGTCCCTGCCAAAGATTACCCACCACAATGATGATTACTTGGTGATATAAACACGTAGTCAAAACTCAAAACTAATAAGGGATCATAAATAAGGGCTCCCACACACCAATGATTGGTCAGTAAACTTTGGGGGGGACCCTGTGGACCCGATATTTTCTGAATTTCATTGAAGGGGTTTCCATATCTTCCCACTGGTGTTTCCACTGAGTGAAGGTTTCAATCATGTTCAATCCAGGGGGCAACATATGTTTTGAGGATATCATTGACAACATCTGGCATTGCATCTCCACCACCTGCGTGGGGCGGGCACGAAAATCAAGGTGTGAGTGTGTGGATCTTTAACTTAATGGTATGTATAGTATGCATGCAGCACAAGAACCAAGCAACAATGCTGCACTTCAAGCTGATGCAAGATGTTTCGCACCGCAGATTGCGCCATGTATACTTTGAAAGATCTCACGGAAAGCTAAATCAGGACTCTGCTAGGCAACAGTGATTCAGCAACAATGATCAAAAAAATATACAGAGGAAATTGTTTCTATATGTTTGTGCCAGCCATGGTTCCACCGAGCCCTGACACTGCGAACCTTTGCAACTGGGTTTGAAGGTCATACCATACCAAAACATGCAGCAACTGGTGCGCTGCACCCAGCATCCTCCAACCCTTAAAGTTACACCCACAGGCGTTCAACCCAGAGGTTAGTCCTGAGGTGGCTGAGCCTCAGCCTTCGCCTTTGCTTTCGCCTTCGCTGCCGTCTTCACGAAGTAAGTCCTCGGGTCAAACATGTTCGGTGTAGCCATGAATGTTTTTCCACTTGGGTTAGTCCCCCAAAAAAGGCCCCCACAAGTCCCAAAATCTTTCATAAAATACAGGGAAAACACTTTTGTGGGGGCCTTTTTTGGTGAACCAACCCAAGTGGAAATTTACCAGCCATGAGGGAAAGGGCAAACTGTCGAGACATTAACCGTTGAAACATTTCACAGGGCATGTCATCAAGTTTCACCAATTATGAGATGCTGGTCAATATTATGAGTTCTAATAAGATTCTAATATTTATATATGTATTGTACTTGGTGCAAATGAGTGTCTTCACCTGCGCATGGGCATTGTTGAAGCGGATGCACCTGAGTTGACAAGTTTTGACATTCCCTTACCCTTACCCTCAATTTTCCAGGGGAAAATAATAACCTCGTTTCCCAATTTTTAGATTGCAAAGCTTGGGCACGCAGAGCGAATCTTCTCATTCACCTTGCCATAGGCTTTTTTCCTGGGCTAGTTTTTGGGGTATAAAGTCTGATTCACTCATACCCTGTGATACCCTGGTATGAATTTCACAGCATCTGCTCATACCTTTTTAAGCCTTGCAGAGGGGTCGAATGACTTGTTGGCAGGGGGTCTTGAAAATCCCATGAAAATGAGAAAATCTTGAAAGAAGATCCTATGCCAAGGTGATCAACCTGAACATGGTGAACAGAGACAGCGGGGAGACTTCACATGAGGCCAGAGGGTCGGCAACCGTAAGTTGGCAAGACTCTCCTTCCCCTGCACTGAGACTTCGATCTTGGAAACCTCGTTGAAGAGGTCGTTCAGTTCACCTCCAAGTGTGGGTAAGCCAAAATCCCAGAATATTGACATTTAAATCATTTTGAAGCCATACTTGTACTGTTGCCATGACATTGATACTCTTTGGGGCCCATAACCTCCAATTGTTGCCAACGCATCATAGTCAGACCTTGGATCTGAAACACCACAAGTTTAGGATTTCCACTAGCTGGGGAAGAACATGAAATGAAGCTTTGAACAAGAGTTGAAACCCACTGCAACCAAGAAGCTTGTAGTCAGCTGGGCTCACATTGTCCTTCTCCAAGCGTTCTTTCGTGGTTTTCAAAAGTGCCTTCCTGCTAAGGCATGCCCTTTTATATTGGCCTATGTATTCTGGGAGCGACTCATCCCCTTCAACATCAGGGTACTCCTCCAGTTTCTTTTTCTTGGGTCCGTTGTTCGGGGATGCACTCTGTTCATCTTCCCCTTCATCCAGCACATCTCCTAAGGAAAATTCCGAATCGAACAGGCCAATCTCACGCATCTCACTTTCTAGTTCTTTGATCTTCTCATCCCCAGCTTCCACATCATCCCTGGTTTGGACAAGAAACTTCAAAGCAGTCACATCGTAGATGCACTTCCTGGAAGGCAGCTGGACGCTGGAAGAAGACAGCTGGTGTTGGCTTTGCAGGTTGGGACAGTTGGGACAATGAGGAACATGAAAGAACATATATATTGAGGGGAGATATCCATGCTGAAATCTCAAGATGTGCAGTTTCCTTAGGCCCCACAACAGATACAATTTCAAACGGGCTCAGGGTGTCACAACCTTGAACAAATAAGTTGTCATTTTTTGTTTTTGCTCTAAACAGTGTGTGGTCGGTCAATCACACATGAACAATTTAAACATGATTAAGCCCGAAAAAAAATACCCCTTCAAGTGGTAACTGTTTGCCTCCTTTGCCACAGAATATGTTTTAATGTTCTCCACATTGTCATATCATGTATACGTATGCAATTTAAAGAACTTGAAACTTGAAGCACGACAAAAAATCAGCAACCCCAGTCTTGGTCATCTTTCGCTTCGTGCAATATTTGACGGCACCATCCACTTTTGACCTTTGACCAGGGTTGAACATTCAGCATGCACATGTCATCCTGAATTTTAGTACCATATGGAAACCATCATCGGATCATGTTTGTAGCCAAATGACTGGCTCCACTTCAGAACTGTTTTCATCTCTTCCTCCGTGTGCCATGAGTACCCTTGCAGGTTGCGACGCCACTGGCTGGTCTTTTGGCGAAGTGTGATCAAAGCCTGCAACTTCGCCTGCAATGGCCGACATCACAGGAGTGGAATGAAACTGAAAAAGGGGATCCACATTTTTTAGGCAGCATTATGGAAGATTTTTTTAGAGCAGGAAGACCCTCACAATTTACTATTATAGCTATAGGACATTTTTTTGAAGAAACATTGGTTGTAATTTTGTGGGCAGCCCTATTCATCACCGAATGGGCCATAATGAGCCTTGTTCTTGTTGAAGTCATCAGCCGGGGCAAAGCATCGACATACAAAGTCCTTGAGCAACTGGTCCCGCTTGGCACCACCTTGCCGCAAAGGGGGATGTTGAAAAGAAACATAACTTTGAGTGGGTGACCAATGGTGATTTCTATATTTTGAAAACCCATATCATATGATATAATATTATAAGAGTTCAAGATTATTGGGGTTAATGGGGGTGCCCTGTATGTCTTGGAAGGCAGCCTGTACCCTAACTGCAAACCAGACCTGAATGCCACTTGTCATAGATCTCTTTGTCAATGCCATCCGGTTTTCGACACATGCGGTAGAGGCAATGCCATGCTTGGGGGTGGGTAGAGCTTGTGAACCTCTGGTCGGAAACTGGCACCATAGGCCCATTCACAGACACCTCACCCAAGTCACCAGTATTCTCTGAAGGGCGCACAGCACTGGGAAGCGATGCCGGGCTCGGGGTAGAAATGGGCACAGCTGGTTTTTTCTGAGTTTGTTCCAACTTCTTTTTCAACAACTCTTTGGCTTTAGAACTTGGAGTACAGGGCGGTGGGTGCATTGGAGGGTCGTGATCAGCCGCAGCTTCAAGCTGCAGCTTCATCTGTCTGGTTTTCTCCCGCAAATCATCCAGACACTTTTGTTCATCTGAAACAAGAAGCATGCGTTCCTGGAGCTGTTCACTGGCAAGAGCAAGCTGTGTCTGCTGGTGTACCAAGTTTTCCTGTAAGTCAAAAATTTCTTCATCGAGCTTGGCACGTTTGCCATTGTACTCTTTTTCCAACTCCTGCTCAGCTACTCGTTTCTTTTCGTGGATCTCTCGTGTGAAAGATTCCTCAAGTTCTAACATTTTCAGTTGCAACCGTTCCATCATTTCTTTCTCCAGTGTTTCCATGGTTGTATTGAACCCTGGCATGGGCCCTGCGACTGTCGGTGGCACCTCCCCTTCGCCTGGCACCTGCTTAGGCAAAGCTGGGTCTGGAAAGGCCCCATGTCCTTGTGGAGGCTCGGCAGGGGTGGCAGCCTCTGTGGTATCAAGAATGCTCCCACCAGCAGAGCCGCTCGAGTATCCTGAGACGGAAAGTTTTGGAGAAGACCCTTCTTCACATGCCAGGGGAAAACCCATCATTGGGATCAGGCAAATATTATCAAATACCATGCCTCATGATGTGGAGCCAACCATGGTACCTGACACAATCTCAATTATATAACACATTGTTCGTGGGATGTATGGGATTCCATGTTACAAACCAAAAGGGTAAACCAAAGTGGTACTCAAGAGCCGTGGAAAATCTTTCTGGGGCATTTTGGGGAACCTTTTGAAACCTTTTCAGGGCCCCAAAAAACATACCCAATAGGTCACCAACAATGGCTGCTTAAGCCTTTCAGCCTTTCTTTGATGTGATGTAAACCCGTCCACAAAGATTGTAGCAGTTTGCCATCCCAAGTACTGCATAATAATGCTATTGACAGTAAATGCTGCCCAGGGCTCCACGCTGCAACATATTGGCACTTTTCAAGATCTCAGCTTTCAACATCATACTTTCTGGGCTATCTGATAACCCCTTGATCAGCGCACTCGTCTCTGGGGAAAACATCGACTGTGGATCGTCAACCTCACACTTCACCTTAGATAATGTTGGCAAACCGGAAATGGCAAACCATGGACATATTTCACAATGGCAATCATGGTTCCATAGTAAATCAATAACAAGACACCCCTGAAGAGGAACGTTTTGGGGTAGAAGGCTGAGGCTGCTGTTGCAGCTGTTTGGCACCAGCAAGCAGGCTGTCACAAGACCCCGGCATGGTGCCCCCCTTTCTACCTTGAAGAAGGGCTACTAGGTTGCTGAGCCACTGCAACAGTGAATGGGGAGAAAACCGATCAAGCTAAACAATGATCTCTTTAAGAAACCAACCCTTTCAAATCCTCTCAATCTTTCCCACTTGATCCCACTTGGAATTTTGATGCCACACCCAGCAAGGCTTGGGGTGGAGAGCGCACCTTCCTTCGACGAAGAGGCCGCAGGGCTGAGCAAATTCTGGTTGGAACTGCCTGGCCACAAAATGCAGGCTGCAAGAACCCAAAAAAAGGCTGCAAGAACCCCAAAAAATTCTTACGCATTCTTACGCGTTCTTACGCGTATTTTTGGTTTTCTTAGCCGGATTCTTGGTTTTCTTACGCATTCTTGCGCAGCCATTTTTTGCCGAAGACTGCAAATTATTGGTTTGAGATCCACTATGGGAACAACAAATTGCTTTTGCAATCATAGTGCAATGGGAACATACCACTGCCTATTTGCAGGTGAATTTCCTTCTCTTTGCGCACCCCTCAACAGTTACACTGGCAAATTGTAAAGCATATGGTTTATTTTCGTTCAACGTCAAGGGGGTGCTCAGAAGGGGCAGCTGGAAATCACAGCGGCTCTTCCAAGCCTTGAAACAAAAGGTGAAAATACTGATCGGGGCATCCCATGGATCGGTTGCAAGACATATACTTTACAACTGCTTCCATCTGAGCATCCTTCCAAAGATCAGATTGGGTCAGAGCACAAAGAAGCGTTGGTCCCGATGCTTCAGAAGGGTCCTGCTGCCAAGCCCCGGCGATTTAAATTCCAATGCCAGTGCTAGGAGGAGAATGAAATATAGTGAAATCCCAACATGTGCCTGATAATACATGGTCGTTAATTCGATTTCTATTCATGGAAAATGAAAAACAATGAAGTTGTTTTACCTCAAGAATACATTTTATACCAACTGGTCATTCCCTACCCCATTTATCCTGTGGGTTCCGCAGCGGCTTGCATCCACTAGGCAGCCGGTCATAGATAGAAGCAATTTTAGCTCCAAAGGCCGGGGTATAAGTCCTTGGCCAGTCCAGGGCTTAGAACTATAATCATTACACACAAAGGTTTTCAGGGATGTGGGCATAGTGAACTTTTTTTCTGGGAGGAAACCCTCTACAAGTAAGATTGACCTATGGGTGCACCTTTTTAAGGAGCTTTTTACACCCAAAAAGCACCCCAAAATTTAGGATAACTTTTAATGTAATGAATGTCCACCTTGAACACAACTGGTTCAAGTGAAACTTTTGTCCACGGGTTTTGTCTCTTTCCCCAAAAATTAAACTTGTTTGCTGTGGGTTCCAACCATGATTTTGGGGCAGTAAGTAAGGGGGAAAACAAAAAAATCAACTCAGATCAACTCAGTAGGTTATGATTGGGCTTATTCAATCTTGTTTGGAAATTGGTGGATGTTAGTGGTTGCTATTAAGATCAGGTGTGCCCCATTACATTATTTTTTGGGACCCATCAAGTACCCATGATTATACCCATGATCACACACGCACATATAATAGCACATCCACCACATCACAGCCAAAGGTCTGTGACGTCTTCAAGCGCTTCTTCACACCAGTAGATCTCTTCTGTCCACGCGAATCAAGAGAAGGCAGCGCCAAGGGGACAGCATCGGACCGTTGCGCCTCTTGCGGGGCAGGGTTGGATTGGACAATCTTTAAAACACTATAACTATACAACCTTAAAATGAAACCCTGGGTCACTGCATTTACAGAACCAATGGGGCTATTGATTGTTCAAACCATCTTATCAGTTCCAATCTTAGATACCCTGCAAAAAAAATCTTAGCTGGTGAGTAGATAATCCCATTGATATCAAAAGACTAAAGGATAAAAGTACCCATCTAAGATTGACCTATAGTTCTGTCTTACAATGCAGGTACCCCAACTGGTGTTGTCAATTAAGGGAGTTATTGTATCAAACATCTTGAACCAAGAATTGATTTTGGTGTCATTAGACACTAACGTGGCGATGACATTAGAAACTAATGTGGTGATAATATTTAAAATGTGGTTGATGGTTGGGCCACACATAATATCAACAATTTTAAGTAGGATGGATTTTGGTCCATATATATATGTATATATATATATAGCTAGTGAGGCTATTGTCAATACTGTATGGGCCATCTAATAAGCTTGGTTTTTGGGCCATGCGTCAATCATGGTGGGCTATATGAGCTATTGCAAAAACAGCTGTCTAGTCTAGTATATAATTTCTCCAGCAAACCATTCTCCTTAGTCAGCTTGCCAAGGCTGAGCTCTTGCGCCACTGAACTATTCGACCAAAGTGAAGTTCTTTTGCACGATGTAGAACCCCAGTGTTTCATCCATATTCCATGCCTGTACACCTAGGAGGCCAGACAGGCACTGCTTATCCCAAATGTTGTTGGTTTTTCTTGGGTGATTGTATTCCTTAGCCTATATTCCGGTGAGTAAAAAATACAAGATTCAAAACATGGTGACATGGTTTTACTACCAAGAATCCACGGCAATGTACTTGCAAAAGTATCGCCACTGTGGGAAATGGCGGAAATGCGACCCACGTGGCTGTTCCAGAATGAACACATGGCCCAATGCAGCCAGTAGCCAGCATATGATGATTGACCTGGGGGACAAGGTTTCAAGAAACCCAACACCAGGCTTTGTATTAAAGCATAGTATAATATAGTAAAATATATGTTTAATATAGTATAATATATAATATAGTATAATATAGTATAATACAGTATAATAGTATAATATATATATATATAATATAATATAGTATAATATAGATCAAAACCCACACGCCAATATGGGCACATAGAACCCAAAATCTTACTCCCTGAAACCATACTAAGGGGCCGAAGTGCAAGTAAGTTTCCCGCAGAAACAAAATCAACCGATGGGTCACCAAGTGGACATACAAATGATCTCTTTGACAAGGAGGACACTAGCCATCCCATAGAACTGCAAACAGGGGCCAGCAGTCCCAGAGATTGTGGCTCCAGTCGCAGCACGGCCAGGATCGCTAACCTCAGATGCATATGGAGGAGGGCTGGGGATGGGAATGTGGAGCACAAATCAAATATATAAACCAACTTATATTAAGATTTTGATGTGGAAATCAAATATCAATAGTGTAATTTATGACTTAATACCTATCATGTTGCTGAAAAGAACATCACCGTAAACAGTGTGGGGGGCAACAAATCCCAACATGTTCCACAAGTTACAGCTGAAAAAACGCCATTCCAGCAGGTGTTGTTAGATCCATTGCTCTCCCACCATAGATGTAGTCACAGCTCACTCCAGGAAGGGATCGCTCCAAGCATGCTTTGGAGACATTGGCTTCTCCAGCAAACATCTCAACGAAGCGCCATACCTTACAGCTACACATCTGGGGGAGACAAATAGTTCTTGAGATGGGGCAAAGAAATCTATACCACCTCACAGTTTTTTTTTTCAAAAGATGGGTGCTTAAAACAACCATGATACTCGAGAGACTTCCAAGTTGTATGACCAGAGGAGCATCAATGCCACAGAAACCACCGCCTGGTTCCAATGATTTAATCAACCCCTCGACACACAAGTCAAATTCTAGACAAACCCATTTTGCACAGTTAAAGCATTGTGCAATGTTTTACCCTGCCAAAAGAGTTAAAAACAGGCAAAAAGAACCCCCACTTTTCCTTAGCAGCTTCTTGTGGGGTCAGCGGGAAACCATTTAGCTTTCTCGCGCCTTGGGCATTCTAGCCACATACAGACGCTTTAGGAGGTCATCTGCATCCCACGCTCTCATGGCCACACGAAGCCACAAGTTACAGCTGGTTTCAGAGCCCCAATGTGCTATGTGTACTGGTACGAGCGACCAATGCAGAATTTGGAAAAATGTTTTCAAATGTGTTCGATGTGTTTTCATATGTCTTCACCAGCTCACAGTCCTAAGGTTCCCCCAATGATTCCGCAGCCCACCCCATTTGTCCACACCTGCCCCGCTGACTTCCAGGAGGCTCCGTTTCAACCTCTTGTTGGATAGCGGCATGGAGGCCTCGGAGCGGGCATGGTTAGGCAACCCCAAGACCTTTTAAAACAGATGGTGCATGGATAAGTGGCTCAGCCAGTGGGATTGCTGCCACACAATTTCAGAATTCAATTGAAGTACACTTGATTTCTAGCAACATGCCCCTTATAGGATTTGAATAGAACCATTTGGGAATTTTCAAAACAGAGGATCCCGAAACTTTTTATTGTTCGATTGAAAAGCAATACTTTGGGATTGTGAGATATGCCCATTTTGAAAACTGGTTTCATCCTTCCAAAATTGCTCAACCCCAAATGGAAAACAACACAATAAGTTATGATGCTGTTTCTTATTTGGTGGGTATTTGCTCTGTTGCATCAAGCAGGGCGCACGTCGGACATTGGTTTTTAGCCATTCCCCCAAGCAGTCTTGATTGTCACATGTTGTCACACGGTTCTTTCTATGTATCCCTGCGATGAAGATCACAAGGCTCAGCAGAAAAGGTTCAACTGTTGTTGATACCATGAAATGCCCCGCAACCATAGGCTAAGGCAGCTGAGGATTAACCCTCACCATTGTAGCACAACTCTGACAGCAGAATGTTTTGACATTAGGGAAGCAAAATAGTATTACCGGTATTGTTTCTTGGCTAGGATGTGCTAGATTGTGCCACCAGAAACCTATGCATCAAAAATCTTCGCCACACCTCTGGCAAGCTCTGGGTCAAGGCGATCCTCGAATGACCTTCCCGGCTCCGTCAACCATTTCACCTGACGCGGAAGGGGAATGGGCTGAGATTGGGAAGCTGTAGTGACAACAAGTCAAAAGCATTAGTCATAATACAACTATTGTCTTGTGTTTCTGCTAATAGCTGGACTGGGCAGGCCCTATATTACATGCTGCAGAGGCTCCACAAAGTTGGCAGCCTCAATGTTCTTCTGCATGTTGGAATGGGTCCCAAGCCATGTATGTTTATCATCCACTACACGGCGAATCCCCATCTGGCATCGACTCCAATAGGCTTCAAGTCTGTACGTGGGATTGTCGACGAAAAGCCTAAGATAAAACATGCAGTTGGACAATGCCATATGCTTGCAAAACTATTTAAATGCATGTGCTTGCAAGAAAAGTAACAACTCGTATATATGAATATGATTGAATATGATTGAATATGCATGTTGCACATGTGCATGGATGATCCACACATACACCCATGTTTACACAAGGTGCATTGAAACTAAATGACACAAGAAAATCTTGGAACAATCAAGCTGAAAAACCTTTTCAACTCCTTCCTTTCCTCCATGGGGACAGGGTTGACAGCCAGAGCTGCAGGTTTTGTTCCACGCTTGGCACACTTTGGCTCTGTGGTTTCAGTGTCATTGGCTGTGTCATTGGCTGCTCCGCGCTTTCGCTTCGGTTTGGTTTCGGGGGTCGCAGCAGGTTTGGCCCTTTGAGATTTCTTGGCTGGAGACTTGCGGGAAGGGGAATCCTTGGACTTTGGGGTCCCTTTAGCCTTGGACTTTGGGGCTGCTTTGGCCTTTGACTTTGCGGACGCTTTGGCTTTCGGCTTTGGGGTGGCTCTGGCTCTGGTTTGTCGACGGGCTGGTTTCTGAATAGGTTGGTCAGGCAAGTCTTCCATCTCTGAACCCTCATCCAAATCCTCAACAACCTTCTTTGCTCTCCCCCTGCCTCTCCCACGTCTCCGGCCTCGACCCTTCCCCCCCTCTGATGGCAAGTCCTTGCCAGCTCCACGTGCTTGAGACTTCCTGAAAGCACGCTGCTGCTCACGGGTAAGAGGTGGACCACCCGCATCTTCGATAGTATCGTCAGTCTCTCCCAAGACCAAGGTTTTGGCTTTGAGAAGCCTGGGATGGAAAGGTTATATTTGGTGGTTCAGTCAAGGGGGAAAACTTGACAGTAATATCGAAACATCTATATATACAGGCAAAACACTTCTCTGTCTCATCATCGGCCACCAGTTGATCAGGCTCATCAACCTTCATGTCAGTAGGCCCACCCTGCTCCTTTGATTCACCCAGCACCTCCGGTTCTGGAGAAGGCAGAGGCTTGGCAGGACTAGCAGCCACCACCTGCAGATTGCGGCAAACAAATTCATCTCGGGGAAGAAAGAACTGATTAAACAAGGTTGAAAGGTGTCACCCTTACTGGTCTTGCTTTCTTGGCTCATGCACCCCAATCTTTTTAAATGATGTTTTTGGTTAACTACCATTCTTGCGCCCACATGTTCACGCACACACACACACACACACACCCCATACCCTGCCTCAGGTTGCTGTTGCTCTTGGACCCATTGGGCAGCCAAAGCCTGCCAAATGTGGACATGTATCATATCTTAACTGATTGTTCAAGGGCTATTCAAAGTTTCAGCCCTTGACAGAAAGATACAAACAAAGGAAGGTAGAGAAAGGCAAAAGTACCAGGACATCAAGCCTACAGCTACTAATAGAAACACATTGTTGGGAACCCGCCTCAGATACTTCCTCCGAAAGCGGGATGGTCTGTTGAACATCAGTTGGGATCTTGGCAACCTTGAGGCGGAGCTTCTGCTTCAACTCTGCTGAAAGGCAACCTCCAAGCAAGACCAAAACATATTGTATAAGGGCCAACATGGGTAAACATTGGTTTGTGAAATGGGAAGCAAACGTAATATGAGTCCTGAGTATGGCACTGTAAGTGGAGGCTGAAGGTTGTGGTTCTTCAGGCTTTGGGGCAGTGTAACGCCAATCGGGATCAGGTTGGGAATCTTCTACCAATGGGTCAAACCACTCCGGCCAGTCAGGATCATGTGCCTTAACAGGACAGGTCCCCTCACCCTCCTCATCCGAAATCATAACCAACTGGGAAGGCTTCTCATCCAGCGGGTTGGGGCCAGCAGGAGGCTGCTCTACTACTGGCTGGCCAACACAGGGATCACATGGAGGCGGCTCACACCCTGCAACACTTCCCTCATCATCACTCATGGTTGGGGCAAGGCTTGGAGCTGGTGAAGAACAGGTTGCAGGCATGACATCAGGAGCAGCTGTCTCAGGATTCACAACTGGGGCTGGCTCACTAGGGGTTGACACTTCCGACTCCCCTCCCTTCTCCTGTTCCTCATCATCATCGTCATCATCTTCATCAACAGCTTTGAGAAGATCTTCCTGAGAGAACCGGGCACAAAGGGAATTCTTTCAACATTTGAAACACATATGAAACACTTTTGAAACACACATGAAACACAAATGAAACACATAAGAATAAGAGAACATGTTGTGTCAAAACATGCTTGTACGTGGAAACTACAAAGACTCCTCTCTACAATGATTAGTAAAGTCTCTGACAAGAGGTCAGCCAATTGATGTACCTTTCTATCACGCTGTTTCTTAGATCTCTTCCGAAGGCGAACCAGGTGATTCATCATCTTGCGCAATGCAAGCGCATCCCTTTCGACATGTGTTTCGGTATAGTCATCGACCTGCAATGGCGCACTTGTTCCAACAAAACCCAGGTCTCTTTAGCAGAAACAAAGTATACATGCATGTGTGTCTCACATCACACTCTTTCATCACACCCCATCACACCCCATCACACCCCATGTTCCCAACCAAGCCTTCCACCGGATAGCAACCACAGTCTCAAGAATCCACTGCAGGCAATGGACCCTTTTGATAGCCAAGGTCTTGTTCAGGTAAGGGACTACCAAGTGAAGTAAGTCAAAGTTGCTGGCAAGTGTACGACAGCTGTGAATTGGAACACCCTTTGGGGGCCAATCAACCAAACTCTTGACCGAAATTGCTTGGCACTTGAAAGAGTCATCCTTTTTCAGTTTATCCCTTAGATCTAAGACAGCAGCCCATTGGTCGTCAGTAACCCGGAAAGGAAACTTTGGATCAATGAGCTTCTTCTCATCCTCCACCATTGCCAGCTCCACACAGCGAGTGGCGAACCCTAAAATATGAGGTGCAAACCCTGCGGTATATATCCAAACATGTCCAAGATGGCTCATGAATACTTGTCACACAACGTGCCATGCTCAAACCATTCTTGCTCATTCTTGCAAGCATATGGTAGAAAAGTTCTTTATGGATACGAAAGTTTCACAGGCAGCACAATGAGGCCCCAGCAAGGAAAACATGCGGGACGCACCGGCATGATTGCAGCAAGGCTTGAGCTAAGCCACTGCCGAAGGGTCAAGTGGCTTCCAACAAGAAAAAACAAAAACAATTGGTCTTTAGGAAGTAACCAAAAATAGTTGGTTTGATCAAGAATAGTTGGTCTGAACAAGAAGATTTGGTCGAACAAGAATAAGTTATACATTCGATCCTTCAGGTATATATAGTTCAATATGGATTTCACACGATTGATATGGGTCGGTTTATGGTATCATTCAGGTTTTTAATAGGTCTACTGAATTGTGATTGGTTTCAATGTTTTTTTTTGCCACGACCCCAGCTAATATTGAACCCTGAGAATAGCAACTGTTTACTGGAAACAAATCTTCCAACATCCTGTTTGCCAGTGTCTATGTCAGTTGTTCCTGTAGTAAATCTGATTTTGTAGGTCGCCATTCTAACCAATCAAACTCATGGACTCTTAAGCAGTTTGAGATACCCTCGCAGTGGTTTGTTTAATGGACCATGCGGAAAAGGAGACATGGCTTGTGGCCTCTTAGTGGTTTCAACCTTCCAGCAGCTCGTGATTCAACCGCCTAGCCCGAAAAAAACGCTGTCCCCACGATAGCTTTCTGTCAGTTTCGATCTACATTCAGTACCTGCTGGATTTACTGTGGTTCAAACAATAATAAACTACTTTGGGAATGGTTTCTATCACCTATTTATTAGTGATGACTGAGGGATGGTGCAAATGGCAGTGTTTCACCCACATTACTGTAGATACCATCTGGTAAACTAACATAACTATGGATCATCACCATTTTTCATGGGACAATTCACCATAAATTGTTATTTTCCATAGTTATGTTAGTCATTACCAGAGGGTACATCTAAAGTTGGCTTCGTAAGGGAAGTTCTCATCGGCCTTGGTTGGTGATCCTGTTTCTGTCCAAGGTCAAAAAGTTAGGGAAAGCAGCGATGACGGTGCGCTCGCTCCGCAGAGAGCTTTGGGGCAAAACAATCCCTGTAACACCACCAAAAACATAATTGCTACTGCTTATATCCTGGAGTTGAAGTTGTGAATTTGATATATTTGGATCATTTTTTTGGAATCTAGTCATCATCTAGTCTGAAGGAGATTGTATGTGTATGCCAGCGTCAAGGTAGAGTTGTGAAGAAAAAAACTGATAGTTGTGCTTCTGGACAATGGGTCCTTGCTGCATTAGTCAATCAACCATCACTAAATCCAATTGGGCAAATTCGAAAACTCATAGGTTGATAATGAATATAATAAATAAAATTATATATATATGGGAGTTCAATAATAATTGAATACAATGAATATAATGAATTATCATATGTTGATTATTATATTATGTGGTGGGGTTTTCACAGCACAGTATATATATATATAAATATATTATATATATATATATTGGATATGATCGTCATTTTCGGGCTCGTCATTTTCGGGCTCGTCATTTTCGGGCTGGAATTCTCCATGAATCAGATCGGAGCGGCTCCTTGTCCGGAAGCATTGCATCAATACTACAATAACCTCGGTTTATCAAGAAGCCATGGCAAAATCCGTGCGCTTTAATAAATTTAAACTTAACTTAATGGGTCAATGAGCCAAGGGCCAAACTTCAATAGAAACAGCTATTTCTTCCAGGTTTGCATTAAGCGACGCAGCAGTTACGGCTGATTTTGGGCAGCAGAGTTCAGAATCTTCCAATCAGTGGTCCTGTCCACTTTCTACGGTCTCAGTCCATTACGCCCCAATCACTTCAGGGCTATTGAAAGCGGTTTCTTTAGGTTGCTTCGTAGTGCGCTAGGTCTAGGTATTAAAGCGACTTTTATCTCTAGAGCATCCAGTATTCGTGTATGGGACATAGCAGGAACCCCCCTCACTGCAGCACAACTTGTACTCAAACAACAGATTGAAACCTTGCTCTAAATTCTAAACATTGGCTACTCCGCCGGAAGACCCATTCCATCACATTTCAGTTGCGCGTGCCGGGACTGTATCTTGATTTCCCAAAATTCCTGGGGTAGGTCTCCACATGTCTCCACTCTCCACAGGCTAGGCAACATGCGAACATATCTCCAAGAGCCCACGAAAGGAACTGGTGAACTCCAACCATCCCAATATCCAAAAAGCCATTCTGAAACTTCCAAGTCCGCTGCGCCGCCCGCTGTGCGCAGCAAGGTTTTGTTTAAGCCGGGGGCACCAAAAAATAGTGAAATGACTGAAATGGTCAGTTCTGGTTAGTATCTGCTCAACAATTGGTGATTAACGTTAATAACAATGGTTGCTTCTGGCCAACAACTATTAACTAAGATAATGTTTTTTATCTAACCTTTGATTCTTATAGATTAACCTTTGTTTCTTAGATTGTTTTAGATTAACCAATAGACTTATTAACTTAGATTACCCTCTGGTTATTTAACATAGCCATGGAAAATGGCCCATTTATAGATGGTTTACCTATTAAAAATGGTGGGTCTTTCCGTGGCTATGTTAAACAACCAGATGGTAATTGGTGATTCACCATTACTCACCATGTATCAATCACGTATGAACCAGCTCCAGGCGGGAGAGGAGGCCGAACACCTGGCGGAGGCGGAACTGGGACCTGCCTGAAGCCGACCCAGACACGAAATCCACAAGGAAATATGGGTTTAAGATGGTTTAAGAGGACTCTAACCATTTGAAACCGGATATGAATGGCTAGTCATGGGTAATTATCTGTAATGATTGTGTCGACTTTGTTGAAAGTGGGAAGCTGTCGAATGTGGAAACCAAACTCAAAACTCAACAGAAAAAGCATCAAAACAGGAAAGTTAACCAAGACAACTATATAATAATACTATTAATGTGGTATAATTTGGGAGCATGCTAGCAACATGAAATTTTGGTTTGTCCAGGAATGGGTTGGATACCCCATTCTGTACTGTTGTCCTTTTCATGGGATGGATGGGGTGCACCGAATGGTAGATCGTGAGCAGGTGAAAGCCCTTCAAGCGCTGCAGCATCCGTCCGGAGTCTCGACCGACAGGCAAAGATACAACTCCTCACCTACCGTTACCTACCGGCCCTACCGTTGGGACAATCCTGAAACATGGTGGCTGAACCAATCATCAACACATGGCTTTGTGTTCGTCCTGGTTTGTCTGAAAATTCAGTGGGAACCTCCCAGATTCAATGGTTGATCAAGTTTCTCATGAAAACGGCCATGTTGGGGCACCATTTTCAGGAAGACCCTCATCAAGAAAGACAAATGCAGTTTTTTGAATATCACAACGGTGCTACCCTGTGGCATGAAAGTAGCATTTCAGTGTTTGATAAATTACGTCGCCTCTGATGTTTGTCGTGCTTTGGTTGGAGGTGTGACACGGCCGAGGTGCAAGTTGTGGGAAAAACGACCAGGAGCTGCAAACTCAAGGCCGAAAGGCGTGTGTCATTTGTGCTGCGCTGGCCAAATTCAACTTCCATTTAAAGACTTCCGTGAAAATGGCAGCTTTTTCCAAGAGACGCTCTTCTTGGAGATCTTGGAGGATGATCAGTGGTTCACTTCCCCGGCAGACCTGCTTTTCACCTGGGGCTTGGTGCTCATGAGCATGATCATCATGGGGTCAATATCGATAGGTTTGGTGAACTCGCCAAGCTTTGCACATTCCACTTCTTGACAGTCATCAGCAAAAAAATAACATTGAGGCTCACACGAAGTTGGATATCCGAGTTGGAGCTGGTATTTTGCCAAATCACTATCCTTGTGTAGAGGGTTACTAGTTTTTTCTGACAATTTGTTCCGCCGCTTCTTTGCAGTTGATGCAGCTATCATTGCTGGATTTTGGGCCAATGTGAGATCCACAAGAAAACCGTCCCTTTTTTCAGGGCATCCACAGTTTCAATCAATTTCTGGCTGGTCGTTTTCAAACATTTTTTTTGGTTCATTTTCGGCCTTGGAAATGGGAAGATACTAATACCATCTGGTAGTTTAACATAGCCATGGAAAATCCCGCATAAATGGAGGTTGTAGTGGGAAAATCATCTATAGATGGGCCATTTTCCATGGCTATGTTGAATAACCAGAGGGTATATGTTTCAGGCTGGTGCCTCATCCACCCTTTCAGGGGTCAAGCCTAGGATAAACTTTGCAAAAATAACGCGGCACAGCCACAGTTCCCACCGTGATTTTAGCCTCTGGTAAACATACAAAAAAATCTATTGACAATGACCATTTAGAGTTGATTTACCATGACTTACCCAGTTCCATAGTTTTTGTGTATGTTTTTTGTATGGTTTCCAGAGGGTTTTTTGTGCCCCAAGCGGTTGCTCGGGCGCCCTTTGTCCGAGGTGCATCCTGCGCTACTACGGCTCGACGGAGTTGGACGAATCGGTGAGCTTGGCGCATCGGCGTCAGATGGATTGGGCCACTGGGAACCCCAAAAAGATCGAAAAGAAAAATAACACTTTTTTCAACGGCCCTGAATTACTTGTCGGCATTTTTCCTGGGGTTACTATATAATACTACATAGATATAATATGTATATGTATATGTATATATATATGGCTTCAGGGGTGTTTGGGGCGTTCTAAAATACGGTTTACATATATATATATACTATATATATAATATATATATAGTATATATATTATATATAATATAATATTTATATATATAGTATATATATATTATAATATGTATATATATTATAATATTTATATATATATATTATCATATAATAATAATAGTAATAATAATAGTAAATAATAATATATATATATATATATATTTGCGTATGGACCACTTGAAACCTGCGGATGTTTCACGACATTTGCTGTCTTGTGCCGCCATGCTTATCTTTAAAGCACCCATGATAGTGGCACTCATGGAGATCGTTTGGGAAGATCTCCATCTCCGAGTCGACAGTCCATTGCAGAAATGTTGAAACCGTCAACCGTGAAAGCTCCACTTGGTGGTTCATCCAAGTAGATGAGTATAGCTCCCATAGTGCAGGTTATGTCTAAACTAGGGTTACCCTCTGGTAAACTAACATAGCTATGGAAAACCACCATTTTCAATGGGTAAATCAACTATAATAGGGCCATGTTCAATAGCTTTTTGTATGTTTACCAGGCCGGGTAGTCCACTTATCACTGGGGTGTTTTAGCCTAGTCATACTGGACCATCCTGCAGGGTTGGATCCCTCTCAGGCGGTCCCCAGTGATGTTCGCTGTGTTAGCTTCACCCATGCGATTAGTTTGACCATAGACCCTAAGAACATATCAGTTATGAGTTCGATCAAACAAACTGTAACACCAGCTTGTAGGTTATAACCAAGAAACTTCTAAGCATTATAACAATAAGATGCACGCTGGTGCCCCAGTTTTAAGTTGTGTTTTAACCCCTATGAACTATAGATCTATGATATATGTATGATAAAGCCCAGTCATTGGAGTTGCGTTCACCAACTTCGCGATTCCGAAAAATCAGCTATATCAACATATATCAACTATCAATCCCCCATTTTAAATTTTTGCTGCAATAGATCCCTATTGTTGTTGGTTGTTATCCCACTTTTTATCAGTTATCCCTGCAGAGGTGTTCTAGACACGGCCACAGCACTGAGGTCATGGAGTTTGCCGATGCTGGCGACTTGCAACATCTGCTGAAAGCGTGGCTTGGTGGTACGTGACATGTTTCATCCATGAAACATTAGGGTTTACAGGGGTTTCTCTGAAAGTTTGTTTGTTTTCTATTTTTTTGAAACCAACAAGAGTCGTGATGTGGTAGGGGTTGGATGGGGCTGGCCAATGTCCTACTTGCAAGTCACCCAACTGTTCGGGATATCATATCTAACATATACTTGAAAGTGATGTTCAAAATGCCCAAATCAGGAGATTTACCAATCCCTGGTTTAACTTACGAGGTTGTAAGGATGGTATAGTGGGAACAGATTGATATAATGGCGATATAAATGCGAATGTAAACGACCCTGATATGGGGAAAACATATGGCATAATGAGTTAGAAAGAAGCATGCAAACAATTGCAAACATTTATACGTATGTAATATAAACATTGTGGTAGAATGGACATTCAATGGGGATATAATGGTGACATTATGGTGATACATGCGAAAAAATGACCAACAAACATGTGGATTGATTGTTGGTAACTGATGGTTGGTTGATATAATCACCAAGAAAGAGGGTTACAGTTACAGTGGCATTTTCAAATGTTTTTCTTAATTATGGGATGATAGGAATATCATGGCGATATGTATAACAAACAATATATAAGTTCCCCTCTGGTTATGTCAAAATAGCGGACATGGCCCATTGAGTTCCTTGATTTACTATCTGGTTATTTAACAGTTTGCCACGGAAAGATCCACCATTTTTAATAGGTAAACCATCTATTTCTATGGGCCATTTCCAATGTCTATGTTAAATAACCAGAGGGTACCCAGTGTATCCATTAAAAATTGTGATTTTCCATCGATATTGGGTCGCTCACCTTGTAGGTTTACCGGGATTTAGGGGGTGAAATCGCCAACATCGGGGCCCGTGCTCCAAGGCAAGCGGACTCCGGGAATCTCTTCGAGGTCGCCTAGTTGGGGTCTTGAAAGGAGCTCAATGTGGGCCAGGTTTTTTGTTTGTGAAAAGGATTTATATTCATTCATATATATATATATATGAAAATATATCCATGTCGGTTGGTTAAACATGGTTTTTCCCCAGCAGTTCATCGGGAGGCTGCGCAGCTCTTCGCCCTTTTCTCACAGCTGGTCATTGCGGCCTCGCAGCAGTTTATACTGCTGTGGTACATGAGGATTGCCGAGGATTCACCAACAAAAAATGTGTTTCAACCAACAAAGATGTTGATGGAAATTGGGGATATAAATTGGACATATGACGGGATTATACACATATATATATGTACACCCAAAATTGTGTTTTGACAATAAAATTGTGTTTTAACATGTTTTAACAATCATAAATTGGGAATAGACTGGGACATATATAGCCACTGCTATGATTTGACTGGTGATGGGATTATGAGTGAGATTATATAATTTGGTTTGATAAACAGAAATTGTGGTATAATGGGTATATAATGGGGATTTAAAAAAATGTAGTGGGATATTCGTGGAAAATTGTCTGATATACCCTCTGGTAATCAAAGATGGTTTGCTGGAAACTTCCCATTTGGTTCGATGATCTTCCCAGCTTTAAAGCTCCATGCAGCTCGGGGATTTCTCAGCTAGCAATGTTTTTTGTACTTGGCTTTACTATGTGATACAGTACTCTTCGTTTGTTTCTTCTTAGGTCCTCAACTTAGGTCCTCAAGAAGAAGACCACGGAAGACCAGGGACTTAAATTGCAACATACACTGGATAACCTACTCTTTGGTAAACTAACATAGCTATTGAACATGGCCATTTATAGTGGATTTACCCATTAAAAATGGTGATTTTCCATACTAAACGCTAGTTTACCAGAGGGTATCAGCCCTGAGGCTGTGGCTCATGTGCCTTGGAGCAATGGCCAGGGTTTGCGACCGGAGGCAGGCGAAGATTCTTTGGCTTCATGGGGGATCAACAGACATGGGGATCGTTCCGGGGATATAATTTGATATACACTGTATATATATATATTTATTATATTTTAATCTATTATATCATATCATATAATATTTTATTATTTATTTCATATTATATTATATGTTTTTTATTTTATTATGTTTTATTTTACTATATGATATTATTTTATATTAGGTGATATTTTTGAAAAATAAGTGTTATTATATTATATTAAATTAAATTATATTATATTTTATTGTATTATATTATATTATATTAAATTATATTATATTAAAATAAATTATATTATATTTTATTGTATTATATTATTTTATTCAATTATATTATATTGTATTAAATTATATTATATTATATTATTTTATATATGGGTATTTCAGGGGATGTCAAGGTATATTCTAGAAGCTTCACGAGGTCACAAAAGCGTTCATGATGGGTTAGGAGTAGCTGAATTATCCACAAAGCAGCCATGCATAGTTCTTAGTTGGGAATTATAGAGTTTTGCCAGATGATTTAATTAGAGCACGCAGCAAATTGGATGTGCAGTTTTCCCAATTCCCGGGGTTCCCGCCTTAAATTTTGGTGGTTTCGCACTAGGAAATGTCAGCCATGTTTGCTTAACAATTTGCCCTGAAGGGACGTGGGTACTCATACTTTCTCCTGTGTCATTTCCAGGACGTGGTATGCTGAGAGCCATCTGCATTCTACATCCACCTATCAGACCTATCAATGTTTTTATGTGTTTAATATCTTTTGCTTCGATCCATTTGTGGGATATAAGCCCTGCTGACAGCCACTCTGCCACCCAAAGACATGTCTAAAACTTGCGACATCCATGTTAAATCCATCTCCAGAGAAAGTATTTGAACATACTTACTGTACTTGTTAGTTATGTGCGTCTTGCCAGCACGTGTAACTGTGTACACAATTACCAGCCAGCGAGGTAATGCACATTTACTTAGATGGGCCATGGGATTAGCCATTCCTGGTTAGTGACAGGTAGGGTCATAAACCAAAATCTCAAATATGATCCATTTACTAACTAGTTCACTGACTCTATGGCCTACTTCGTAGTTTGGAAGGGCTTTTGTTTTATGCCTCAGGCGCCGATAGCCGAGGTCCACTCCAATCGAGTCCTGCATCGCGACTTGAAGCCTTCCAATGTGATGTTGACCAGGCCACGCGGGCTACTTTCACGGCTTGGGGTCACTCTCCTGCCCTTTCTGGGCAAATTATTAGAAAGGTTAGTGAATTAAAAAAAAATGCCATGATCTTTCTGTGGTTAAAACTCAGGTTGCGTTGACTGCATCCATTGTTTGCTGACTAGATGAACTTGTTGTAGTAAAACACAACATTTTTCTTGGCAAACCTAAGCTCCCCTATCCCTTTGTCATGATGTTTGTTTGGATATTAAAGAAGAGGACAGTGCAGAAATTGCTAAAATGACCATCGGGCCATCGGGCAATCGGGCCATGCCTTCGCAAGCTCCACCAAAAATTGTGTTTTGGCAGACCTTGTCAAGTGAAATCCCGGGCGTTTGACAGCAAAGTCCAATCAATTTACATAAAATGATCATCAACATCACACCAAATCTCAATGGTGTCTTGAAAAAAACACCAGAAATCACAGAAACTCACCATGTATCCACCGTAAAATACACGTATTTCTCCAGCATCAATTGCTCCCTTCCCATCTCCATAAGCGCCAGTGATGGTTTGCTGAAGCTTGGCGACTTCGGCGTCGCCAAGGCTGACCCGATGGGGTGCAGTTTGGGTGACTTTTGATGGGTACATAGAACAAAAGTGGAACGCAGCAACGAAAATGGTAGTGATAAACCGGTAGCTATAGAAACCTCGTATTTGTGAGGATGGTTATAGCTCAAAAAAAGGGGGGTTTGCGAGAAACTCGGGTACCTCATTTGATTATCAGCTTTGGACATGGACGCAGCAATTGGATTATACCCTATTTCAAGACAGAGCCAGTTAAGCAACAGGAATGGTAGTACATTGGGGAAAGCACACTTAAAATATGTGTATAGTCTATGGTCATTAAATAAATAGAGAAATAGGTGCTTAAATACACTAATAATGAAATCAATGATTAAAGTTTAATAATTTTGTATAACTATGTATATGTATATGTGTATCACAGTGGGGTATGGGCGGCATTGTTTTTACTCGAATGGTTTGTTTAATGGGATGGTACGGTGCATATTTAATTCATGTTGAAAAAATATCAAGAACCATATAAAACATATAAACCCACCATAGATCTATTGACGCCCTGTCATTGTACCTTGTAATCCCACACATATCCGATTATTATCATGCGAAAGCCAAGCGAGGCGCCAGCATCTGGTATTTTTTTGCAGTCCACTCTGGAAAGCAGGATTTCTAATAGGTAAAGATCGAAAAATCATTCAAACTGAATGGACCATCTACTGTATACAATAATGAACGGTTAAATTACCGGAGGGTATCTCGCGATACGACGTAGTAATCAGCAGATGGTGATTTAACCAGCAAATATATGTACATTGGGTTTGAATCAAGAAACAAATCGGCAAATGGGCCGGGTAAGCAACCAAATGTTGGGATATTGACACCCGAAACGAACAAAGAAAAGACATCATTTGGGTTGCCCGCAAAAACGTGTTTGAAAGGTTTTGTTTGACATGTTCTGATCATGTATGAAATGTGTACGAATTTCTGGCGAGATTGGGAAATTTGGGCATTTGAGCGGGCCTTGGCTGGTGATAGTCATAGGGTATATTTTTCAATATGCAAACTTAGGGATGTAAAGATGGGTAGAGAGAGAGAGAGAGATGGGTAAAACATTTTTTTGGGATACATTCTTAGTTGAATTGGAAGTTGGATGAAGCAACCGAATGCTGGATCACCTTACGATACCGACCAATGACATGACCCGTTTACCCTGACAACTAAGATACAATTCAGCAAAGTAGATTGACTTGGAAATTGGTAGACAATTGGGTGTTGTTTTCTTTTACCAATTTTCATCAGAGACTATTGATACTATTGCATGTCCAGATGTTTTGTGTTGCCGTAATTTTCCATATCTTGGCATTTCACTTGTTGAAACAACCTGGTTGGCTCGTGGAAATCTCACTGCAGGTTTCATGCCAGTGCTGCTTTTCGGATGATCCTAACAATTTCAACACTGTTTGGCGACATCCCAACGTGCGTCACGAAAACATAATGGGATCTTCTATGGTTCTGACCATGGTTTAATACGGATAAGTATATCACATTGTATAATGGGATGATAATGGATATAAACTTACTGCCATGGTGCGTTTTACGCAGGGAATTTTCGGGAATGATCCATTTCATCACAGCAACCCCCAGTCCCATCCATTCCCTACGTTTAGCACCAGTAAGTCAATCATCTTCAATCCCTAATTCCGCTTGCTTTCAAATCCAGGTGTTGGGTTGATCAAATCGCAGTGTTTGTTTCTATCCTAATGTTTGCTTTGACAAATCTCACGATTATGTATGTTACTGAACATGTTCACCGAGTGTCAGCGCCTTTTTGTTCCACCAACGGTAGGTGTTGGCTGGGACCACGGTGATGGACAATATGACCTGCGTGGGCTCTCCAACTTACATGGCCTGGGAAGCCCGATTTATGGTGGTCCCTGAGGTCTGGTGGTGTGGGGTCGACAATCTGAAGCAATTGGGTACAGTACCTGTACTGGTTGGTGGCTTGGAAATGTTTGGAACATGAATTTTATGACTTCCATTTTCCATTTCATATATATTCATATATGGGATAATCAATGATAATCCTTCCCATTGACGAACTCATATTTTCAGAGGGGTTGAAATCACAAACCAGTGTATTACTAATTGATCCAAGAATGTAGCTACTGATACTTCTTGGGGTAAGTGGACTTAAATGCACTTGCTACTTGCAATTGATTGCAACGGTCGTGCTGTGATAGACCAATCATGGACCCCATCGATCCAAGTTCAACCCATTGAAGCATTGTTCATCCTCGATACAGCTACTGCTGCCGTCATAGGATAGTTGAACATTTCACTGATTAAATGCTACAGCAAAAACATCTATAGAAGCAATGTTTCCACTTTTTGCTTCTACTGCTACTACATGCTACGACAAGATTTCTCGTAGCCATGGGACATGCACATTGATTACCGTCAAGTTGCTTTGATACCTGCTGCGTCAGTAATCGACATATATTATTACTAGGTCAGCATTGCTCCGCTAAACATGGGCAAAGATTTGTGTTATATACCTCATCCTATATACTGTTTTCCAGTTGAATCAAAATTTAGCGCTTCAGACTTTCCGGCCTTGGTTTCGAGAAGTGAAATGTCGGTTCTCTTACCATTCGCCGAAGCCCGAAACTAAGGTGCACCCTGAGAATCGTTTGGTAACGAATTGTTTTCGAATGTTTAAATCCCAACTCATGGCACTGAGAATCGTTGGTGTCTCCCGAGTTATGAGTTGATTTAGTTTTACCAGACAATATTCTACCATAAACCAGACAATTCACTTATCTACAAAGCAACTTAAGCAACTTAGCCTAGCTATCAAAAATATCAACTACAAATCAACTATAAATCAACTACAAATCAACTATAAATCAACTATAAATCACAATGTTCAGCTGTTACACCCTGTTTTGCGGCCTTTCCTGGTCACAGCAATGCACCCCGACGGACATAGGCCCCGGAGATCGTGTCCGGAGATCCTTACGGTGCGGCCTGCGATGTCGGGCCCAGAGGAAGGGGTTTGGAAGGTTCTTTTTCTGATGTTTTTGGAAGGTTTTGTTGACCTCGTTTTTTTGGGGGGGTTCTTGATGGTTCTTGGACTTTCTTGGGCTTTCTTTCATGGTTTTTGGAAGGGTTGTTTCTGAACTTTGTTGCGTACGGAATTGGATTTTGAGGGATTCTCCACATAGGGAAGCCAACAAACCATGGGAAAATTATTTTTTAATGGCTCAACAACTGGGATGATTTGGGGTTCCAGCGGCCTACAGAAGTGGATTACAAAGCATGGGATCCCTCTGAATTTTCTCCGCTTCGGTCCGAGGTTTGGAGTTTGGGGGTCATCCTCTACGAGTTGGGGAGCTCAATTTGGCGACGGTCCTGGGGGATCTCCAAGTCACCATGGGTTAAGTCCTACCATAGGACTTGGATGACTTAGGAAACCTCCATGTGCATATTGGTCCATATATGTCCATATCTTCATGCACATGAAGACACTATTTCTTGTGTCCAAGTCTTTGGAGAAGGGAAGGATGTCCTTCTTCCAGCAGCGTTGCGGGTGTTGTCACGATGAAGTTGCTGGATCAAGTGCAGACAATGAAGTTGTTGGTGTTCATTTGGGTAAGCCAGGATGCCAATGAACAGTTCGCAACATGAATGGTCTATTATATATATATATATATATATATTGGTTGGTGGTTTGGAACATTTTTTGTTTTTCCATATATTGGGAATAAGAAGCCCATTTGACTCATTTGACCAATATTTTTCAGAGAGGTTGAAACCTCGAACCAGTATAATATATATATATATCGTAACCTTGACGGTCTATCGCATATAAAGTTGTAGTTCTTAATATGTTCGAACCTATAAGCAAGTGAGAAGATGACATGAACAACATATTTGTGAATTGATGAATTTAGATGGGTTCCATTGTCGCTGGACTATATCGCGGATATCAAACATATGGAATACCATCTAGCCACCTAGGTTTTTAGCTCGATTTGGTGGGTTGTTGGGTTGCTTAGCAGGATTTCTTCACCGTTTTCATGGAACATGTGGATCAATACGATAAGATTAGCGGAACATGATTTCCTACTTGCACAGAATCACAAAGGGCTCGCGGTGATAAGTTGGTTTATAACATGTTATAACCCCATCAAACGACAGATATATCCGTCGCAACCCCCATGGATGTCGAATTTGCCTTATCATAAACAAACTATATCAATTATCATAATTATCAAAAGCCAATTGAAATCACCATTGTCGATTATTTAATAATTATCACAATTATAATTATTAAATCCCAACTATATCAGTTATCGAATTTACCAGTGAAATCACCGTTTATCGCTCCGTCACAGCGTAGGATGGCCAGTTTCCAACGACCTTTCGAAGGACGAAGTCAGAAAGACCCAGTTGCAGCACAGGGGGACCACATCCCAACCATCAAAATGTTGTTTTTTTTTATTATTGGGACGTCATATGATTCAAGTAGCCAAGTTGGAGATTTAATTGATTTAGCATATGTTAACAGTTTTTAATATGATCAAACATGTGAAGTAATCCACTTTTCATTGAGATTCATATTAATTAGAAACATTTAGAAACTTGGAATTAAGTGGGACTCAATTGTAGCTACTACTGTTTGATGGCTTCATGAATCCCTGAGCCACTAGTCATGTCCTACACTTTGCGACATGGAACATCATCATGCAAACAATCATAGAAACTAAATTGCCATCATTTAAAAACATGGGACATACAATTCTGGTTGGTTGTTTGGAACTTTTTTTTTATTTTTCCATATATTGGAAACAATCATCCCATTTGACTAATATTTTTCAGAGGGGTTGAAACCACCAACCACAATTCATCTTACAGTTGGCTAGTAAAATCATCATTTAACAGTTGGCAATGGAAATCATAGAACAAAAGGGTCAATGGTTCGTAGCCAACTGTTAAATTACAGGACGCTATGTAAATCTTGGATGGGGATGTTTAGAGAAGAAGTGTTGGTGACTGTATATACCCCCCCACAAAATGACAAGAAACATGGTTATAAATTTATAAACTCTACACGTCGTTTAAACGAATTAAAATGAATACAACATTGGGGATGAATGAGATGTATGACTATGGTATTTATAACGTTGGGATGCAGCGTTTCTGTTGCGCAAATCCTCATGTGACCAAAAAATATCATGGTTAGAATAACTGAACGAATAGCTGAATATTTAAGTTTGGTGCTTTTGGCACGATTTAGTCGTGTTTTCTTAGTTTGTTTTTATTTCAGGAGGTAATATTTCCTTTGAATGGTTGGTGTTGTAAGCAGTTATACCCCACCATACCAAATGGCATCCTATTCGGTATCACCAGCTATATTGCTCCTTGGTGGTTTATGCCCCCATCAAGACCATACCATCTCTATCCCACTTGATGGTTGAATCCCGATTTCTGTTGATTCAATCCTTTTTGATTGCAAATTCAGTTTCATCACTGTAGAATCCATACTTATATAATGCTAAAATCAAGTTTCATCACCAGAACTGATACTTGTATACATCCCTATTTGTGTTGGTCCAAATCCGAAATCTCTGTTGTTCACTATCACCGTGGTTCATCCATGTTCCATCCATGTTCCATCCATTTGGTGAAGCAGTACCCGTTCTCTATGTTTTCTCCACCGAGGTTTAGGTGAACTGGTGATGCGAATCTCCTCCGGACAGCACCTTGGCAGCAAGGTGGGATGTCACCAGGCCGCCAAGAAGGCCTTCATCCGAGATGGTTTTTTCTGGAGGTACATAGATTCAATGGGAATTCCAGGATCCTAAAATGGAGGTACGTTAGTACCATTTTTGTGGGGATATTCCCTTACATAGGCCTAAAAAATAGGCCTTATATATGGTAGGTACCTCCAATCTAGGATCCTGAAATGGCCATTGATAGATCGAGTCAATGCATGGTGAAAACAATATAAAACAATCATACTGTGGCCATTGTTTCGCGGCTTTGCTCAAAAGCCTTCTGAGCAGTGAGTGGTTGTGGCGCAGTACTTTCCACCTGCGCGTTTCTTCTATTCCAAACAAGCCTTGAGCAAAATCATGTAGATGCCCTTCTGAGAGAGACACAGATGTTTTTTGAACCATTTCATTTGTGTTGAATAGTAGTGGAAGTTTCTTTGTTGCCCGTGGCATGGAGTGGCGCTGTGAAGCAGCTAGCAACAACGCTAGCGGGCTGAACTCCTCCTTCTTGTCAGTGGGCTTGGCTCGGCTTTAGCCTTTAGCCTTTCGCTAGACTCTTGGAGATGGGGATGGAGAGAGAGAGAGAGAGGATCCATGGCGTTACTTGGCTGGTTGGCAAAAAGAAAATCATTTCCCTATATGTACCCGGACACGAATGGGCGCAGGGCGCATAATCAACTGACAAACCACTTGACTAACTAACCGCAATTAATTAACCATCAAGGTTCCTTTTGAAAGTCGCCCCATACTTGTTGCTGAATCTCCACCTGGTTCGCAATGTACAGCCCCCTACTTGGATGTGTATCCCAGCTTAAGCCTGTCATGGGCCGGATATACTCGTTTTCATCACCACAGTGGTAATCCACACAATCCACACGTCATCCAGGGGTAGAATGAGTCATTGGCATTTTCTGGGTTTAGCGCAGAGGTTGGTAAAATTCACGCTGTCGGGGATTTTGAACATATATTTGTTGGAAATTATATATTACATACCCTTTCTAGTTGGGAGATGTGACAAATGAGAATATTGTCCAACCCCTGTATTGATTCGATTCTATAAACCAATGTGGGGATTTTCAAGGGCTATAATGTGGGTAAAACAATAATATACCATTTCCCAAGTCACCCTTAATAGGTATAAACGATTCCCAAATGGGTGGTTTATGGCATTGTTACCATTGTTTTACCCCACATTAATTGGTGAATATCTATATCATTAATTGGGATAATCATTGGATATACTATTGTGAAAATTGGGATTATACAACATGATGAACCAGTATTAACCAGTGTTTAACCATCATTGTCAGTGATGGTTTAATCATTAATCACCGACAATCACCATTTATCACCATTTATCTTCATTTATCACCATTTATCACCATAAAACATCAATTAACCAGAATTAACCAGAATTAACCAGTATTATAATTATTATATAACCAGTATTATATAACCAGTAACCAGGATTAACCATTGACTACCCAGCATGCATGGTTTTTATGACGTCCATTTCACGGAGATTTCCCCTCGCGACGCATACTCGGGTGAGGTTCAAAGACCTCAGGGAACAGATCCAGGAGAAGTCGGGGCACCCGGGGCACCAGGGGCACCGGAAAGAGCGCAGAGCTTGATGTTCCATGATGAATTCGAGGTTTTACCCGGCCTGGTAAACATACAAAAAGCTATAGAAAATGGTAATTTATAGTGATTTACAATGTATTTTCCCATTGAAAATGGTGGATCTTTCCATAGTTATGTTAATTTACCGGAGGGTATCGAGGTTTTAACAGGATTTGGTAAATGTTCTAGAAATTTCTTACCCATATTTAATTTAATATGGGCATCTAGGTTCTAGAAATGGTCCAACTTGGGGATTTTGAACATCACTTGAAAAAGTATCTGTTGGAAATTATACCCCCAATATTTGAGTGATTTTCAATTAGGACATTTACCAACCCCTGTTGAAACATCATGTTTAGGGAAGATCATCTAGAAATATGGTGAGATAATTGATGAATGAGTGTTGCTTGATGGTTTTAGGATGTTTTAGGGGTTTATATGTTTTTTTTTAATTATTGTACATGCAGTCTGGATCATACAACCTTGGAAGGACAGGTTTTGAACACAAAGGTCCGATCATAGGGGAGGTTGAGGCGGAGAAGATATGAGAAGATAGGGAATTGACTGAATCAACCATTCAAATTCTGAGTAAACCCACTCAAGAGTTGTGCCAGCAGCATTGCACTTGGGCAAAATCATGAAGTTTCTACCCTCTGGTAAACTAACATAACTATGGAAAATCACAATTTTCAATGGGTAAATCAATTGTAAATCACTATTTTCAATAGCTATCTTAAACTATATACCAAAGGGTACTTGTTCCATCTTGTTCTGAAGTAGACTCAGCTCACGTGTTTGTGGGCGAAAGTGTTCATAATCTGCAGAAATCTGCAGGGTTTCAGGTGCAACTGGGTCAAGCCTTTGGACACCACAGATGCTGGTCATTGTGAATTCTATGACCCATTTTCCTGAATTTCGGCATAAGCAATGTATAGATATCTATAATATGTTCACGAAAATCATGATAATTTATTCAACACTACTGCAATCATTTGACGTACATAGATTACATTTGATATTCTCGACGATTCTTGGTTGATGAAATATGTGATTACCATTTGTTTCAGGAATGCCCAACTCTTATTTTTCGGAGTATCGAAGCTGAAACATTGTTGGTGACATGCAAGGTGACAACACCTTCGCTGCCGTTAAGCTCAACGTTTCCGCTGCGAATCCCTTGGCATGGGTATGTTTGAACAACAGATTTGACAAACCGGCAAATAAGACCAACATGTGTTTATATAAACATTAGTTAGCAACATCCATTAGTTAGTTTATAAATTAACTAATGGATGTCGATATACTAACTAATGGATGTAGATTTGACTAGATGTGCCAAATGGCAAACATTGGGATTTAATTTAACCAACGACCGATTTCAACACGTAGATATTATGTTATCACCCCTTTGGTGATCTAACCTGGCCATGTTTGGTTTCAATCTCCTTTATAGATGGTTGTTCCTTTCAAGATTAGAATTCCGGTTGCCACATGTGCAACACCAAGGGCTACTTTGGAAATCTGTTTTTTGTTCAGGATCATTGCAATTCATGGTCGCCAACTGCCACGTGAATCGCAAAAAGATGCACTAAGCTGCTAAACCTTGGGTAGGGTTAATGGAGTGTAGCAAATAACAAGCCAATGCTGAGCTTTCAAAAGCAATCATGTTGGTTTTGTTCGCTATCTCCCCGGATCGACATGGCAGCCGATTTGCGATGCGATCGTAGGATTCAGCCAAGATATGGGTGAACCCTTAAAGAATCAGGCTTAAGCACCAATCGCTACTATTGGGGCTTATCAACCATACATTATTGGAGGAGTCACCAGGGCAGGGTCCCAGGGATCAGCATCATTGCTGTAGCCATGGACGCAAAAGCTCGTACTTCACCCGGAACGCCGATCACCACACATGTGGGGCTGCCTGGTTTTTCATGACAGCGGTGAAACCACATTGACATCATGGTTTACATTGGGATCAAAACCCAACGCGTGTCAATATATATATATATATATCTATATATCTATATATATCTATATATATATTGGATATATATATATATAGTATATATATATATATATGCGCGTGTGTGCAAACTTATTTTCACCCCACCAGCTTGACTTCCAGAATCACCCTTGGTGGACCTCAGTATGGTTCAATGGTGATGTTGGCCCATCCAACTTGATCTTAGTATAGCTTTGTCTCAAAAATTGGCATCAGTTGCCACATTAAGATGAAAACATGTTGTGTTTGTCCCATTTTGTCCCATGGTATCCCTCTTTTTACCAATGTTTCAGCTTGGTAAACTCTATATTTGCAGCCAACGCCATTGGGAGTTGAATATACCCTTGCAATGTACGGCCCACCAGTTATAAGATTGTTATAAGTTGGTGTGTAAACATATATTACTGTATATATATATATACATGTGTGTGTATAAACCCATCAATCCAACCATACCCATATGTAACATGTATAATTACAACACTCCTAGTGACATGTACACAACACACCTAGTGAACTTCCTTGTGAGGACTGGACAGACCCTTTGAGGTTTTGAACACTGCCACTGGTACTCCGGCCTCCGGTCTCCGAGTACGCCTGAAACAGACGCTTAAACGAGCGTTTGGAGCTGATGGAGCACTTCATAACTGGTGATTTACGTGGGGTTCTAATTTAGATCTAATGGGTTATAAGTTATAAGACAATTAGAAACTTGAAGCCGGTTATAAACTGGATAATAACTACTTAAGGATAGTTAAAGGATTTATTAAGCAGGGTCACTCACCACTTAACATATCGAATGATCCTCCAAGTACCCTGCCACAACTACAATGATGACCCTGCTAGGAGTTCCGGATTGGCAAACCGTTCCTTTGAAAATGGCTGTTTTCAGAGTCTAAGCATCAGATGGTGAAAATCGAATATACTTGATGGCATTTTGATTATGTTATTGTAGTTGTTGTTTCATCATTTTATCTTGACGTCAACTTCCCAACTGTTCAAAACTGTGGTGGTCCAATCGCCACTGGCTGAAGCAAAATCCAGGTGGGGAACTTACATCCAGGTTTTGTCGAATCCAACCCAGGCCCTGAAAGTGTCAATGTAAAGAATGTCATATTCAGCATCAATACCAATACCCTGCAGCCTGGAGCTGTTTCCGATTTTGGCTGAATATTTCAGGGTAAGCATGACAATCTGCCATGTTTTTCTTTAATCATTCTGATCCAAAGAGAGATTCGTCCAATCAAAACCAAATCGGTAAGAATGTGGTCATATAGTTCGGCGAACTATCGCGACTCAGACATGACACCACGATGGAGCCACCCAAGAAAAAGACAAAACATGAATCTAATTTAGGATCAATCCAGGAAAACTAGGCATCAATCAGCCCATATCAACCCAAAAATGTCTTATTTTCATGGTATTTCCACATTCAAAGACTGATTTCGCCATGATTTTGCCATGATTTCGCCTTGAGGAGCTGTGGGAAGGAGCAAGGCGAGTTAGGCGAGTTGCAATGGAAGACCATCCAGGCGGGTCGCCAGCCAAATCCATTAAGATATATAGATACTGGTTGGCATATTTAGGGCATATTTAGGGAAATATTGATGGTTAATGATGGTTAATGATTGTTAATAATCACTGGTTGGTGGTTTGGAACATGAATTTTATGACTTTCCAAAGATTGGGAATGTCATCATCCCAACTGACGAACTCATATTTTTCAGAGGGGTAGGTCAACCACCAACCAGGATATATACTTGAATCAAACCAACAGAAAGCTGACAGGATTTGAATTGGCTAAGAAATGGAGAGTGATAGTCAGTGATAGTTTTTCACTGCGTTGATTTATTTGAACCAACAGATTTGAAAGTTCAACTGCCACCGGAAAATGTGCCCACCTGGAATTTTCGTTGGACAGGAGTCAGTGACCGCCCAAGACGGCCGTGCGGGCGCGTTGTCTGAGGGGTTAACCTTGCAAGCTGGCGAGGCGCCTTGGCGCCTTGACGAATCCCCTTGGGGGAATCAGGAGGTAAACCCAGTGCCATCGCCATCAAATGGCACTGGAAAAGGCCATAAAATGCCATTAAAATGCCATTAAATGCCATCTCAACCATCATAGAGATTTATGGCGTTGGAAATCATTGGAACATTGCGATGCATTGGGTATAATGGCCGTACTTGGGATGGTGTTGTTGATGAGCACCGGTCATGGTTAATGGGAAGGTTTAGGGCATTGGGTTTGGCACATTAAACTCTGGTTGGTGGTTTGGAACATTTTTGTTTTTCCATAGATTGGGAATAGTAACCCCAACTGACGAACTCATATTTTTCAGAGGGGTAGGTATACCACCAAGCAGAACTTGCTACGCTGAATCCCCATTGCTCAGCTTCTGTGCCTGCACAGCTTGCTATTCCCAGGGTGTTCCCATGTTCCTGGATGTTCTCCAATCGACGATGAAACTCTTTTCGATGATTATTGGACACTGACTGTACATGACTGACTATGCTATCTTGAAATGCAGGCGTTGCACATGCTTTACCATGCTTTACCTATGCTAAGTGCCTTCAGTTAAGGTCCCTGAAGGCCATTCCTTTGTTGATTCAAATGTGGAAAAACATGTGTTCTTGGCTGGAGAGGAATCTCGAATTCACGTAGTTGACAGGTCCTTCAGCCACTGTCCATGCATCCTGGCTGGAGGAGATGCATTCTGGCAATCTGATATGGAAAATTCTTAGTGCACCTGAAAAATGGATGAACATGGTGTATGCATAGGTTCAAATGGAGGATTTTTCTATTGCCAGGTTAGATTACGAGTAGGTACCAAGGTATAACTTTGCATTGATATAGTACCTGTGACCTATGTTGATATAGTTTCATGATTCATTGCCACCTATGTCAGATTTTTGAGCTCCACTTTGAGACCACGGAGTACTTCCAGAGCCAAGGCCGGGCAATTTCCATCATGAAATGGGTGGCCTGTGGAAAAAACTATTCTGGTTGGTGGTTTCAAACATTTTTTATTTTCCCCAATAGTTGGGATGATGATCCGATCTGACATTCATATTTTTCAGAGGGGTAGGTATACCACCAACCAGCTATTTCATTTTAGGGAAAATTCTGTGGGAAATGATGCTCTTTCTTCCAGCGGGGCCCTCTTCAAGGGGCCCCGCTGGGGAATGCCCTTGAAATCAAGTTGCTGTGATGCAAAAGTTGGTTTTGCGGATGTACATGCTAGGTACCCCTTGAGTCGAAGTAGGAGAGGGAAAATCCAAGGGAAAGTAGATGTTTTTGGGTTTCCCCTATATACTATTTTGAGATGGCTATTTTATGACAAATGGTACCCCCATTGGTACCCCTATTATAAGTTATTCATTATTTCCATGAAACCTTCCATTTTGAGAGCCACCAAGCCTGGAGAGGCTCCCCGTGCTTCTACCCGTTCGTGAAGGTTGTTTTCACCATTCAGGAGCCCCAGTGCCTTGAGTGCTTTGCGTGGGGGGGAAGTCACCCTTTCTTTGAGTCATCTTAGAGTAGATGGAATAAGGATAATATGGACATCCAAACATCCTCACTATATGATGGAGTATGTTTGAAAAAAACCAAGGTGAATATAGATTTAACACTTAAACCATATAAAACCATCATGGTGTAGTGAAGAACCAATCATAATTATGGCAGCAAAAATAAGCCGAAGAGTTAGATGATCTACTAGATGATGTCTTGAACATAAATTCCAGTGTTCCTTGTGTCCTATCTATTTGAGGGTTTGCCATAAGTCATGAATAAAAATAGCCATGCATAACTCCCATGGAACAATCACATATACTGTAAATACTCATAACAAAGTCCAACCCTTTCTGGGTCCTTTCCAAGTTGGAACTGGGCCCTTAGTATGATGTCATCTGATGAATGAAATACAATGTTCATATCCACTGCAGGACATGTTGATGTCGCTTTTTTTGGCCGCTCGCCGCATTCCCCGCAGCTGCGTTCGAACTTGATTGGATGCACTGCTTGGCATCATCAAATCACCAAATTTTATCAAATTTTGGGATCATACAAATCTACCATCATCAAGTTTTGGGATCACAGATGTCCACGAGCCATAGCGTAGTTCTCATACCCATTGGCCAGAATCCACCTTAGGTTCTGGCCAAGTAAAGTGGGATCATAAACATCAAGAAAACAAATGTCAAAATGAATAAAGCATTGACATATGTTGACATGACGTCAAATCCCCTTAAGTTTTGCCAAGGAGCTCCTTCCTGGCCTTGACAGATTCGGCACGGACATCTTTACCCTGAGATTTTGCCAACTTCGAAGCGGTAGAGTAGACCTCAGAAAGCTAGAAGGAATCTCCAGCACTCTTCAAGATGCGCTGTTTTCTTCTCAAAAAAATGCATAGTATAGAAAGCTATTTGGTTACCAAAAAATGTAGCCTAGATTCGCTGTGCAACTTCTTCTTGAGCTCACTCTCACTCAACTTCGTGTTTTTGTTCTCTTCATCAGACTCTTCATCTCGCGACCTTTTTGCGGACTCCTCTGCAGACTTCTTAGCACGCGCCTTTGCAGACGCCTTCGCAGACGCCTTAGCGAGCGCCTTTGCAGACGCCTTGGCTGCTGCCTTGGCACGTGCTTTTGGAGAAGCCTTACGTGCCTTTGCAGACGCCTTAGCCTTAGCGAGCGCCTTTGGAGACGCCTGGGAAACTTTCTTCGCTTTCCTAACTGGTTTCCGCGGGGTTCCTGCACTCTTGCTCTGGGGGCTCCTGCCTTTGACGGCAGATGGCTTCGGACAAGGCTTCAGACCAAGCTCATGCCTGTCCAAGGCACGGAAGCCAGCATCCAAACGCTTTTGCACATCCTTCTCCTCCTGGTTCTTAAGCAAGGCGTCATCTCGGACTGCTAGATCATCATCCATGAGCGCGTCCATGTATTGGTCACTGTTGAGTTCCGAGTTGCGCACGTCAATCTCAGCACGCGGTTCTGAAACTTCCGCCACCGACTCCTCCCAAGGGCTCCCAAGAGGAAGAGTGGAGGCGGTGGAAGCGGCATCTTCCTCCCGGGCCCCACAAACAGACAAGGTAAGTTTGCCCAACTCATACAAGCAAGCATCAATGCCTGCCAGGGTGGCAAGACAAAGGTCCCTGTCAACCACAGTGAGACCAGGGATGGAATGAGCTAGGTCCTCATGTGCAGGCTCACATGCAGGCGCTGGAATGCCAGCGCTGCTGGATGCCTCGTCTACCTCAGCCAGACTGGTATAATACCAATGGGTTAACCAAGAAACATTTCAATGTGTAAATGCCATGAGGGTTAACTAGTTTCAGGCTTTCAGGTTCTTGGACTACCGTGCTTAGCAACTATCTAGGAACATATCACGCAACTTTATTTTTGCCAACATTTTTAAAAGAACAAACCAAGACACCTTGGCACATGGGATCTCGGTCTCACGTTTCTCAGGGGTTGGTGGATCCAGCCATGTGTCCTAGTTGATAAAACTGGGTTTGTTTTTTTTTCAAACGCATGCAGCAGCCAGCTCAGTTTTTTGTGCACATTTCCATACCAAACATGGAACACATTTGATATCAGGACAAATTCAAGTATTTCTCACTTGGATGCAAACCAAGCTTCGTTCACCAGCGCCGCATCTTTCATGGCGCTGCCCTCATAGCCATCCGAATCAAGGCACCCAGCCTTAGTATGGATCCAACAAGCGGTAATATTTCAGGGGCAACGGTGGTCATTGTGGGAAAGATGCCCTTAGATTGTCGTTTTGACAGCTATAGAAAGTTTGAGCCCTGTCCAGCCAATTGCATCAAAGCGGCAGGGGCGGTCATTGAATCGGGATAGATGCCCTGCTGATTGTCGGGCCAATAGCCACTGGAATCCACAAACCTTGGAAGAGAGCTTTTTTTTTCTCCATGAAACCATATTAAGCTGTTATTCCACTGCCATAGTCACATGCGAGCACGATGGATCATAACATGTGTCACTCCAAAATCTCAAAACATATTTGGGGACTTCCTAAGGACCAAGCTCCGCATATTCATGTTTCTTCTCAATGGCATACTCGAATGGCAGGGATTCAGAAGGAAGGTCTTCCTGGAGCATGTCAAGGAAAGGGGTATTGACTGAATTAATTAGAAAGAGGGAGGGGGAAAAACATAATAATCAAAATACATAATGCGCCGACCCGCAATTCCAGATTGTGAATAACCATGGATCCAATCTTAATTGGAACGTACAAACCCCATGTTGTTGAACTCAATATAATATTATTTTCTCCCTTACCACCCCACAAACAGCAGTCCTCTTCACAGTGTTTACGGGACTTCGAGGCCGGCTTCTTGGTGGAACTCTTCGCTGCAGCAGGCCGCTTGATGGGATTCTTCTTGCTGCCAGCATCGTGCTCATGAGTTTCAACCCCATCATCATCTTGCTCATCGCTATCATCATCATCACGATCATCGATTGGCTCATGTTCATCTTCCGGGGATGGGATGACCTTCTTTGCCTTCTTTTTCTGTTTGGGTTCTTTCTTGGGTTTGGGATCTGTTGAGCCTTTCCCGGATTTCTTAGTTGGCCCCCCGGCACCATCTCCAGATGAGTCAGAAGACCCAACACGGCCAGGGACAGCATGACTCCCACTTGATCCTGACAGAGCCAAAATGGAGCTGTTGAGTTGATTACATAATAAACAGATTTATTATTATCTTTATTTTATCGTTATTCTTATGTACCCGAAAATCATTCATGAAACCTGGGCCATTGTATCTTAATTCAATTTCAGGTACCAATGTAGGAAAACCAAGATGCATATCTTCTAGAGATTATTGGGATCCATGAACTTCCAAGTTCATCAGTGTTCCCACCTGTTCTAGTTCCAGCTGATGCTGCTGCAGGCACACGAGCAATCACTGCTGAAGAAGGCGTGGTCGGGGTAGTCGATCTCTGCGGTGGGCTCTGCAAAGTGTTCGAAGAGAGAAGCCGCTGCAGGTTAAACGCCTCAGCGGATAAGAACTTTGCGATGATTTTCGATGTGCATTTATCAGGGCACCAATCTTTTAATTTTCAATCCTGGGGGGTAAGAACTTCCCTTAGGCACCCATCTTTTAATCTTCCATGCCAAGGGGCTGGTGGTCGGAAAGGTGCCGTCACCAAGGGTACTTCAACAACTGAATCATCATCATCTTGACTCAAGCTCGCCATGAAACAAACGCTGACGACTACAACCCTGCTCAAAGATAGGAAAATGCACTGGTTGCACGGGATCCAATCTCATTGATTCTCACAGTGTAGGTGTTCTGTGATGGAATAAACCAGCAAATATTTGGCAATTGTTTTTTTTCTGACCCATGTTGTTTGATCTCTTCCGGTAACGTCCCTCAATTTTGATTCACAAAGTAATTATTCTAGAACAATCTACAACAAAATTAAAATTGAAGAAAATTATCAATATAAATTGCATGAGGGGCTCGGCCATCGTGTGAGAAATTCAATAGGCAAGCGGTTTGCCCAACAAAAGATAGCAAGCACTCAGTTTAAGAGTGCCCCTGCTTCAAGGCAACGACCTCCTGAAAAGCGTGTTTCCCAAAGTTAGCTATTTTGAAGATTTGTTTATTGGATTTTTTGGGGATCATTAGACTTTGAATGGAAAGGATAGTGTTCCGCCCCCACACTTCTCAGGTCACAGGGAGTAGATATAGTATATCCAGTTTGTACCGGATCAACGTGGCTCACTCACACCAAGCAAACTGTCTCATTGTTGACTTCGAGCTGGTACTTCAGCAGCATGACTGGACGAATGGGCATGATGACTCTGCCCCCCTTAGAGTTCGCAGCAGAAGCATCCATCCTGAGGGCACAGTTTAATGTTGACGGTTTAAGTTTAAATTCGACATTTTCGAGGGTTGTTGGAGCACTACCCAGAACAAATGTTTTCAAAACATCAACATGGAAATGTCCTGCATCTCCATGCCAGGCAGAGGTTGTCCGAGTTCTTTGCGGCCGCGATAGACACGTAGGCGCCAAATGTCTTGGCAGTGATGGGTGATGTTTTCTTCCGTTTCTTCTCCTGCTTGGTAGTGCGGGTATCATCATCCTGCAACTGGTCAAGCACGAAGACAAGATTCTTCGCTGATCGCCATTTCCCATCCGAATCTTGCTCATGGTGGGACAGTTCGACCTTCACCTATCAACAATGGTTCAAAGTTGGAAGGCGTCCTTTTTAATTCCATTTGGGACAAACAGAACTGAAAAAAGGTCACCACGCAAAAATGAGTTTAGACAATGTCTTTCGACTGTGCCCTGAAAGAACTGTGAGGCATAAATTCGATGTTGAAATTAGTGTGGAAAACCTAGCTATGATTTCTTCTAGCCTTGGGATAAACTCTATTCAATTTGTTCCCACAAGCCTCCCCGAGATCCTGCAAGTCATTGACCAGGGACTGCAGCAAGACAGGGGTGTCAGCATTCTCCAACCCCTGCAAGTGGTTGGGCAAGGATTTCTTTTCCAAGATGATATAGGCATTCTCAGCCACGGAAAGATCAAAGGAGAACCACCGCCCGTCGGGGTCCTGTGTGGACTCGTCGGCTTCCTGAGCATTCCCAAGATCATTTCACAAAATAATAAGAACCTATATAAGAACATATAAGAACCTATATAGGGGAAATGGTTTTCATCGGAACGTTTTCTTCCATCTATTAATTTCGATGTCAGTTGACTCTGGCATGTAGGTTGGTGAATTGGCTTTTGGTGCGGAAAAAAAATGCACTATATAATTCCAGCCAAGAATTCTGCCCCTGAGCGCCACTCTCCTGATCCGAAGCTGAACCTAGGCGATATCTAAGGAGACCCCCATCAGATTTGCCCATTATGATCCATCCATAAATCTATGTAATGATGTTTTCAATTTGGTTCCAACCCATAAGCCTGATCCCTTGACAATCTGATAAGTTTCAGTAGGCCAAGTAGCATCTCTCGCAAGTGGAAAAACTGGTTGCGGTTTCTGCTCGAGATATAGAGCTTGTCCTCTCCAGCAATCAAGTCGCACGTGTTGTTGATTTGAAGCACCTTCCTCAGCTATGAGGGATGTTGTGGCCCGATTGATATATATATATATATATATATATGTAAGTATCATGCATTGTAACAAAACATTTATACATAATAATATCATATATAGATATGTGCAAATATATCATATGTATATAAATATTTACTTATCATGACATACAGCTTGTATGTCGTTTGTATATTAAATATTATATTAGTTATATTTTTATGTATATGAAATATAAGCATCATATATTGTGTTTGAGTATCATATAAGATAGATATGTATACTTATACTTTACATATAGATTTGCGTGCCTGTATGCCCATATAAAATGTATTATGTCTATCTTAAATAGGTTTAAACTTTACAAATAGTAGTATTGGATATTATTTGTGATAAAACATAATATTAAATCATATTATGTGTATATTATAGGATGATGTATGATGCTATAAATATTGAAGTAGCATCAACATGTTCATATTCAGCTATCCCTTAAATAGTTTCTGATTTCCTGAGGGAAGCCCACTACTTCTAACATGGGTCGATTGAGAAATCTTGTTGACTTCCTCTGCCTTGCACGATTCCAACTTGATGCGCTTGGCAGGCCGCTCGGAGTTGTCATTCTCGTTGCCAGCGCTGTTGGCATCGCTCCTGCACGGTGCTCAAATTGGGGTTTTCTGGGGGAGATCCAATGTAAAACCAGGTTGGTATATATCAAAAGCCCAGGTTGGTTGGGAGATCTTTGGAATAACATGTCCCCCCAATGTGTCCCTACCTCTAAAACCAGGTTGGTATATATCAAAAGCCCAGGTTGGTTGGGAGATCTTTGGAACAACATGTCCCCCCAATGTGTCCCTACCTCTCAGAAGACATCACAAATTCACCTGAAGCGTTGTACTCGTCGTTGTGGGACTTAATGACTTCCTTGGCTTGTTCCTGAAAATGGGGATCGTCGAGCCACTTGCGCGCATAGCTCTCCAGGACCATCAATTGGTCATGACGTTGAACAGACACCCGGTAACTCTTGCCAGCGTCATACACTGTGCCCTGTTTCAACGCCGTCACCAAAGGTTCAAAGGATGGAAAAGCAGGAAGCTGGAGCTCACCCACCCTCGCCTGTTCGTAGACCTGGTTGGAAATCCTCTGCAGTAGCTCTTGGCCGCTGTTCTCAAAGCACAACGTTGCACAAAGACAGTTCCTGCCCTCTTTTGTTTCCTTGACTGGGAAGTAAGGTAAATGGAAAATCCAAAATAGAAATCTTGAAAGCATTTGCTTTCCATTGGTTTTTGTAGCGCCCTGTGTTGACCCAACCCAGGATCTTATCCCAAGCTCCCAACGCCCCTGCTAAAGAACATAGTTCATACATTTGCCAAATCAAAACCAGGTAGCCTGCAGGCTTGCCAGTGCAGGAAAAGCATCGTATCCGAACATGTCGACCAGCAACGTTGTCTTGACCGAACGGATGTTGAAACTCTCCAAGGATTTCTGGATAAAGCTCAAGCCTCCTGCCACCTTACAATTTGAATCCCAACCCCTGACAATCTTGCACAGAAACACAATAAGGATATATGGAGGTTGAATTTGCCCACCAATAATTTTTGAATATCACTTTGAGGGTTTAAGGCTTGAACACCTTTGTGGGCATTAAAAAAATAGATTCTTGCACACAGACCCAGGCACTTGTTTGCATTCCTGGACATCTGTAAACGCCCTTCCGAGATGAGGCATTGGATGCGCCCTTGAAGGAGATGATACCTTTTCAGGCAGTGCTGGCCAAAGAGATGTTGGCGGGGTTGAGGCTTGCGGGTGGAAAAAAAAACATGTTGAAATATTTTGCTGAATGTAAAACCAAGCACATCGGGTTTAAACATCTCACTTCTTGGCAGCATCGAGACGTCATGGACCACGCCAGTTTTCCAACCACGTGTCCCGTGGAATTGATTTCGGGAGTTGTGCGTGATTGCCAGGCCAGTGATACATCCATCTCTTTTTCCATACACACTTGCCTTCAGGGTTGGAATGGAATGATACCAACAATGGGTCCCTACTATTTCATAAAGTTGTTTGGAAATTATTTTTGTTTCTTTGCGACAGTATATGCTGCCCATATCACATACCCAAATCCCCAATTTTTTGGACATTATTTATCCCATTTTTCGATATCATCAAACAAACGCATTCCTTCAAAAAATGTCTTCCATGATCTTAAAAGGTTGACTGGTGGTTTCCATGTTGTTTCCATGTTGTTTCCATATTGTCGGTAGCCAAGAAACCTGGTCAAACACCCAGGTGAGACTCCTCACCCTCAGATTCCTCTCTTTCACTGCCAGCTCAGTCCTTAGGATGGCTTACAAGCCGGTCAATCATGGGATAGAAACCTTTTTTTTAGGGAAATAGCATGGGAAACATGCAGGGAAAACTCTTTGTAACAAGGGTCTCCAGCTGGTACCGGATATCCCTCACCTGAATCTCCTCTGCATCCACCATCTTTTTGCCACCGTTGTCATCATCCTCGTCATCATCCTCCGCTTTCATGCCAGGCTCATCCTTGCAATCGCCATCTTCGACCCTCATGGGTTTCCTGCGACAAGGATGGGCGAGATATCAGGTGTTTGGGTGTTGTCTAAAACCTGAGGGCGATCAGGTGTTTGGGTGCTGTTAACACTTGAGGGCATGTAAAACCCAACAATTTTGTTGCCTATATAAAGGGTCATTTTTTAGTCTTAAGGTTGAAAAGGTGTGATATTGGATGTTGGTCCTTCAAAAGAAATCTGATTATGAATAGTGACAATCAGTCCTTTCTTGGCCTGCTCTGTTTGGATGAACCAACAGGCAAATGCCATTTGAAGGAAAATCGGCCAGGAGGTTCGCTATGTAGGTAATCATGAATCCTTTGAAAGCGGCGCCCAAGATACCCACTGTGGGGCATGACACCACCAAGACCACTGCATGATCATCAGCACCACCATTGCTGACCTTGTTGTCAACTGTTAAAATTAAAGGAAATACATGTGTTCCATGGGTCAAATAGATTCAATACAAACACTTGTTTTGAACACCCCACCTCATTCACAGCATCCCTCAGCCAGGCCCTGCTGCTGGGCATCAACGTACCCTCGGCCTCCAGGACCCGGCCGCTGAAAAGCTTCACATGGGTGTCCATGTAGGTCCCAACAGCATCCCAAGCCCGGGCATGGCATTCCTGCTTCAGGGATTGAGTGAAGGGAGGTTTGGATAATGTGTTTTTGAAACATTTTTTAGATATAGATATATAACGTGACTATGTGTTTATATGTTTTCTCAGTGTCAAACAAATGTTGGGAATCTTTGTTACTTACCCCAAAAAAAACAAAAGAAGACTGGGTTACGAACATAGGGATGTCTTAAAAAGAAAGGGGGTGGGTGCCCATGAATTCCTCAAGGCCTTCTTTTTTTGTTCAAAAAAGGCACCGCTATTTATTTTGGGAAATTCCCCGCATTCATATCTTTATGGACTCTTTGCTGTTCTGTTTCAAAAAAGCTATCCTATAGATGTGCTCAACATACTCTTATAACATATCTTGGTGGTCTCTGATTCGGGAAGCAGGTCCTCCAGCTGCTTCACTAGCTTGGTCCGGGCACGGGCACCTTCCTTCTCGGCCCTTAGATTGACAGATGGCAGATGAGAGGAAACTCTTCAACTTTTGATCATGTCAACTAATTTAATCCAAATTGAAATTAGTCCCGGGTAACCCAACATGTCCCTAAGACATTTTTCACCAAGCATCAAGACTTTGTCAGCGCAAAATTGAGCTTGGTCGGCACGAAGTTCTTCGACCCATGCCCTGAACGCTGCCTCCATGGATTTGCGCAGGGCGTTCTTCGACTGGTCCTGGTGCTTCTCTACATACTCCGAGAGGTTCTTTCCATGAGCCTGCAGGGGGTAGATTGCAGAATGGATGAGAATGGATAACTTGCTATTGATATCAAGGTTTTATCCACCACTTATCAAAGTTAACAGAAGCCGCTTTGAATATAAGTTTTGAACATAAGTTAAGTTTTGAACAAGAGTTTTGAACACAAGTTTTGTTTCGAATATATGTTTTGAACATAATTTTTATATAAACATAAGTTTTGAACATAAGTTTTGAACATAAGTTTTAAACATAAATTTTGAACATAAGTTTTGAACATAAGTTTTGATTGCACCAGCCTCCAAGACGAAACTTACTCGGTTCCAGTCAAATTCTTCTGCAGATTTCATGATGGTGCCAAGATCGGAGTCGAGGTGTCTGAGGGAGATGCACGGGGCACAGAAAAAGGGGTTATCATTAAACCCAATCAGAACCAATCACCTTTCAACACTGAAAATTCGAGGTTAGAATGTGACGGGGTTTCTGGAAACCCCATCATAAAATCTAGGGATTTGAAGGATCCAATCATGGAAAAGAAATGAATTTAATCTCCAATCTATGATTCCCCCCTCCGAAGTCCATGAAAATGCGACGGGGTTTCCAGAAACCACATCAAACTTTCAAGTTGAAATTTCCCTCCAGAATATGATTGATCTTCGTAGCCAAGGATTCTTGGCTGCCCTATTGAAATTGTGACGGGGTTTCTGGAAACCACATCACATTTTTAGATGCCCAGCCAAGGATATTTGGCGACCAATCACGTTTTGGGGGGTATAGCCAAAGATATTTGGCGACCAATCACGTTTTGGGGGGTATAGCCAAAGATATTTGGCGACCAATCACGTTCTGGGGAGTATAGCCAAAGATATTTGTCGACCTATCATGTTTTGTTTGACATGACCCCCCAAAAAAAACAAAAAAACAGTTACTGGCATTCAAACCAGGAAGCCCCTGCTCAAAGAGCTTGTCATGCTGCTCAAGCACGGTACCAGGAAATGCAGATGCCATTTTCTCCCGAATCCACAGCCACAAGCAACAGCTGTCGAATAACAACAGCTGAGCATCTTCATTCAACTGATGCATTTTCTGATCAGGGTCTCAAAATCATCAACCCTCCAACCCATATATGTTGGATCTCGTTTGAACATAACAATGAGTTTGAACACAGGTCCAGTAATGATGATTTTTGAATGTCCAGTCCTTTGCTTTTGTAGTGGCCTCCCTCGATGCTTTCCTCGTGAAGTCCTGATGCAGGGTGTCACAATATTTCGGGATGTTTCAAAATGAGGTGTCCTTTTCTTTCTTCAAAGCAACAGTTTGGGGGGCCAAAAAGGAAACCTCATTTTGAGACATACCTGTTTAGACATCATGTAGGAATCTGAAATCAAAAACTTTTTACCATAAATAATCATGGTTTCAACTGGAACCCATCTAAACTCAAGTGGGATGTCCTGAACCAACCGCAAGAAGTACGTCATGGTAGCCTGGTTTGTGACAGTCAAGATCTCTGCAAAAATCACTTTGCCACGGTACCTCTCGTGATCCCTTCTGGTGGTCGAGCCAGGGACAAAGAATTCCATCTGGAGCATTTCGTGAGGCACCCCTGCAGGCAAGCTGGTTGGGAGTGGATGGAGCAGTGTCAAACACAAGACACATTGAAATCGCAAAAAACAGAAATGTTTTTTTTTGGGTGTGTGTGTCTCCCACGCCACACCACACAAGATCTGGGGTCCTGAATTTTCGGCTTTGTAGTGGTCGTAGTGGCTGTGCAGAAGCCGGATCAGATCATCAGGGCAACGCATCCTAAGTTCTAAAAAGTGTTAATTTTCCATTTTGGTTGGTCCCCCAAAAAAGCCCCCCACAAGTTCCAAAATCTTTCATAAAATAAAGGGAAACCACTGTTTTTTGGGGAATTGTGGGGGGCTTTTTTGGTGAACCAACCCAAGTGGAAATTTATCACTGGACCCTATAAACCCTGCCCATAAACTCAATCCTACTATCTATAAACCACATATTGTCACATATTATTTTTAGCATCAGAACAAAGATTATGGCTAAACTGAGAACAGAATCAGGTTCAATACCAGGGATTTCTTTGGAGAATCCAGCCGGTGTTTCTTCACAGTGACCATCTTATTGTAGTCGGCTATCACGCGGGTCAACATGTCACGTAGAGGGATCTTCTTGGCTAATTGCCGCATTTGAAGATTCACAGCTTGTTGCAATTCAGCCACCAAGTCCACTGGGGACGGCCCTTGTTTTTCTGCTGAAACGAAGCCAGTTTCTTAGTGACAGCAGAGGAAGTGTGTGAGCAAAAAGAAGCATAGATAAACAACATAAATCATACGGAAAAAAGTTGTTGTCAAAAAAAAATCAAAATAAGAAATCTATCACCGAAAAGAAGCTGAGTGAGTGGAGGCAGAAGTGGGCTGGGTTTTCATAGTGAGAATAGGAACATCTGATCTGGGAAAAGCTAGCTAGCACCATTCTCAACTGCGGATCCTGAAGCTCCTCGTTCCCAAACTCCAACTCTTTGCAGAAAGCAACTATTGATACCATCAAAATCAGCTTGCAGAGCCCATCCGTCAGGCCAACGCTAAACGGTAGGATCTGACGACTGCTGTCCCTCAAAGGAAACTTCACCTCCATGTTCCCGATGTTCGACTTGTAGCCGTAGCGGAGAAATTCCCCCATGTGCACCGAGAGCTGGCAATTTGAAGGGAAGTCTGCAGGGATCAACGAAAAATTGGCCAGAACATGCTAACATATGCTAACTTCAAAATAAATGGAATTACAAAACAAGTTTTGAAATTGTTTGAACATTGTTGAACAAACCATTTCAACACCCCCACATCCATTCTTTGATGTTGCGCCAAAATTGAAGGCTGATAGAGGAAGCCAGAATTCGTCGAGTGATTCGTTTGGAGTCAAACGGAGAAATGGCTTGTTCATCTTTGAATCCGGGTTTGTTGCAACCAGGTCATCGATAGCCTGGGTAAAACTGAGTCACTTTCTCAAAAACATGTTTTGGGGCTGGGTCAAACTGAGTAAACAATGCCTTTAGATAATTTTGAAATTTGAGGGTCA
>CAMXCT020000992.1:127807-189780 GCA_947184155.2 Cladocopium goreaui | reverse complement strand
TGCATGCACTGCAATATCTACAGTCTAAAGTTAGCTTGCAGCTTCTACCAGGCGGGGTATCGTGGGCTTGGTTGACCCATTTAGCCACAGTGCCTAAACTTGCCGTTAATGGAGTTGCACGCTTTGCTGTCTTGCGGTGGGCGGTGAATGAAGATGATGATGAATGCCTGCGGCTTCGACTGGCAGGCTCACTGCAGGCTGAGCAGCCATGCCAACTCTGTGGAATTCCTACCCGGCTATACCCACTTGGACTCAATTTTGCACCAGCTTGTGAAAAATGCTGCCATGACCATGATATTAACGCTACCACTCTGTACAGCGGTGAGAGATGGGGGATCCCGACCGCATCCCCATGGCATGCCATTGCAGAATCTGCTCGGGGATCTTTTCATATTCCTGCCTCATGGCGTGACCGTGCACGAGATCTAGCCCCCTGTGTAGCGTGCGGACATGGAGACAATTCCTCTCAACACTGGGCTCGTTTTTGCATAGTGCCTGTACTAGTTGCCAACGTTTTGTCACCTGCCCCCAATCCAGTGAAATCGTTGGACCAACTCGCCCGAGTCAACACAGCTGGATGCGTGATCGCGAGCCACATTCTGCATCAGTTCCGCCGACTCTTGCTTGAGCATGGAGGCATGCAACATGCGCCATCTTCAGTCCCCCTAAGTGTCCCTGAATGGCTAACCCGCCTACATGACAATGCCCTACAGGCAATCCCCACTCGATTCCTCCCGGAGCTTGTCTCTCCCGTCAGACCCCAGAATGCAGGCGCAGACTACCCAAACCATCCTTGCTACATGCAAACCGCCGCCAACGAAGCAGTTACTCTCCACTCCGCAGCACTTCCGGATCTAGTCTGCACAGCTACTCAACTCATTGCCCCGGATCAACCTATTGCTGTGCTCCCCCTTGGACATCCATGGCTTAGCCTCATTGCCCCAGCTCGAGCCCGGGTCGCTGGATTCCGCCCTAATGCTAAAATTGTACCAGCCTGCCCTGACTCGCCTGATTCCTTCTGTACTGTGACAGCTCTTCAATCCATCAGTCCTGATGAGTTGATTTTAGCAATCCCTCCCGGTGATACACCATCCGAACCCTCGATACAGATCGTAGGCCAATTTGATGGCAGCTGTATGCACGAAGATGAATTAGGAGGAGCTGGCTATGTCATCTATGTTATAGAAGGTGGTCGGTCTCGCGTTATTGCATGTCGGTCAGTCGCTTTGCCACATTGTTCAGATAATATAGAAGCAGAAATCATGGCCTGTTTGTATCTGGTTGAAGAAGTTGCTATTGTCGTTAAGCAACGTTTATCGAGCCGCGGCCTCACGCCCAAGGTAGTCTTAAGGGGACATTCTTCCGGTTATTAAGTACTTTCAATTTGCAGGCCGTCTCCGGAGGATAGATACGCACCAACCATTGGAAAGCATTCGTTCAACCGTAAGTCTGCATCTCCCGAGTAGTTTATTCATATACCTGCCGAGAGTGGCCAACAGCATAGCAGATGACTTGGCTGGACAAGCCACCCAGTTCCTGTTGGCTAAATATAGGAGCAACCCTGCTACCTTCAATCGGAATGCTGGACCGGTGTCCATTAAACCATCATTCCCAACGGCCCTCTTCCAGGTCGGAGGCTTCCACATTCAGAGTTTTGATCACCCCTGGAGCCAGCCCATACTTACTCTAGTAGAGAGGCCCAGTATCGATCACGGTCTTCTCCGAAAACACGTGACCCTCCACCCCCATCACCGCCAGCTGATTGAATCCTATCTCTCCCCGTGTTTACCGCAAAACTGCAGTATTGAAATTGACTACTCCCCCAAAGCTGCTGACAACCACGGACGAAAATATTGTTGCACCATCGGAGGCCAGCGACTACCACGAGCTGCAAGGCTGTTATTGTTCGGTCAGAATCACTGCGAAATCGACCTCAAGGGATCGTTTTATGAACTTGTTCGACGCCTGGGACAACGATTTGCGCCCGACTTTGTACCCCTCCCAACCATCGATGAGTTCCGCGCGCAGCTAGCTCGAGACCCATATATTCAAAAAGTTGAAGCAGTCTGCCCTGATACCATCAAGCAACTCCCATTAAGAATTATCAATAGCTCCCTTGCTACTACATACCGATATCTAAGCTCTCTGGTTGATGACTCCCCCAGTGCGAGTGTCAGCGCAATCCTCTACCAACTCGAGTCTTTGAGTACAACCCTGACTACTCAGTTGCTACCGCGTTTCCGCCCAGAATCCCTGGTCAACCATAATGACAGCGCTTTTCGATTGCTAGAACATTTTGAAGCCACAATTGTCGAGGACACCATTCGTGCCCTTATTGCTCGCCACCCAACACAATCCTTGGTGTGGCTGCATGATGGTTTCTTAGTTGCCCCCCCACCTCCTGAACAAATGGTAAGGCAGATCGAGAAGGAAGTTCTGTCCAAGCATCTGCTTTACTTTGGTCAAACATGGTTTAAAGTCACCTCCCTTAGCACGGCACGCAATGCATACGTGGACACCCTCAAGCATACCGCCAGTAGCCATACCCTATCCCTCACCCGTCGTGCACCCCACAACTCCCAACGAAAGCAGCGCAGTGCCCAAGGATCGCCGCACGTCTATGCCACGCCCTTGGAGGCCCTTTCCAAACTGCGTGCTCGACGCGAACGCCCGACGGGAGGGAGGTAAAGCCAAGACCAACCCCAAGACCAACGGCCTGCCACTGCCCAGGCAGCTTTAGGCTGCCGCAACGTAGTTATTGCTGATTGAGATCTCCTGTGACATCCGAGTAGCCCTCATCAGCTCACTACCTTATTTGTACCCACCCCTGTCAATTTAGTTCTCATACCTCATGAACACTGGTCAGTCCAGTGGGGGGGGCTCCCAGGGGTACCCTGGGTAGCTCTCCCCACCTGTGCAAGACCCATGAGGATATCATAATCCTAAACCACTAGCCTCGAGTAGTTAAAGACCCATTCCATCATTCAGCAAACTAGCCCAAAGTGTTACATGCGCACCAGCTTTCACCTGGGGGACTTTCTAATATAGGCGACTTCTTGCGACCCACTAACGATAGGGCACTTCAAAGGGATTAAGTAGTCCTACAGAGAGGACACAGGTCCAGCCGCTCGAGGAAACTCAGCTTAGCCTAAATACCAATCGGCAACGCCTTTAGAGCGCCAGGCTGTGGTAACTGCTCAACACGACCATGTCCACCGCACAGTTGGCCAGAAGTCCATCCCGCAGCATAGCTCCACTAGGTTTTGACCTCCTGTTTGCTTTTTTCTGGGCGTCCAGAGTGAATCAGCTTTCCACCCTGGGGAAATGGTGGAAAGTGGGGGAAAAAAAAACCCCAAAAAAAATCCACTACGATACTCTCTGTACTTTAGCTCCTTAGCAATCACAGGCATTGTGAAGCATCTTTTGCATTTTGCCCTAAGAGGATGGACGAGCGGATAGAGACCATCACTATGCAGCTGCCATGCGACTATTTCTATTCCCAAGGGTACCTTGGGTAATGGAAACATCTTCGAAGTGACCTCCATCGAGCGACTAAGGCTCATTAGGACTGATATAAACCACGTAAGAAGCAGTAGTCCCCCGTTGCTGTCTTTGAATCCCGTTTTCTGTCGAGCCGTAGGTATGTCCTGTACCATGCCACACCCCATGATCCTCCGATCTACATGCGCATTGTACCTCACGACACAATTACAAGCTTCTAGGTTAGTTTTTGGAACCATTTGCTTCGGGTCGTCCTACTCGAGTACTGTGCCAATGGCTAGGTGAAGCAGTTGACGCCGAGCGGCCCTCGACATTACTTGCCACCTACATTGTTTCCTCTTCGAATGAAGCGTCTCGTAGAAAAAACGCGTCGATAACACTTCCCTGTGCACGTACAGATGCCAACATATGCTGGGTAGTTACGGATGATTCACCTGTTCCAGGAAAAGATATATCTTCTCCGCTCCAACCATATTAGCTACCATCAATGCACTACCCAAGCGCTCAACCCCTCATCTCCCACATTATGGCTCACCCTGCGAGTGGATGTTGTAAACTGGCCCTGTTCCCAGAAATAACTTTGCCCAACTGTCATTAGTCCAGTTTACCACATCAAAGGGGGCCTGGTTTCCGATAGTTATAGCCCTGTTGACAGCATCCCTAGGCTAAACAACGCTTATGCTTAGGGTCATTCTCCCATCATATCATCTTGCCAACTAGCGCACTGTCTTACCTTACGTCGTAGTACTATCATCCACATGGCTATAAGAAATTCTGTCGAACTATCCAATGCATGAAGGTTGCTCCCGAGTGTAGGACATCACCTCCCGCATCACATCGCTGAAGTTCCAAGGCCATGCACCGCTGACGCAGGACGAAGAAGTACCACGATGACGCCTCCCTCGCGCAGTATAATTGAGCCGGTAGGACTTCAAGTGCCGCTAGATTCCAGTGGACAGTGCTCTCGCCGCCCATTACACCTCATACTCAGAGCTTAATAGAGCCTAGGGTGCTAGCAGTTTAGGACAGCTGCTGTTCCCAAGGGCACCTTGGGTAATGGCGAGTTTCTCGCTCCGACACTAAAATGCTGTACACTGTTCCAAACCGATGCTATCTTGGTGTTCTGTACTTAAGGCGCGCATAAATAACTTATGATTTGCCGCATATAGATGAGGCATGCAGCTGTGAAGCTCTCATTTGTCAGCAAGTCTTGGCGCTGATGTCGTGGACGGAGTCTCAGCGGAGTGCCAGGCACAGACAGAAGCTCTGACCACGGGGAAATCTCCAGTTACCGTAGTAGAATCGAAATCCTTATCTGTTCAAAGGGAAGACGTTGAACATGCTGTTTTTCCTAGCCCCCTTTGTGCCCGATGTCTATCCTGTACTGTATGACCTCAGTGTGATTATCTTTGGGTTCGATCCTATCCATTTGGAGAGTATTGATTGCGGGCCTCGAGGTAGTAATGAGAGACCAGTTAATTGTTCAATAATTATGCAATAACTTTCAGAAGTCAATGAACCCTTCAGACATGCTGCCAACAGCCGCAGGAAAGACTGGCACTTCTTAATCTCTGGTAACACAGCTCCAGCAAGCGGCTTGCCAGTAGCTATCATAGCCTGTTTCCTTGTCTAGTTGCAATGCTTAACAAATTGATTGCCGACTAAATTGCCTCTTGGTAACCTGGAGGTACCATGCAGGACCTCAGCCACTGGACAATGACAAGGGTAGTGAAGCCGGTGGGACATCCAGGGCCGCCGAGGTCCGGTAGATAGAGCTCTCGCCGCCCATTGCACCTCATGCTCAGAGCTTGATAGAGCCTTGAGTGCTCGCAGTTTAGGAAAGCTGCTGTTCTCATGGGTACCTTGGGTAATGGCGAGCCTAACTACTACACTACAATGCGGTACACTGTTCCAAGCCGGTGCTATCTTAGTGTTCTGTACTGAAGTAGCGCGAAAACAGCCTTTGCCTCGCCCCATTTAGATGGCGGCATGCAGCGGTGAAGCCCTCCTTGGTCAGCAAGCCCATTAGCGCAACTGCTGACCACGTTCGTGCCTTACTCCAGCAGATTTTCTTTGTCCATCATGTCAAACCTTTAACCATGCGATTGCAGTACCAGTTGGATGAAACTATGAATGCCCTGGACGACACAGGGTTTGATGACATAGGGTTTTCCAGCACTCCACTTTAAGTCGTCCCGCATGCCCTCACCCCCTGCTGTGCCCCCCACATCTGTAGGAACATGACACATGTGTCTGTTATTCCTCTACTGTTCCCAAGGGCACCTTGGGTAATGGTGAGGGCTCAGCTCCGTTTTCACCCTGCCAGGTCCTCATCTCACATGGTTCATGCCCTCATTTGACACCCTCTTCTCAATCTCCCGACAGCTATCTATATTCTCAACAATGTGTACTCCATGCTGATGATGCTCCTGAGTGTCCATCTCTTCTAGCATATCTTACACAAATAGCCACCCCCGTCTGTCATGTGCTACGACCCCACCACTTGCCCCGCCCCTCGCTACTCCCTCCTATGTCATGAATCTACTCCTGAACCACACTGAACTGTCCCTCCACCTGTCGCCGGTCATATGTTGTATACATTTCCAACTGTTGTAGTGTCTGGTATTTTAATCACTCTACCAGGACCGAACATGATTCACTGTCTCCGTCAGCAGCCATTGGTTCGAACTGTGAGGATACCGCACCTGCATAAGCCAGGGTTGACTGGATCCTCATCTTCATCCAACTTCTAATTTGCTCGCCCGTTCATACCTTCAAGCCGACACGGGGTCCTCGTTGTTTGGCCGCTGCCCGCCTTTCGTTGCTTGGCCGCTGCCACGCAATTGCGAGTGGTTCCTGTCGTTTGGTTTTACTAGAAGCCGTGCAATTGCCTCCACTTCGGCGAGCGCTGCCACTGCAGGGTACCTGTTGCTGGTATGCCGAGGCAAAACCCTTTCCCGTCCGGCCAAATCAGTGTTTCTGATCAACACCTACTGGACATATCGGCTGGAATGAATTGGGACATGCCAGCAGCCAGCAGCGTTCGTTTTCTTGCAGTGAGGGGCACAATATGGGTAGGAGATTGCCAGACAACATATAATTTCACGTTGGTAGAATACCACTTGCATATTGACGAGGTGCCATGGATCATTTTTTCGACTCTTGCCGATGCCCTTGAGAAAGAGTTTGACCCTGCCTTCTGGGATACCGTTAATTATGGCCGAAAAGAGCGGTGGGGTTTCCTTGAACCACCCTGGGATGGAAAAGTCTACGGTGCTGCACCACAGTATGCCCAAGTCCGACTATCCATCTTCAATCGTGACGCTCACACCATGCGTGTTGTGCAACCTTTTGTGTGGAACCATACTCACCTGAAAGTTCACCCGAACGGAGCAATGATTTTCCATGACCAAAAAAGATTAGCCTTCCTGCTGCCTTTGATAGTAGAAGCCCATGAGTTGCTGCCGCCCAAGCCATTGTTCTGGGTCAATGAAGACAATACCATCCCATTGTGGAGAACCACCCTGTGGACGCATGACGAAACCATCCAGTGGTTAGCTGAGACCGGAGAGCCGTACCCGCAGGAACTGCGAGATGAACTCCAGCCACGCATTGACAAACTTAAGTCTTCACAACATGCGAAACGGGCACTGCCTCCGCCTCCGCCGGTACCGACCAGGTGGACGGAGCGATCCGCAGCAAAACAGCCAGTACAAAAAATGCAAGCAGATGCTCCACAGGACCCTAAATGTACGCAGAGCACGCCACAGCAAGTGGCTGACCGAGAGCGGCAATACATGGAATTGCAGTCTATCATTCATCAAGCAAACCAACAAACGTTGGTAGATAGCAGAACAGCGGCGACCAAACAGACCCAAAAACCAGCCAATTTGCTGGCCGCAAGTCAACAAAGCACAGACAATGCAGCAACCGTCGCATCGTCCAATCCCAGTACAGGCGTGATGGCAGAAGCTCCAACCCCACAGCAAAGCAAGCCACCTGACAAAATCAGTGCACAATCATTATTTCACAGAAGACCAGGCCCACCATCGGCCCTGCCTGCGAACAAAGCGCAAACGGATACCCCGGGTACCGGCGTGTTATCCTCTGACTCTCACTCTGCAACTCACAGCAAAGATGATGAGCAACAACAACCTACGGAACAGCTCGCAGCCCACGACGACACATCAACAGAAGAATCGTCGCCTGCAGATGCACCCAAAGCATCGCCAGAGACTCAGGCAACTGACACCGCTGGTGCTAGCAGCCCTGAGCCCGCCAGTGACTCCAAGCAGGACGTCGACCTCGCCGCAGCGGACATCCCAACGTTGCAGAACATGGAAAAGACAGCCTGTGAAAGAGTGGCCTCCTATGAAACGCGACTCCTCAATGCCCGCGAGCACCTTACTCGCATTAGAAAGCGCCTTAAAAGAATGCAAGATGCCCACTCACCAGGCACTCCGCAACCCTCTCCTGTTGCAGATATGGAAATGGAAATCATTGACTGACCGTACAGACAGCTAGCACTGTGTGCACCTGACTGTGTGAAATCACCTGATCAGTGCCATTTCTAATGCCGCCTACTCCACAGATGCGTCAAGGGAAAAGCAGCTGCGTGCCAGGCTGATACCCCCCAAACCTGCCGTAAGGGAGAGTACCCACTCAAGTACGACCCCCATAAACTGGGGCAAAGGGATTAATGGGTTTTTCAATTCGTTTGGACTGTCTGCTAAGTCTCCTTGCTAGGTGTGTGTCCCAGGTCCTGTCACCGTTGGTCACCTCAACGTCTGTCGAACTAACATGTACTTTGGGTCAGTAGTTTGCATAAACTGTTAGTGGCTCAATTGTTCGCACTGCAGCTTTTGTGGCTCCACTAGTTTTTCATAGCTAGGTCAGCCATCTGACATCAATTCGCACACCAAGGTGTAAGACAAACCCTGATTGTTTTGCTTCCTCCCTGTTTCACCTCCAACGCATTGGCCCTGCAAGGGGGAACCCTGACCCCGGGTGCCGGGTGTTCGGGGTTTCCTTAGCCTAGCCAATCCTGTTGATATACTTTTGCACTCGCTGCCCGTATAGCATTCACTATCTTCGGCTAGTCACTTGGCACCTGACACCCGGGCACCGGCTGTTCAGGGTCAAGCTGGCGTCAACATGCTGCAACAGCTTATGACACCAAATAGGTTCATTTCCTTGACGTCGCCTGACCCTGATGACTCAGAGACAGACATCGAACCAGCAGAGCCAACCGCCCCAGATAACACAGTCGAGGATGCGTCAATGCACAGCGATACAGAATACTTTGACGCCCTCGAGACAGATGATGACGTTCCGTATTTCCAACAAGGGACAGAGCCTCCCCCAAAGGAGAAGTGGGAAATTGCCGCACCTATCGATTTCTTGAATGTCCAAGAGGTCACACAGTTAAGCCACCAGCTTGACCAACTGTTCCTCTCGCAAAAAGAAGTTGAGACCCCGCTCGGCATGGACGACATAAAACAGAGGTGGAAATGGGACGATGTCGGCTCCTGTCGAATGCCCCGGTCACCCCTGACATACCCTGCACTCATGGTGGACGAAGGGAACGGCATCCAACGCCCCGCAGCCAGCCAGGTCCATCATAGAACGCTCTTCCAGTGGATAACAGATAATCTCTCATGGTTACCTCAGTATGCCACCGTCTATGTTTATGTGGACAACCGCAAACTGTCAGGCACTGATCCTCCAGCCTACTGGCCGCATTTCGCACCCTGGATCAAAGGCCGATGTACAGTGGCTGGCCCTTACCAGGAGAAAACTACTGCGATCCATTTTCCCATTCATGCTGACACAGGTTTGCATCAGGTCCATTATACCTGGGCTGGTGCTGCAGCTCTAGAGGCACTGTGTTTAATGTTCCCCACTGTGAATTTTGCTCTCATCGACTCTGACTGCGTGCCGACTTCATTGTTTGAAATAGCCGAACTCGTCAATCTCATGACGGATAAGGCAAGCAGAGCCGCAGCAATGCAACATAACACAATGGCTAGCTCTAACCAGTGCCCTCCAGCAGTACTCCTTGCCACAGAAGCCAAAGCTGAACTTAATGCCGGCTTGATCATCGTGACAGGGCACGTCCCGACCGAGGCACCTGATGTAGAAATGGCCCAAGCAACCTCGGAAACATGCATGCCACCAGCCCCTGCCCCAAGCTCCTCTCCGAGTGCTGCACCCGCCCCAAAGGCACGACGAATAGCCCACCCTGCCAATCGCACAGCAGATGATTGGGTTACCGCACTCCACGATAGCAGAGCCAGTTTCCTAGCTACAACCGCTGTGCCAGAAGACCCTGCGGAAGCAATGAGGGGAGGACTGCTTCTCACCCCCCTACTCGGCTGTAGGGCTAGAACCCCACTTGACTGGACACATGCATGGGCAATGTTGGGCGAATGGGCGGGAGCCATTGCATTCCCCATCCCGGAGCGAGGAGAATGGCCACGTCACGGGGATGGCCGATACCTTAGACCGGACTTTGTCGAGCGAACCCCGCCATTCCTTACCTGGGCACGCCCCATTTTCGAACAAGGTGCACTCTCCCCTCTGTCAGTTTTCCCAGCCGACTTCCCCATACTCTGTCTTCCAGGAGACAAACTGTTCCAAAGCAAGGAGTTATCCATAGGGTATAGTCTGCCGCCTATAGTGCACGCCTTCCATGGGAGCAAAGTAGGCCTAGGACAACAACTCCGACAGTGGCTAAACAAAGGCCTGCAACCGCTTGCTGTGTCGCTCATAGGAGTCGACGAGGCACCACCTTTGTGGACACACCCCACAGGCTGCGATTTTGTTAGAGGGAGTAAACTAATCGCCAAGCCGCATGTCCTGCAAAACAGAAGCCTTACCAAGCTGCAGGTGTTGCTTCTTCAGAGTCTGTGGACACCGGTGGAAGCCCCCAACAACAACAATGACCATACACCCTGGTCCAAGACTTGCGATCCTGCCATTGTTTTTTGCGGTCAGCATGCGAGCCTCCAGCTCCCCAGTGCCCCAATCCTCCCTCTGCTGGAAGCGCTGCAACGGCGACTGGGCATTGACCCTGGCAACGCAGAACTAGCAATCAACGAAGTACTTGCTAGCCATACTGACCCCCAATATACTGCTTGGAAACTCACTGTCATGGATAACACCTCCTGGCAACTCAATGACGCTGACCCAGGGTCCCTGGAAGTTCAGTGCACTGGGTTGGGTGGAGGAGAACTCGATGAAGACTGGGACGTACTGCTAGCCTGCAAAAAGGAAGCACATGTTTACGGGCCATCCCTTAGCAAACAGGACGATTGGAATGCAAGAGCTGGCACGGTAGCAGGCACTGCTCACACACAAGAATACTTGCTCCTGCACATCGCCATGTTTCCCATAGGTGCACACTTCTGGTGCCGCGTCTTAGGCATGCCCAGTGCGAACCAATTGCAAGCGCAGATCATCAGTCGGGCCATGAAGCTGTTGCGCTTCTGTCCCATCATCCCAGCACACAGGAAACCGCCGTGGCCCGGGTACATACATGGCCTGCGACTTTTCACTAAGTTGCTAGTTGCACACCCGCTAGTCGGAGTATGTCTGCCCCCTGAAATCCGCCCAGTCGATCTTCTGAGATTAACAGGATACATGGTAGGCTCCATCTACATTCGAGGGCACAGCGCTGGCTCGTACGCAGGAATGGTATGGGAAACTATCCTCTCAGAATTCCCAGACGTTTGTGGCAAAACCGTGCTAGCAGCCATTGCGCTACCACCATCGCTGCTCACGACATGCAATTTATCACAGCTGAGAGAGATCCACCTCATTCACCATGCAGATGACAGGCTCTGCGTATGGAACCCGTCGAACCATGACATCAAGCTGTTTAGGCAACGGGGCTTTAAAATTACGCATATCACAGGATGGAGAGCGTATCTCGGTACTGCACAACATAACTACTCGCATTGGACAAGAGTTGCCCTCCCAGAAGGACGGCCAGATATGGAGCAGTTAGAAGGTACCCCTGGAGTGCTTCCCTTCGAAGTGTACTCACAGGCTCCCCTCCGTCTGATCTCATGGTGCAGTTTTGAGCTCTCAAGAACTGCCAGAAAACTCTTGCGTGAATTAGCGGAAATGTGTGAGCTACCTGAAACCACGACACGGGCACTTGTTACACACATTGCTGCCCACAACTCAGAGGTCAAAACTGAGCAAGAGGCAACCCAATACTTAGCCACGTTGGCAACAGTCACCATTTCCTCAAGGACCAAGTTGCTCAACTATACCACTATGGTACAACATTTCCTTGGCACCTTGCAATTGCCCCTGGCTGTCTACATGTTAGACTACTACTTGCCCATGCTCAGTCCAAATGAAGGCTATAATGAAACAGGGTTAACAATGCAAAGTGCAGGCCCCATCCGGCAACCATCGCAACGCATCGCCCTTGAATTCCTCTTCAAAGGCAGCGAGTTTGGACACTGGAAAGTTAAAGGCGGACAGGATGCATTCGCGTTCCGACACCCAAGCCTGGGCAAAACTGAAGTGTTCAGCCTGCTAGCCAGCGATGCACACCATCACAAAGTCAGCCCCATTGGCACGGGTAGGCTCATTGCCATGGTGGGTACAGCGGACGCACTAGCTTATGATGGAGATGACCTGCAAATCCTTTTTGGCTTGGTCCTCGCCATCACACCACGCGCAGCCAAAAAAAAGGATGAGCTGGCCGCCTCACGCATATACAGACAGTGCAACCCTAAATTCATCGAAGTTGCTTTCCTCTCAGGACCGGCCATTGAGTTTTTTGCAAAGGAACAGCTTGAAGCCCTCCAAGACCTGTATAGTGCCTCCGGCCAGTACCTGGACCCCATTGATGCAACCGTCCAGGGACAGAAAAGCCCGGTCCCCCAGACCTTCTTTCTCAATACAATGTGGATGTTCGGATGTACTAAGCCTACCCGAGAGCTTACCGCAGTTGCGCAAACCCCCCCGTGCAGGTACCACCTGGGATTAGGCATCTACAATGTCCAAACAGCAGTAGAAGGAATGGATGGCAACAAAAGATCACATTTCTTGCATTTGTGCGGCCAGTTGCTCCGCCTAGTGCTAATTCCATGTCACGTGGAGGGCGAACTTCACCCCTGGACCCGCTCCACTGCACTGTCCTTTGCCGCAGAGCTCGATGGACATGTCTTGGGCACACTCTGCGCAGTGACAATGGCGTTGCTCACCAATCGGTTAGACCTGTGTATCCAAGGGCTTTTCGGCGCAGGCAAGTCGAAATCGATGGCAATCCTCATCCTGGCCTTGATTGAAATCGACACTACCGACAGCCTCAAAATATTGTTCATTTGCAAAGAGAACTCCGGCACTCGATCCTTTGCGGACCTCCTCCTATGGCTCGACCCCCCGTCGGGGGTGTTTGGGCGCATAGGTAGGCTGGTGGGAGACCAAGAACGCGACAAAAGTAGCTACTCCCACACAAAATTCGACATACACCCGAGAGACAGAAGGCAGATGCTGAATAAGTGTCAGTTAATTCTAGCCACTGGAGGAACAGTAGCCCAGGACCTGACCATGCAATGGTCCACCATGGGTGGTTTTATGCAAGAGCTCTCCCTCCTAGTCATTGATGAGGGCCAGCAATATGGCACTGACCGAGAAATTGCAGTCATCAGCTTACTGAGACAGCAACCCCTGGTCCTGTGGACAGGAGACTCTGAGCAGACACCCGGCGGCATTGATCGTGCAGCTCGCAACGCGAAACGATCACGACAGCTCCTGTTGGCCAAGAAGCATGGGCTACGAAGTGACCGCAATTATTATATGCCAGCCAACCTTGCTGATGCAATGATTCGACTACTTGATGGTTCGGCCAATGAAGGCTTGGCGGCCCTCAGTCAAATCCTCAAACGAGGACAGCCCACTCTAGGTCAGCTATGGGCAAGTCACCTCTCCCCGCAGGATGCAGAAGACCTTAGTACAGCCAGCACTGTTCTCCCAGGCCTACGAGCCCAATTTGAAGCAGCCCCGCCCAACATGCAACGGTGCTCCCGCTTTGTGGATTCAGAACTGCTGGCAGGTACCGCTCTCAATTTTCCACGGTCTCTCGTGCGCCTTGCCTGGATTTTGCAGCATGCCGCTACCCTCCTGCCCATGGCTGGTGACATACAAGCAGTCTTAAACTCCCAGACCGCCGGTGTAAGCGACATCCATGCCTGGGGGTTAATGCTTCCGTCCAGCTCCAGGGTTAGTCCTGTGACATACCATGCAGTGGTTGCAGTTAGATATCCTAATCTTTGCAGAAAGATCAATGGCCTATGGGAACTAGGAAGTTTTGCTTCGGGAGGCCTTCCCGACAAGCCACCAGGGTTCCAACTAGTGCTCTGGGATACTAATGCTAGGATTAACGGTCTGGTAGCGACGGATTTAGAAACTCTTGTGTCAGAAGTACTCAGCCCCTTTCCTCACAATGCGGGATTTGCCGATGGACTTTTCACAATGACCACAGCAACTGATCATAAGAACAATTTGAACCGCTCCGCGCTCAAAAGAGATTATGTTCGCACCCTGCGTGTAGAAACAATAGCCAATTCGGCAGGAGGAACAGCGCAGGTATCAATCGTGGCTCAGCCCAGTATTGGATTTCTCAACACTAAGTATTACTCCAATGGCTCTCCTACAGAAGATACGGAAGACTGCCTAGGCAGAATCACTGTCGGACTCACCCGGTCCAAATCGTTAACCCTGCTGGTCTCCCCGCTAGACATGATGGGGCTCATGGGCATGGCACAGGTGATTGCTGCAATTGCATATGGCATCCGGGGCCTACGAAGAGGAGAAACGACATGGAGCATGCCAAAATTTGACCCTGACCCAGTCCAAGAGAATCTAGCCCAACTAAGCCGGTGGTCACTCAATTCGGCACCAACCTGGGAGTACCCTCCCCTTGCAATTGCCAATCAATACTACGATCAGCAAGCTGACGAAGTGAAGCGAGCAAGATATCGGCTGATATTGGTGCGAGGGTCAGACCTTAGATGGCTGAACAGGGAGCGCTTCCAAGAAGTTCAAGCAGGGTTACGAGCTCAACACAAGTGGCTCCCCGAGCAGAATCTCCCTTTCTCTGAAGTTGTTCTATATGCCTATGCTGCTGATCGCACACACTTTCCCACCTACGTGTGCCTACCAACAGGACTGTACAAAGCACGCACCGGGCACATAGTAGCACAGACGGGCCCAGACCAGGAGATTCTGTCCCTGCCCGGCATATACTTCTTTGATGGATGGCGTTTACACCCGAAGTTGCCGATCCCAGACCACTTGCCACGCGCAAAAGAGGCGCCAGTCCAAGGTACCGCTCCCAATGCACCTGCCCCAGGTACGGAACCCAAGCGGTCGCCAGAAGAAGAGGCACGAGATATCCTCGCAGTAGCTGCCAAGAACCAGCCCGACGATGGACCAAGCACAAGAAGAGCAGCTGTTCGCGCATGCAAGTACTTACGGGCCATGGTCAGCCAATATGAAACCACCATCCAAGCCGTGCACAGTGCCGCCCGCACCCACACGCAAAGAAGCAAAGGCACGGTGGGACCTGCAGTTGACTATCGCCCACAAGGAGAAGCCCTCCCCGTCATCTCGGCAGACCTAACCTCCGAATTGTTGCATTGTTTATCCACGCTCCCAGACCCATGGCCCCTAGCTAAGATCACCATAGACATGGAGAAACCGAGCCAATGGGTCTCAAAGTTGTGCAGACTTTACTTTGCTGACGAGTATGCCAAGCGAACAGTTGGATTGCCCTCGCGTAGGCATGTTCCGGACATCGCGGGTGCACTACGAGCAGTTCAAGCCATCCTCCCTAAACTCGAAGTCAAAATGATTGAGTTTTTAGCTGAATGGATGGTAACTCTTCTAATGCCAGCCTCGCACGTATTGGAAGTGAGGGCACCTCACCTTTCCTTTATGATGCTTAAGGAATACTGGTTCAGAGAACTGTATTTAGGCCTGAAAGTCACAGCGTCCTTCGACCGCTCTGAATCATACACTAGAGTGATCGATGGTCAAGTACGATGTATCACGCCTGAAGTCAAGCCGCAGAACCTACAGGTTATCTGGAATGTGCAGTTCATCACAGTCTTTGTGCCGGCATGGATGATCCCGCCCGTCTATCATAGCCTGCGCAGAGAAAGCATTAAAACTGCAAGTTCTGCAAGTCCCATAGGAGTCCAGTCAGTCCGTCCCACCTGGTTTGAAGACACAACACCCAGGGACACTACATCCCAGCAACCTCAAGACCCTCAAAAAGAGCAACCCCAGCCATTGCATGGGCTGAAGTTAGTCATCAAAGAAGAGGTGCTGCCAGCGACTGACCAACCACAATTCCAGTCACTTGAGCTGCTGGCTGGCAGAGGTCTCTTAGCACCTGACACATGGAAGTGCAAACGTGCACAAGTCAGCCTTAAAGCAACTATTGATGTCCCAATGTTGGGTACAATCATAGAGGAAAATGGTGACGGACTCCTGGAAGATTCCCATATGCCTGTGGGATGGCCACGGATGGCCACTCCACATCGATGGCGCTGTCAGACAATGCTGTATTCACAGAGCTGCTAGCTTACAAGAATTAGATGATATGCTCAAAGAATATGACATGAAAAGGGATTCAGTAGAAATCAACCGTGACGCGCCACAATGGTCCCATCATGCAGTATGGAACCGAAAGTATATGGAACCGAGACCAGGATACACACTGGAGCAACTATGGGCCGACTCCGAACCTGCCATAAGCAAAAAAACGACCACGTCATATGATGTACAAACAAATGACGTGCAACGTGCAGTAGCGGCCATTCAGCATTTCCCGTCCCCCGTTCCCCCTGATAACCCCTTCATACGAACACTAGGGACACCGGCTGCCCTAAAAGCCCCACCGCAGACGGACACCCTAGCGCAAAGAGCTCTGGAAGAATGGGAACGCACTTTGTGTGAAAACAAGGCAGTGGCAATCCTCGCCGAGATCCAAGCCGGCCGACCAACTATAATCCACAAAGATGGGGGTGAAATGCTCATTGCCATTGTCCTTGATAGGCCACTGGCGGAAGCAAGGGAACTGGTTGATGACCCTGCGGCATTCACTCGAGAAATGACGCAGATCCTGCGTGACAAGCAAACCCACCCGCTTATCGCCCAAATGATGAAACCAGCGGCGAGCAGTGATCCACCCCCCGCCGCTGCTGCAGCCAGTGGTGCTAGTAGCAGTGGAGAGCCCCGCGCTGCCTCACACGAGCAGTTCCAGTGAGCCACATGAAGTAACGCAGAGTCCCCAAGTTTATCATCCATGCAGTTAGCGTGTAACTTGCCTTAGGTTGAGCGGTGTTGTCACCATGGGGTACTCATGGTTGATTACCACCCGCTGCAATCACTCTTGCTGTCAGCATGTCGGAGCCAATCGGGGAAGGGAGGCGGTAGGGGGCGGGTATCTTAATCCTGCTCTGGGTTTTTAATTTGTTTTTGTTCATGTTGTCTACCTTAATTGTTGCATGGTAGTTTAGTGCGATGTCAAAGTACATCAAGCCATGGCGCCCGTTGCTGTTTTGCTCAGGCAATCCAGTGCCTGCATTGCTTGAATGCCACCTGACCATATGAGCTCAGTGCAACCAAGTGAAGTAGTATGCCTGCCTCAAGAACCCCAGACTCACAATGAGGCACAGGATCTCCTCCTTTTGCAGGACTATGTGCACAGACTGACGAATACTCTCAGAACTTTGGAAGACACCCACGCCGTATTGCAGCAAACAGAACTCCTTGCAGGTGTTATCAACGAGCAAGACTGCAGAGACATTCGCACAGCCTGCTGTTGCATTAGAAGTCTGCGCATTCGAGTAGAAGCCCGTGCCAATGTTACAGAACGTGAAGTGATTAGTCGACAGCTACAGCTCATGCATGCGAGCGTACAACATTACCAGACTGAGGACCTTAACACAGCTGACACAAGTTGCCTGTCCAGAACCTCGTTTGAACACTTTGAGAATAGACCTGGTCCCTGGGCAGAGAAAAACGCTCGTATTCCTACACCAAGGTAACTGAGCCAGCTACCATGATCACCTGACCGCATTTAATGCAGTTGATTTCAACACCTGCTAAGTTGACCGCTTGAGCTGCGCAACGCTTGCAAGCCTGCATCCATGCTGTCGAGCTCGCCCTTCGCGAACTCGATCGCATTGGATTCAGTTTTGAAAGCGGTATACACCGCCAGACTGCACTGCAACTCCCATATATGGCTACAATCCCCCATATCACGAAGATGCATTGCATATCACAACTTCGTTGCAATATGATGATTGGAAAAGCAGTACTGAGCGGACTCTGAGGGTTTCTGAGTGCTGTTGCCGCGCCGTCTTTTTCACCCTAGATCACGTTTCACTCTCCTGTTTCACTGCGGTAGTTTCTCACCACTTTGTTGTGACCCGGCGTTGTCGGTGTTTGCTTCAAAGTGTTAGGGTGTTTAATGTCATGCCGTGAAGGCTGCTCGGTGTGATCTCGGGGATCCTGGCTGGGGGGATCCCTGGTTTCCGCATTGAGCCTTGTTGCTTCCCACACCCTTCAAGTGGCCCATGGTGATTTCGTCTTTGGTCTTGTTGTTGTTTTATTTTATGGGCCTGCCAACATGACACACAAGTTGTCATCTGCATGCGCTGAGATGATAACAAGCTATCACCTCTCGCCTCCACAGATCTGTTTCACATATAAACTGGAAATTGTCACGTCACGGTTTTGTGGCCTTGTGGCTGTTTTTCTTTTGTGTGGGTTTTGTTTGTTGTTTGGTTTTGTTTTGGTGTTTTTGTTTTGCTGTGGTTCTTTGTTTTTCGTTTTTGGGTCTTGTTTTCGTACCCTGGAACGTGACAAGCCTTTGGACTATGTATCGGTCCTTTTCCAGTTTACTTTTGCGGCCACTACAGCATTGGCCCCTGTGCTAATTAAATAATTAATGTCATTTGCAACAGGCTTAGATAGCTGTTGAACGACCTGGCGGAAGCCACATGGCATTGGACGGAAAAAAACCGCAAGAATACTTGCTGCTACACATTGCCATGTTTCCCATAGGTGCACACACCTGGTGCCGTGTCTTAGGAATGCCTACTGCAGACCAACTGCAGGCACAGATCATCAGTCGAGCCATGAAACTGTTGCGTTTCTGTCCTATTACCCCAGCACATAGGAAACCACCGTGGCCAGGGTATATGCATGGCCTGCGCCTTTTCACTAAGTTATTAGTGGCCCATCCGCTGGTCGGAGTATGCCTGCCCCCTGAAATCCGCCCGGTGGATCTTCTGAGATCAACAGGATACATGGTAGGCGCTCTCTTCATTCGAGGACACAGTGCTGGCTCGTACGCAGGGATGGTATGGGAAACCATCCTTTCGGAGTTCCCAGACATTGAAGGCAAAGCCGTACTAGCAGCCATTGCTCTGCCACCATCGCTGCTTACGACGCACAGCATGTCTCAGCATCGACAGATCCACCTCATCCACCATACTGATGATAAGCTTTGTGTATGGAACCCGTCCGACTATGACATCAAACTGCTCAGGCAACGAGGCTTTGCAATCACGCATGTCACAGGATGGAGAGCATACCTAGGCACTGCACAACACAACTATTCGCACTGGACACGAGTTGCCCTTGCAGAAGGACGACCTGATATGGCGCAGCTGGAAGGCATCCCAGGCGTGCTCCCATTCGAAGTGTACTCACAGGCCCCCCTCCGTCTGATCTCATGGTGCAGCTTCGAGCTCCCAAAAACAGCCAAAAAACTCCTGCGCGAATTGGCTGAAATGTGCGAGCCACCTGAGACCACGACACAGGCACTTGTCAACCACATTGCTGTTCACAACTTAGAGGTAAAAACGGAGCAAGAGGCCACCCAATACGTAGCCACATTGGCAACTGTCACCATTTCGTCACGGACTAAGTTGCTCAACTATACCACCATGGTTCAACATTTCCTTGGCACCTTGCAATTGCCCATGGCCGTCTACATGTTAGACTATTACTTGCCCATGCTCAGCCCCAACGAAGGCTATAATGAAACAGGGTTAACAATGCAGAGTGCAGGACCCATCCGTCAACCTTGGCAACCCATTACCTTCGAATTCCTCTTTAAAGGTAGCGATTTGGACATTGGAAAGTCAAAGGCGGACAAGATGCATTTGCGTTCCGACATCCTAGCCTTGGCAAAACTGAAGTCTTCAGCCTCCTGGCCAGCGATGCGCACCATCACAAAGTTAGCCCCATTGGCACGGGCAGGCTAGTTGCCATGGTAGGCACGACAGAAGAGCCAGCCGATGACGATGGAGACCTTCAAGTACTATTTGGGTTAGTTCTTGCCATCACGCCACGCACATCCAAAAGCAAAGATGAATTGCCTGCCTCCCGCATATACAGACAGTGCAACCCCAGATTCATCGAAATAGCCCTTCTCTCAGGGCCAGCCATTGAATTTTTCGCACAAGAACAGTTAGAAGCCCTTCAAGACTGGTATGAGGACTCCGGCCAGCTCCTGGATCCCATTGATGCTACCGTCCAAGGGCAGAAAAGCCCAGTCCCAGGAACCTTCTTCCTACACACAATGTGGATGTTCGGATGTACTAAGCCTACCAGAGAGGTTACCGCTGTCGCGCAAACCCCCCCGTGTAGATACCACCTGGGATTAGGCATCTATAATGTCCAAACAGCAGTGGAAGGAATGGATGGCAACAAAAGATCACATTTTTTGCATTTGTGCGGCCAGTTGCTACGCCTAGTGCTCATCCCATGTCATGTAGAGGGTGAACTTCACCCCTGGACCCGCTCCACTGCACTGTCCTTTGCCGCAGAGCTCGATGGACATGTCTTGGGCACACTCTGCGCAGTGACAATGGCGTTGCTCACCAATCGGTTAGACCTGTGTATCCAAGGGCTTTTCGGCGCAGGCAAGTCGAAATCGATGGCAATCCTCATCCTAGCTTTGATTGAAATTGATGCCACTGACAGCCTCAAAATATTATTCATTTGTAAAGAGAACTCCGGCACGAGATCCTTTGCTGACCTCCTCCTATGGCTCGACCCCCCGTCGGGGGTGTTTGGGCGCATAGGTAGGCTAGTGGGAGACCAAGAACGCAACAAAAGTAGCTACTCCAACACAAAATTCGACATACACCCGAGAGAAAGAAGGCAAATGCTGAATAAGTGTCAGTTAATTCTAGCCACTGGAGGAACAGTAGCCCAGGACCTGACCATGCAATGGTCCACCATGGGTGGTTTTATGCAAGAGCTCTCCCTCCTAGTCATTGATGAGGGCCAGCAATATGGCACTGACCGAGAAATTGCAGTCATCAGCTTACTGAGACAGCAACCCCTGGTCTTGTGGACAGGAGACTCTGAGCAGACACCCGGCGGAATTGATCGTGCAGCTCGCAACGCGAAACGATCACGACAGCTCCTGTTGGCCAAGAAGCATGGGCTACGAAGTGACCGCAATTATTATATGCCAGCCAACCTTGCTGATGCAATGATTCGACTACTTGATGGTTCGGCCAATGAAGGCTTGGCGGCCCTCAGTCAAATCCTCAAACGAGGACAGCCCACTCTAGGTCAGCTATGGACAAGTCACCTCTCCCCGCAGGATGCAGAAGACCTTAGTACAGCCAGCACTGTTCTCCCAGGCCTACGAGCCCAATTTGAAGCAGCCCCGCCCAACATGCAACGGTACTCCCGCTTTGTGGATTCAGAATTGCTGGCAGGCACCGCCATTAACTTTCCACGGTCCCTCGTACGCCTTGCCTGGATCCTGCAGCATGCCGCTACTCTCCTACCCATGGCCGGAGACATACAAGCAGTGTTAAATTCCCAGACCGCCGGAGTGAGTGACATCCATGCTTGGGGGTTAATGCTTCCCTCTAGCTCTCGGGTTAGCCCTGTAACATACCACGCAGTGGTTGCTGTTCGCTATCCTGATCTATGCAGACAGATTAATGGCCTGTGGGAACTGGGAAGCTTTGCCTCTGGAGGACTTCCCGACAAGCCACCAGGGTTCCAACTCGTGCTTTGGGATACTAATGCTAGGATCAACGGGTTGGTAGCGACAGACCTTGAGACTCTTGTAGGAGAGGTCCTCACTCCGTTCCCGCACAACGCTGGATTTGCAGTTGGACTTTTTACCATGACCACGGCTACAGACCACAAGAACAACTTGAACCGTTCCGTGCTTAAAAGGGATTACGTCCGCACCCTGCGTGTAGAAACAATAGCCAATTCAGCAGGAGGAACAGCACAGGTATCAATCGTAGCCCAGCCCAGTATAGGATTTTTGAATACCAAATACTACTCCAACGGCTCCCCTACGGAAGACACCGAAGACTGTCTCGGCAGAATCACGGTAGGACTCACTCGATCCAAATCATTAACTTTGCTTGTCTCCCCGCTAGACATGATGGGACTCATGGGCATGGCGCAGGTGATTGCGACAATTGCATATGGCATCCGGGGCCTCAGGAGAGGGCAAACGACATGGAGTTGGCCTGACTTTAACCCTGACCCAGCTCAAGAGAATCTAGCGCAGTTAAGCCGATGGTCACTCAACGCGGCACCAACCTGGGAGTTCCCTCCACTTGCAATCGCCAACCAATACTACGATCAGCACGACGAAGAAGTGAAGCGAGCGAGATACCGTTTAATTTTGGTGCGTGGATCGGACCTTAGAAGCTTTGTTTGTTGCGATTCCAGACCACTTGCCACGCGCAAAAGAGGCGCCAGTTCAAGGTACCGCTCTAACTGCACCCGCACCCGGTACGGAACCCAAAAGGTCGCCTGAAGAAGAAGCGAGAGACATCCTTGCAGTGGCTGCCAAGAATCAGCCCGAAGATGGGCCAAACACAAGAAGAGCAGCCGTCCGCGCCTGTAAGTACTTAAGAGCTATGGTCAACCAATATGAGTCCACCATCACTGCAGTACATCTAGCCGCCCGCACACATACGCAGAAAAGCAAGGGCACGGTAGGACCGGCAGTTGACTATCGCCCGCAAGGAGAAGCCCTCCCGGTCATCTCTGCGGACCTGACCTCCGAATTACTGCATTGCTTGTCCACGCTCCCAGACCCATGGCCCCTGTCCAAGATCACCATAGACATGGAAAAACCGAGCCAGTGGGTCTCCAAGTTGTGCAGACTCTACTTCGCCGATGAGTATGCCAAGCGAACGATTGGACTACCCTCACGTCGGCATGTCCCAGACATTGCGGGTGCGCTGCGAGCAGTCCAAGCCATCCTCCCCAAACTCGAAGTCAAAATGATTGAATTCTTAGCTGAATGGATGGTCACTCTGTTAATGCCAGCATCGCACGTATTAGAAGTGAGGGCACCTCACCTTTCCTTTATGATGCTCAAGGAATACTGGTTTCGAGAACTGTACCTAGGTCTGAAAGTCACAGCATCCTTCGATCGCTCCGAATCTTATACCAGGGTAATCGATGGTCAGGTTAGATGTATCACGCCTGAGGTCAAACCGCAGAATTTGCAGGTCATTTGGAACGTGCAGTTTATAACAGTTTTTGTGCCGGCATGGATGATCCCGCCCGTTTACCATAGCCTGCGCAGAGAAACCATCAAAACCGCTAGCTCTGCAAGTCCCATTGGTGTCCAGTCGGTCCGCCCTACCTGGTTTGAAGACACAACACCTACGGATGCCACATCCCAACCACCTCAAGACCCTCCAAAAGAACAACCTCAGCCGTTGCACGGGCTAAAATTAGTCATCAAAGAAGAGGTGCTAAGAAGAGGTGCTACCGGCGAATGACCAACCAGAGTTCCCATCACTCGCACTGTTGGCTGCCAGAGGCCTTCTAGCACCCGACACGTGGAAGTGCAAACGGGCGCAAGTTAGCCTCAAAGCAACCATTGATGTCCCAATGCTGGGCACAATCATAGAGGAAAATGGCGATGGACTCCTTGAAGACTCCCACATGCCGGTGGGATGGCCATTGCACATTGATGGTGCCGTCAGACAATGTTGTATTCACCGAGCCGCTAGCCTGCAAGAATTAGACGATATGCTCAAAGAATATGACATGAAAAGAGATTCGGTTGAAATCAACCATGATGCGCCTCAATGGTCCCATCATGCAGTATGGAACCGCAAGTATATGGAACCTAAACCAGGATATACACTGGCACAACTATGGGCTGACTCCGAACCAGCCATAAGCAAGAAAACGACCACGTCCTATGAAGTTCACACTAATGACATCTTGCGTGCAGTAGCGGACATTAGCTATCTCCCATCCCCCCTGCCACCTGATAGCCCCTTCCTAAGTGCGTTAGGGACAACAGCTGCTCTCAAAGCCCCGCCGCAAACTGACACCCTAGCGCAAAGAGCCTTGGAGGAATGGGAACGCACCTTGTGTGAAAATAAGGCAGTGGCAATCCTCGCAGAGGTACAAGCCGGCCGACCAACTATAATCCACAAGGATGGTGGCGAAATGCTCATTGCAATTGTCCTTGACAAGCCATTAGCGGAAGCAAAGGCACTAGTTGATAATCCTGCAGCATTCACGCGCGAAATGACGCGGATCCTGCGCGACAAACAAACCCATCCACTCATTGCCCAAATGATGAGACCCGCGGAGAGCAGTGATCCACCCGCCGCCACTGCGGCAGCCAGTAGCGCCAGTAGCAGTGGAGAACCACGCACTGCCGCACACGTGCAGTTCCAGTAAGCCAGTTGAGGTAACGTAGAGTACCCAAACTTCCCATCCATGCATTCAGCCTTTAACTCGATTTTGGTTGAGGTTGTGGTCACCATGGGGTACTCATGGTTGATTACTGCCCGCTCCGATTACCCTTGTTTGCAACATGCCAGAGCCAATACGGGACGGAAGGTGATGGGGGGCGGGTATAATTATTCTTTTCTGGGTCTTTTCTGGGTGTGTTTGTTGTTTGTTCGTGTTGGTCTACCTTAATTGTTGTATGGTAGTGTAGTGCGATGTCAAAGTACATCTAGCCATGGTGCCCGTCGCTGTTTGACCTGCGCCCAACCAATCTTTCAACCGGCCCAATGATGTGCACTACACCTCCTCATGCCGCTTCTCGGCCATGGCTGCAACACGCCTAGTGTCAGCTGCATGCTCTGAGGATTTTGGTCTACACATCAACCTGTGGACGACTTAGACCTTTGAAATGGAGCGACCAACTCCCACCAAAGACGCTGCTGTGCATCGACTTGCAAAGTCCATCACACAAATGACCCTCTGCCAGGTCACTACCAGTGAAGTCGATGATGCCACCAAACTTCTGGAGAAAGCCCGACAGAAGCTTCAAGGCATCCAAAACATCCCACCCCAGAGGGTCAGTGACATTGAGGCGACTATACGCCAACTCCGGCAAATTGGCTGTATCCTGGACAGTTGCACTATATCTGCCTGTTACGAAGTAACCCAGGCACAGAAAGCCATACTGCAGCTGCACCATACAGCCAAGGGAGCCAGCACATCATCTGAAGAACTCAATGCACAGATATCACCGCGCACTGATGATGAGTACAATCTCCCATATCACGAAGATGCATTGCATGAGCACTAGCATAGTGGTGCTACATACAAATTTTGATGCAATATGATGATTGGAAAAGCAGTACTGAGCGGACTCTGAGGGTGCCCTGAGTGCTGTTACCGCGCCGTCTTTTTCACCGTAGACCATGTTTCACTCTTCTGTTTCCTGCGGTAGTTTTCTCACCACTTTGTTGCGACCCGGCGTTGTCGGTGTTTGTTTCAAAGTGTCAGGGTGACTGTTATGCCATGAAGGCTGCTCTCTGTGATCTCGGGGATCCTGGCTGGGGGGATCCCTGGTTTCCGCATTGGGCTGTGTTGCTTCTGCACCCTATGGATGGCCCATGATGATTTGTGGTTTTTGCGGTTGTTTTTGTTAATGGGCCTGCCCAGCATGACACATAAGTTGTCATCTGCATGCGCTGAGTTGATACTAAGCTATCACCTCTTGTCTTACCAGACCTTTTTCACATAACTGGTACCCTTCACGTCACTGCTTTTGGGCTTGTGGTTTTCTGTTGTTTGTTTTGTGTGGGTTGTTTTTGTTGTGTTTTTGCTTTGTTTTTGTTGTTTTGTTTTTGCTGCTGGTTTGTGTTTCGGTTTTTGTTTACTAGTGACGTGATAAGGGAATAGGACTATGTATCGGTCCTTCTCCAGTCTTGCGGCCACTACAGCCTCGGCCATTGCGTGAATTAGTTAATTAATCTAATATGCAACATGCTTGGAAACATGTTGAACGACCTGGCGGAAGCCATACGGCGTTGGACGGAAAAAAATCATCGAGCCTGCAAGAATTAGACGGCATGCTCAAAGAACATGACATAAAAAGAGACTCAGTTGAAATCAACCATGACGCACCTCAATGGTCCCACCATGCCGTATGGAATCGATGGTACATGGAGCCGGAACCAGGATACACACTGGAGCAACTATGAGCTGATTCCGAGCCTACCATAAGCAAGAAAACGTCCACGTCACATGAAATCCAAACAAATGACGTCTTGCGTGCAGTAGCAGCCATTCAGCACCTCTCACTCATCCCCCACGCCACCTGATAGCCCCTTCCTAAGAGCGTCAGGGACATCAGCTGCTCTCAAGGCCCCACCACAAACTGACACCCTGGCGCAAAGAGCCCTGGAGGAATGGAAGCGCACTTTGTGTGAAAACAAGGCAGTGGCAATCCTCGCAGAGGTGCAAGCCGGCCGACCAACCATAATCCATAAAGATGGTGGCGAAATGCTCATTGGTCATCCATGGGTACCCCATGGTGAAAAAGCATCTTAACCCAGGTCGAGTGTCATACATGGTAACCGTGGGCACCCCACGTTAGCCCTAGTAGCTTACTGAAACTGCACGGACTGACTGGTGCAGGGTTCATCACGGCTGCCGGTGCTACTGGATGCGGCCTTTGCAGGGAGTGGGTCACTGCTTTCAGCTGGTTTCATCATTTCGGCAATAAGAGATGGTTTGTTTTTCGCGCAGGATCCTGGTCATTTCGCGGATGAAGGCTGCAGGGTCATCAACTGGTGCTTTCGCTTCCGCTAGTGGCCTGTCCTAGAGAGTGACTATTTTTGTTGTAAGCATGCCGGAGCCAATATGGGACGGGAGCGGTGGGGGCGGTTATAATAACCCTTTTGTTGGTTTTTTGTCTGTTTGTTCGTGTTGTTTTACCTTAATCGTAGTATGGTAGTGTAGTGCGTGTCAAAGTACATCTAGCCATGGTGCCCGTCGCCGTTTGACCTGTGTTCAACCAATCTTTCGACCGGCCAAATGACTTTTATCACACCTCCCCATGCCTTTCCTCTGCCAAGTTTGCAGCACGGTGAGTTTTAACTGAATGCCCAGAGGCCCTACGTCTCCGAACAACCTGTCAAACACCTTAGCCTTTTGGGATGGAACGACCAACTCCAGTTAAAGATGCTGCTGTCCATCGCCTTGCAAAGTCCATTACCCAACTGACCGTTTGCCAGGTCACTACCAGCGAAGTTGACGATGCCACTAAACTTCTAGACAAGGCATGCCAGAAGCTTCAAGGCATACAAAACATCCCATTCCAGAGGGTCAATGACCTTGAGGCGGCCATACGCCGACTCCGCCAGATTGGCTGTATATTAGATAGTTGTACTATCTGCCAGTTACGAAGTAACCCAAGCGCAGAAAGCCATACTGTTGCTGGATCATACAGCCAAAGGAGCCAGCACTTCATTGGAAGAACTCAATGCACAGATATCGCCACGTACTGATGATGAGCACAATCTCCCATACCATGAAGATTACCTGCAAGAGCACTAGCACAGCGGTGCTTACCGCAACCGCAATTTGATGCTGATGCTTGAAAAAGGCACAGAGCCTTTCTGCGCTCGTGGCAATGCACATGGATAACCCCTGCGAGTATGATGATTGGAAAAGTACCACTGAGCGGACTCTGAGTGTGCCCTGAGTGCCGTAGTCTTGCTGTCACTTTCACATTAGATCTTGTTTCACTCTCCTGTTTCACTGCGGTAGTTTTTCTCACCACTTTCGTTGCGACCCGGCTTTGTCGGTGTTTGCTTCAAAGTGTCAGGGTGAATGTCATGCCGTGAAGGCTGCTCTTTGTGATCTCGGGGATCCTGGCTGGGGGGATCCCTGGTTTCCGCATTGAGCTTTGTTGCTTCCTGCACCCGCTGAAGTGGCCCATTGTGATTTTGTGGTTGGTCTCGTTGTTATTTATTTTTTATGGGCCTGCGTCAACATGGCACACAAGTTGTCATTTGCATGTGCCGAGATGATACTAAGCTATCACCTCTTGCCTCAATTGACCTTTTTCACCCATAACTGGTAACTGTCACGTCACTGCTTGGTGGTTTGTGTTGGTGTTTGCTTTTTGTGTGTGTTGGTTTTTGTTTTGGTGTTTTGTTGTGTTGTTTCTCGGTGCTTTTTTGTTTGTTTTCTGATGAACGTGACAGTACATAGGACTATGTATCGGTCCTCCACCAGTTTACTTTTGCGGCCTCTACAGCATCGGCCTTGCGTGACTTAATTAATCAATTTATCTCAAATGCAACATGCTTTGAAACATGTTGAACGACCTGGCGGAAGCCATGAAGGCGTTGGACGGAATAAAAACATATGTCCTTGTACAAATGGTCTTTTCTGCTTATGCTCATGTAAGGATCGAGCCTTTAGCGCGACATCAGCCACACTCGAGGAAAAAAAAATCCGTTCTTGCGGTTTGCTGCTTGAGGCCCAGACACCACAATGGGGACCACATTGGGAAATTCAGGCACCACATTGGGAGATCCAAACACCACAATGGGTACCACTCGAAACTGAGACGGCATTTCATAAGACTGCAACCTCTTTGAAGAAGAAGATGAGCTTCATGCCCATTGTGGTCCCATCCAGGGTGCAACAGATGTTGATTGGACCCCTGTGCGGCTGGAGACGTTTTATGGAAATTTGACACCCTATGAGAGCACCCTTTGGGTAAGGGTGAAGCGACATGCCATTCATCATGGTTGTATAGTTTGTGCACAGAGGATACGTGGAAGGCTACTGCAAGAGTTCATCGCGTCATGGAAGATTGGTAGAGAACATTCTACTTATTGCGGAAGGAATCTGGTATGTGACCAACATGTATCGCAATATTCTATTGGTCTTCGAACTTATCATTTCTGACATCAGGATGATGTCATGGATCAGGTCAATACTGATTGTGGTATATTGATCAGTTCTACATCTTTTTCTGGATTCGACTTGAGTCTGGTACAGCTTATTGCTTGAGCTGAAGATACCTATGTTGGTTTGACATTGAGATTACTTCTTGTGTCGTGGGCACTGAACACAGAGAAGTTTATTCTCTCCAAGTGATGAGAACACAGCTAGAAACTCTTGGAGAAGAGTTTAAGCTAGCTGGAAATATCTGATGGAGAGAAGCTACTACACTTTGAGTTTGGACATTGAGATGCATTGGCATTGTGAAGACAATGGCCATATTTGGGCATCTTATTTGTCTGAGAGTTTTGTGATGAGATGTTTCGGTATTGTGAGGACAATACCTACATCATCGTCATCGTGACCTATGGATCATACACTTGATCTTATGGTGTGCATTTTATCGTTCCTGAGACGACTTTGGTTATCTCTATGATAACGACATTGTTTTGAGACGACTTTGGTCTACATTGTGGATTGGCTATTACAGTGGTCGAAAGATTTCAGCGATACAACTGTATTTTCTATTCTACATTGAAGTTGGAAGCTGTGAGATGCTATCTCTATGTGGAAAACTGATTTGGAGAAAGAACTTTGTGTTCTGACTATGTTTTGTATCCAGAAGAAGGTTGTACAGACACCTTGTGTGAATCACTTCGTTCTTGAGAAGTTAGTCAGCTTGTGACTAATGAGCTGGTTATTCACGTTTGGATGAGAACCAGTTTGCTTTGAGAACTTTTGGAAGTGTTTCGATGTTTTTGAATTCATCTAGTGAAATTGAGTTTTGTAGACTTCTAGCAGCTGGAATAGTTTCAACAAACCTTTATTTGAAGAACTTGAGGTTTGTTAACTGGAAACCTGGAATCGAGTTTACCAGTTGAGACATCGGCTCGAAGGACTGGTGTCAGAAGTTCATTTAATGAACAAGAGCTGCTGTGTCACATAACTTGACATAAGACAGACCGACACAGGGAACACGAACATCTCTGTTTCTTCGTCTTTCTTCGTTCTTTTGCTTGTTTGTTGTGTTTGTGTTTCCCCGTGACTGATCGTGTTGCGTCTGGAGCGAAAAGAAGGAGCTTGACGTCAGCATGTGGGAGTCGAGGGTGAAACAATCCTTTTGACACGGTATTGCTTTAGTTTAATTAGGTTTGTGAATTTACGCTCTGCGCTTGTGTTTGGTGTGCGTGGTTGACGTACGCGTCTACCTGCGTAGTTCTGTAGGAATTTTGGATGAAGCGTTTGATCTGACCGCAGATCTGTGCACGGCGCTTTTTCTACATGGTAGCGGAGCTCTGCGGAGCTACCCACACCATTCTCCGCTGACCCTTGTTGCAGTGTACTAAGGACGTCATCTAAGGTGAAGCTGAGATCGTTTGTATTGAGCTCCTGAATCTTCTGCAGGGATCTGTGTTGAGCTTGTACTAAGGTTCTGAAGTGATCACTAGGTTGGTATGCTGCGGGTGTAAAGTCAAGGGCATCGAAGAGCTTGAGTATTCTTGATTCAGGTGATGTGTTTTTGTCTCACTTCATTTTTGTGGCATGTTGGCTGTAAGATCATTTGTTGAAAGTGACTTGTCAATTGATTGCCGGAGATGACATGTTTTGGAATGTTTGGAGTATCTCGACAGGCTGAGGTTGGGAGTAAGTCCTGGAGACACAAGTGAGGTGTTTGGACAGTGAAGACTCCGACAGCCTACCTGGAGATGAACATTGAGAGTATCTCGACAGGCTGAGGTTGGGAGTAAGTCCTGGAGACACAAGTGGAGTGTTTGGACAATAGGGACTCCGACAACTGGCCTAGAAGTTTTGAAAGTAAAAGTTGAGAAACCACTGGATTTTGGTTGGAACCGTAGCGTTTAAGCTCAAGGAAAGTATCGCCATACAGCCTGTACTAAGAATGGACAATCGCGACAACCGACCATTACGTGAAGCAATGGAGGAACAGTACATTGGTTGGATTATCGGCTTGGAGAAGGTGACGAGTGTATTTCGGCTGATACAGACTGTGCTTGTTCTCATGGAATGGCTTTTACCAACCAGCGAGACATCATGGCAATGTTCCGTGATCATCTCAGAGAGTTGGAAACCGAAATGCAGAGGCAGATTTGTGAGATGCGTGAGCATATCTTGGGTAGATACCACAGGTCATTGCAAGGTTGAAATACCTGTGACCCATTGCTGTGTGATAGATTTGGCAGATATAGGCGATAGGGTTCCTGGCAGTAGTGGTAAGCGTGAGAAAAATAGGTGGAAACGACTGAGTTGCGCTGCATGTGAGATTTGCAGTTTTGTTGTGTAAGAGGTTTGGTGACTTTGGCAAGAAAGAGAGAGAGAGAGCCTGGAGAGTCACTAGGAAGCTTGGTGATTTTGGCAGAGAGAAAGAGAGAGTCCCTGGAGAATCACTAGAAAGCATTTCAAAGAACTAGAAAAGGAAATGGGCTGGATGGCAGGGTGCTGCATAGGTCCATACTAGAAAAGTAAGAAAGAGTAACATCTCGACAGGTTGGTCAGGTTGTAGTTGATCCTGGACGCACGGAGTGCACAGTGCGTGGTGCTACTGAGCCTGGCGTCATGCCTGGAGATGACAGTTGGAGAGAGAAAGTTTGGCATGAGAACCTGGAGGGTCGGTGACCTTGGTTTAGTTGCCACATATTTGAGAAAGATTGGCATGAGAACCTGGAGGGTCGGTGACCTTGGTTTAGTTGCCACATATTTGAGAAAGATTGGCATGAGAACCTGGAGGGTCGGTGACCTTGGTTTAGTTGCCACATCTTTGAGAAACGTTGGCATGAGAGCCTGGAGGGTCGAGTTTGCTTTGTCAGTGACCTTGGTTTAGTTGCCACATTTGTGATATAATGCGTGTATAATGGAACACCTGAGGTTCAGTAGTGTGCAGGAACAGTGGAGCTTGACGGATGGTTGCACTGACTGGTAACCTTGAGATTGAAGCCTGAAGCATTGTTGTTTGCCTGGCAGTATAGGTACTGGAGTGCTGAGAGAGAGAGAGAAATAAGAACCGTCATGGCACTGAAGGCACAGTGGAACTTGGTGTTGGTATTGTTGGTTGACAACAGGCGGTGAGTAAGAATAGCCAGAGTGAACTTTGTTTGCCTGTTTGGGAACGCTGATTTTGATTTCTCAGATGCATCAGGTAACCAAGGATGTTGGTTTGAACTGCAGTTGTGGAAGTGTTTGAGTTGAGTATGTATTGCTGAAAGTCAATTATGGAAGCGACCTGTGTAGGTAGTGGAAACTGCTTTGAACTGTATTTTGAAACGAAACAGGAAACTTTGTTGTGAGTTTGTTTTCATGTTTTTCTTTGACCGGAATTTGAACAGTTTTGCAGTGTCGCAGGCAGGTCAGGTATGACTTACGTTGCTTGGATTGTTGCAGTTGCTTGTGAGACCTGGAGAGGATGTAGTCGTGAGGACTGGGACAGATGCAGAGAAGGTACATTGAACCCTGAGACAGGTAGGTACTCTGGAGTTGTTGTCAGACTGACTGGACTTTGTGTGAAGATAACTTGAATGCAAGCATTCCCCTTTTGGCTTAGAGCAATCGTACCGTACCTCTCTAGATGGATGGATGAGCATGGAGATATCTGCAAGCCAATTTTGACTGTGAGACGAGCTCTATGGTCTTTATAGCGATGATTGCCAGTGTGGTTTGCCTACGTTGGTTATGGCACTTCCTTGGTAGAAACGTAGTTGGGAACAAGATGCTTGTGATGTTAGTCGACCCTGGAGGGTTTCCTTTGCGAACCTTGGGCCATGTTGATTGGACATCTTGTACTACCAGAAGGCTGGCATGGAGTTTCACGAGATTTACAGCATTGGAGCTTTGCAGAGATTCCTGAGAGGGAAGTAGAGCGGTAGTGTAGTTTGTGCGTTTGCGTGTTGCTCAGAGTGAAAAGCAAGAGAGGGAATCTGGGATTTGAGATTTGCAATTTCTTTGAATTGAAGAGTTTTGACTTACAACAAAAAGGAAAGAAATGGGCTGGATGGCAGAGGCGCTGCATAGGTCCATAGGGAACTGGACGGCAGGGGCGATTACGACTTGCATAGGTTCCGAAAAGGAAAGAAAGGTTGTAGAAAGTCAAAACGTGGACCAGATTGCAAGACGTTGCAAGGTTCACACATGAGCTGGAGTGCAGACGTGCATAGGCTCAGATAACAGATTAAGTCAGAGAGAAAGACAAAGGGAACTGGACGGCAGGGGCGATTACGACTTGCATAGGTTCCAAAACGTGAAACTGACTGAAATGAATGTAAATGTGATGTCAGTTTGTGGCTCGGCATACTGTCTAAGTGAGAGACGAAGTATGGAGCTGTACATTCTGTTGGACTTGACTTGACATTTTGTCTGGACTTCTCATGTTTGTATAGGATTCATTCCATCGTTGCTGTTTTACTATAAGACAACTTTGGCTCAGTGTTTTGCATTTCAGCTGCCCTCACGATCGCTTTGAGATCCTTTGGCATCAATGGCAATGGAATCCATTCGTTTTTGGTTGGCTCTGACTCCTAAGCAGTTTGAGGACTTGAACAATGGCAAGGAGATCCAGCCTGACGAATATTCCAAAAGGTTTGGACTACGAAAAGACCCGATTGCTGCCGTTGAGCGTGCGCAGTACTTCAATGATTGGACACCGGAAGGTCCCAAGGGTGAGTTCTGTGCCAAGGACTATGTCCTTGTTGAGGTCGAACTGACCGCCATTGGCTATCTCCAAAAGGCCGAGGCGGGGATCCTTCTGAAGTACAAACCCAACGAATATCGTTGGCAAGGCACTATGAAGGCTTTGGAGTTTGACCAGAATGGCAACTTATTATACAAGTTTGCCGCGGACGCTCACAAGATCGTCTGAGTGGAGAGGAAATATCCTCCCAATGTATAGGTTTTTGCAATGGTTCCAGGCCGGGTGGTAGTGCTAGGCTTGGAAGCCGACGACAGCTGTGAGGAGAGATGCAAAAGCTGTGGTGAAAGAGCTGTCAAGCTGAGATTGGATTGAAATGACAATTTTGGGATGTCTTGGAACTTCAGAGTTTTGGACGATTTCGGACTGGACGGAACTTGGACTTGTGGAACTCAGTTTGAGTGGTTTTTTGTCAGCTGTCATGAGTTTTGCACTGTTTTCATTTTGCTGCATGACATGTCTATGGGCTTTATACGCGCGGAAACCACTGTGATCTGTTTTGCAGTTTTGTGAAGGGTTGTGCATGCATTGGCAGTTGGATTTGGATTGAGTTTGCGGTTTGCCACAAGTTTGTATTATTTTTGTTTTGTCTGAGACATTGAAGTTTGGTCGATCACATATTACCTGTCAAGATGTGCGGCACGCATCTTGGGGTAGTAGTGAGTGTGATCTTTGGCGGAAGTGTGATTCATCTGTTAAGGTGTGCGTCACGCAGCTTAGGATGAATAAGAGAGAGTTTGTGCTTGGCATGGCATGAAATGGCTGAGTTGTAACCTGTATGGTCAGTAGAGGGATTGTCAAGTTGAATTGCAGATTATGCCCAAGCTGTATTTGGGCCCCGGCTTATCCCAGCGAGTGCATCAGGCCTTGTCTAGGAGACTCGAAAGATTCATGGCAGCGAACGTGCCAGCTCCAGCAGTCCCGGCAGCTCCAGCGGAAGAGGGAGAATTTCCCGTGTCTGAGAATCCAGCGCTGACGGCACAGACAGGAACTGCTGAGACGGATTCAGAGAAAGAGGGAGAGCAGAATACTGCTCATATGCATGGAGATGACAAGGAAGACAAGGAGGAAAGAGATGCTGGAAGAGATGATGATAGATCGAGATCTCCAAGGTTGAGAATGCATGAGCCATTTGACCCCAGTGATGCTACAGACCTGTTGAACTCTACTACGGGCTTGGCTGTGGGAATCACTTCGATGGTCGCTGCGCTGAAGGGTTCGACGGACAAGCTTGAGACCCTTATCAAGAGTACGCATACTCTTCAGCAGGACCTTTGCCGAAGCCTAGAGGCCGTGGGAGCGGCAGTCAACAACATGGCAAGGGCATCAGAATCATTGGCTGCTGGTGTTAACCACGACACCAGCCGCGTGGGTGCGGTCGTTGGTGAATACAACAAATTGAAAAAGCATCTGGAGTGGGCACTGGATGTCTCTATGGCAGACGTGCTCAAGAAAAACAACAAGGGCCGCACGGAACGCGACCAAGCTCTGCAGGATTTGATGACCCAGCTTTTCGAATCGATGGACAAGCTACAAGAAAATATGCAGAAGGTTGCTGTGAGGATCGAGAAGGCCCCGGTGAGCCAAGAAGGGACCATGGATTATGATCCGCCGCAGCCACCCATGGGAACCCTGGGTATGTCGCAGAGTAGCCCACCAGCGGCACCGATGACGCCGGCACCTGGTGTGAGTTTGAGCTCTGGCCACCTCCCGCCTCCACCGGCAGTGCCACCTATGGTGCCACCGAGACCTATGATGCCATCGCCGCCATCGCTCCCAGTGGCGAAGTTCGTGGGCTACAGCCCGGCAAAGATGGGGGAGTTACCAATGAGCTATCCCCTGGCTCTCGAAGTGAAGGATATTAAATCCCCACCTTGTCAAGTGATCGAAGAGGTCACGGGTCGCATTAGGTGTGTTTCACCAACTCCACGTCATGACCCAATGACGGGGACGGCAGCGTTCTCCCCTTTAGGGTATGTTCAAATACAGGGGACACGAGAATACCGTAGGGTATACCCCTGATGTTCATACCTGAGTAGAGTGCCAAAGGCACCGGAATTCGCCTGGTGTGGCAACAAGAGAATAGTTGATTTTGTCAACTCGAGGTTCACTTGTTGTTTTCAGAAAGGACGATATGGCTGAGCACAGATACCAAGCTTGAGTTTAAAAGGGGGCAAGACACGCTGATTGACGCAGTAGACACAATTTTGTCTGCACGTTGTTTTGTTAGTTGTTTGAGGTTCGTTTTGTTGTCATATGTCTCTCAATGACGATGGCGAGAGCAACGTTCTTGAAGGTATTCAGAACTTGGAGTTGCTGACAGATCTGAGGGAGACATCATGAAGAAAAGTTGAAGTTGTTCTTGATTGGCTTGATTGCGGTATTTTTCATGTTTGAGTTGTTGTGTGCATGTCTTGAGTTTTTGTTGCTGGAAATATCGAACTTGATGTTGTGAGTGTTTTCATAAACATTTGGTATAATTGAGTTGTCATGGCACGTGATGAGAACCTGGGAAGAAGCTCAGACGGAATCTGAGTCTAACTAATCGGAAAAATCTTCCGGGAATCTGATGCCATGATTGCAGACATATTGCACCCTCATGTCATGGTATAGCCTCAAACAAGACATACCACACCTCCGAGATCTTTAGGATGGATCAGACGTTGAAAGGGGGACGGCGATTTATGCGATGATGAAACTGTGAGAGCTGTTCTGTCTTAGAACGTCTCTCACCGCTTCCTCATTCTGTGCCAATCTTAGCTAGTCCTGACCCTGGCTGTGAAAGATTTTCATTTAGAACATTTTGAATTTGTTGTGCAGTGACTGCGAACTGTACTTCACTTGCTTTGAATTTGAGATGAGTTGCATGAGTGATATTATTTCACTTGCGTTTTCTTCTCATACGCCTACCTTCTACCCGAAGGTGCGGATTAGCTGAAACAGTTGGCCTTTGTTTTCGTGTTGACTCCGATCGTGCGACGTTAGGTTTCGTCTTGGGTCTCGTGTGTGTGTGTTTGTTTTGTTCTGTTTTGTTCTGTTGTTGTTTGTTTGTTGTAGGAAGACAACAGCACCGTAGATATATCGTTATCGACGCCATGGTTTATCCGAGGAACTGGATTTTGGAAGACGAGCTTAGTACTGGAAAGACTTTAGGAGTCTATGGACTGAGTCTGGTATTCTTACATCTGGTTTTCGCAACAGAGAAGATTTTGAATTTGGAAGCTACGACATTATGCATGAGTCGAATGAGATGAGTTTTTGGATGATGTTTTATCATCTACCTTATGTTTTGGAAGACGTGTGCTTATTTGGATATCTTTTGATCATGGATATGATCTGGAACGTGAACATTTTTCTGCGGATATTCGATTGGTATCCGTACCTGATAGTGATGTGAGTGGATGAGATGTCATGTCGAAAGGGGGTATGGAAATTTGACACCCTATGAGAGCACCCTTTGGGTAAGGGTGAAGCGACATGCCATTCATCATGGTTGTATAGTTTGTGCACAGAGGATACGTGGAAGGCTACTGCAAGAGTTCATCGCGTCATGGAAGATTGGTAGAGAACACTCTACTTATTGCGGAAGGAATCTGGTATGTGACCAACATGTATCGCAATATTCTATTGGTCTTCGAACTTATCATTTCTGACATCAGGATGATGTCATGGATCAGGTCAATACTGATTGTGGTATATTGATCAGTTCTACATCTTTTTCTGGATTCGACTTGAGTCTGGTACAGCTTATTGCTTGAGCTGAAGATACCTATGTTGGTTTGACATTGAGATTACTTCTTGTGTCGTGGGCACTGAACACAGAGAAGTTTATTCTCTCCAAGTGATGAGAACACAGCTAGAAACTCTTGGAGAAGAGTTTAAGCTAGCTGGAAATATCTGATGGAGAGAAGCTACTACACTTTGAGTTTGGACATTGAGATGCATTGGCATTGTGAAGACAATGGCCATATTTGGGCATCTTATTTGTCTGAGAGTTTTGTGATGAGATGTTTCGGTATTGTGAGGACAATACCTACATCATCGTCATCGTGACCTATGGATCATACACTTGATCTTATGGTGTGCATTTTATCGTTCCTGAGACGACTTTGGTTATCTCTATGATAACGACATTGTTTTGAGACGACTTTGGTCTACATTGTGGATTGGCTATTACAGTGGTCGAAAGATTTCAGCGATACAACTGTATTTGGCTGACCTACATTGACAATGTCGAACAGAACATTCTATTCTACATTGAAGTTGGAAGCTGTGAGATGCTATCTCTATGTGGAAAACTGATTTGGAGAAAGAACTTTGTGTTCTGACTATGTTTTGTATCCAGAAGAAGGTTGTACAGACACCTTGTGTGAATCACTTCGTTCTTGAGAAGTTAGTCAGCTTGTGACTAATGAGCTGGTTATTCACGTTTGGATGAGAACCAGTTTGATTTGAGAACTTTTAGAAGTGTTTCGATGGTTTTTGAATTCATCTAGTGAAATTGAGTTTTGTAGACTTCTAGCAGCTGGAATAGTTTCAACAAACCTTTATTTGAAGAACTTGAGGTTTGTTAACTGGAAACCTGGAATCGAGTTTACCAGTTGAGACATCGGCTCGAAGGACTGGTGTCAGAAGTTCATTGAATGAACAAGAGCTGCTGTGTCACATAACTTGACATAAGACAGACCGACACAGGGAACACGAACATCTCTGTTTCTTCGTCTTTCTTCGTTCTTTTGTTTGTTTGTTGTGTTTGTGTTTCCCCGTGACTGATCGTGTTGCGTCTGGAGCGAAAAGAAGGAGCTTGACGTCAGCATGTGGGAGTCGAGGGTGAAACAATCCTTTTGACACGGTATTGCTTTAGTTTAATTAGGTTTGTGAATTTACGCTCTGCGCTTGTGTTTGGTGTGCGTGGTTGACGTACGCGTCTACCTGCGTAGTTCTGTAGGAATTTTGGATGAAGCGTTTGATCTGACCGCAGATCTGTGCACGGCGCTTTTTCTACACGTTTGCAGCACTTCAAGTGGACTTGGATGCATGTCCTTTTGGACCTATATGCAGAGCGCCGCGCTCAGATGGTCTCCTTTTCAAAAGGTCTTGCGAAATCACTACCTTTACAATGTTGAGTCTGGCAACCCCAAGTCCAGGTGCAGTTGCCACAGATGATCGGGTGACCCGTTTCCTGAACACAATCACACCGAATGTCGTTGGGACCATTGCAGATTTTGCTGCATTTAACTGGGTATTTTTCGAAAGCCAGACAGTCAGACCCTCACGATCCACCGATTCAAATCAGCAGCCAAAGGGGGCGATGCAGTTCCTAAGAGGATGTCAGCCCCCGGGCGTGGTTCCAGGCTGACCCGTCAGAGAGATCCTTTGCGTGGACTGGAGATTTCTGGACCTTCGGAACCTACTCATGGGCTTTACAACCTTTGCACTCAAATGGTGGCCATCTTTGCGAGCGTTGCCTACAGCTGAGGAGACTGGCGGAGCTCAATCACTTTGCAGGTTTAAACATTAGGGGCCCTGCACTACATTTGCGATGGCTGTATGGAAATTTTTCACTGGCTTGCGAAGCTTCCTGTGCGCCACTACCATCCGCACCCCTAGGAGGGTACCTGGCACAGTGACCACCACGACATTCTTGCTCACGGAGAATATATGGTAACGATTCTGTCCATGGAGGCGTTCTGGAGACAACCGCCAAAAACGAACCACGAAGTAGGTGCAAGCAGCAAACCGCAAGAACGGAGCCGAAAGAGAAAGTACAGGCAGACAACCGCCAAAAAACGAACCACGAAGCAGGTAGAAGCAGCAAACCGCAAGAACGGAGCCGGTGCCTGAATTTCGCAATGTGGTCCCCGTTGTAGTGTCTGAGTGTCTGGATCTCCCAATGTGGTGGCTAAATTTGCCAATGTGGTCCCCATTGTGGTCTCTGGACTTCCCAATCTGGTGCCTGAACTTCCCAATGTGTTCTCCATTGTGGTGTCTGGATCTCCCAATGTGGTGGCTATGTGGTTCCCATTGTGGTGTTTGGATCTCTCAATGCGGTGGCTCAATTTCCGAATGTGGTCTTCATTGTGGTGTCCAGATCTTTAATCTGGTGCCTGAATTTCCCAATGTGGTCCCCGTGGTAGTGTCTGAGTGCCTGGATCTCCGAATGTGGTGTCTGAATTTCCCCCATTGTGGTGTTTGGATCTCTCCATGTGATGGCTGAATGTAGCAATGTGGTGTCTGGATCTCCCAATGTAAGGAAAACTCAGGCACTCGATCCTTTGCTGACCTACTCCTATGGCTCGACCCCCCGTCGGGGGTGTTTGGGCGCATAGGTAGGTTGGTGGGGGACCAAGAACGTAACAAGAGCAGTTACTCCCATACTAAATTCGATATTCATCCCAGAGAAAGAAGACAAATGCTGAACAAGTGCCAGCTAGTGTTAGCTACAGGGGGTACGGTTGCCCAAGATCTCCATGCAATGGTCCACGCTAGGAGGTTTCATGCAAGAGCTTTCCCTCATGGTCATTGATGAAGGGCAACAATATGGCACTGACCGGGAAATTGCAGTCATCAGCCTGATGAGGCAACAACCCCTAGTCCTGTGGACGGGCGATTCAGAGCAGACGCCAGGAGGCATTGATCGAGCAGCCCGTAACGCTAAACGGTCCCGACAACTCCTCTTATCCGGAAGACCTGAAGGCAACCAACGCTGTCCTCCCCGGCCTGAGAGCGCAATACGAAGCAGCCAAGCCACATGAGCAAAAGCAACTCCCCGCAATCGTGGACACCGAACTGCTGGCAGGCACGACAGTCAACTTTCCACGGCCCATTGTGCGCCTTGCCTGGATCTTGCAGCATGCCGATACCCTACTACCCATGGCCGGCGACATACAAGCGGTTTTAAACTCTCAGACCTCTGGTGTAAGCGACATCCATGCCTGGGGATTGATGCTCCCGTCGAGCTCAAGAGTTAGTCCTGTGACATACCACTCCGTAGTGGCAGTTAGATACCCTGATCTTTGCAGGGATATCAACGACATGTGGGAACTCGGAAGCTTCGCCTCCGGAGGACTTCCAGACAAGCCACCAGGGTTCCAGCTCGTGCTTTGGGACACCAATGCCAGAATCAACGGACTAGTTGCTACAGACCTAGAGACGCTCGTATCAGAAGTGCTTGCTCCCTTCCCCTCGAATGCCGGGTTCGCCAATGGGCTTTTCGTAATGACCACTGCAACAGATCACAAGAACAACCTCAACCGCTCAGTGCTCAAGAAGGATTATGCCCGCACTCTCCGCGTAGAAACAATAGCTAACTCAGCAGGAGGAACAGCACAGGTAGCAATTGTAGCCCAGCCCAGTATTGGATTTCTCAACACCAAGTACTACTCCAATGGCTCCCCTACGGAGGACACGGAAGATTGCCTTGGCCGAATCGCTGTCGGACTTACCCGCTCAAAATCCCTAACTGTATTGGTCTCCCCGCTCGACATGATGGGGCTTATGGGCATGGCTCAGGTTGTTGCGACCATAGCATATGGGATCCGAGGCCTTCGAAGAGGAGAAACGACTTGGACCTGGCCCGAATTCGATGCCGACCCTGAACAGGAGAATCTTGCACAAATAAGTCGATGGTCGCTGAATTCAACACCCGCATGGGAAGTCCCCCCCTTGCAATTGCCAACCAATACCAGGATCAGCAAACCAACGAGGTGAAGCGAGCGAGATACCGTCTGATATTGGTTCGAGGGTCAGATCTGCGCTGGCTGAACAGAGACCGCATCCAGGAAGTCAAGATAGGCCTGGCAGCTCAACATAAATCGATCCGTGTTCAGAACCTCCCGTTCCCGGAAGTTGTCCTGTATGCTTACGTGGCTGATCGCACACCCTTTCCCACATATGTGTGCCTGCCTTCAGGATTGTACAAAGCGCGCACTGGACACGTCGTGGCGCAGACCGGCCCAGAGCAGGAAATCCTGCCTTTGCCAGGCATTTACTTCTTTGATGGATGGCGTACACACCCAAGGCTACCAATCCCCGGCCACCTGCCACGCACTAAAGACGCGCCAGTCCAGGACACTGCTTTGACTGCACCTGCGCCGGGTACAGAACCCACTCGGTCGCCTGAAGAAGAAGCGAGAGACATCCTTGCTACTGCTACGAAGAACCAGACCGAAGATGGGCCAAACACAAGGAGGGCAGCAGTCCGCGCATGCAAGTACTTAAAGGCTATGGTCAACCAATATGAGTCAACCATACACGAAGTGCATCTGGCTGCCCGCACCCACACACAAATGAGCAAGGGCACAGCAGGGGCACCTGTGGACTACCGACCACAAGGAGGGGCGCTCCCAGTTATCACCCCGGAACTAACTTCAGAGTTACTGCACTGCCTGTCCACGCTACCCGACCCATGGCCCCTGGCGAAGATCACAATCGACATGGAGAAACCCAGCCAGTGGGTTTTCAAATTGCGCCGACTCTACTTTGCTGACGACTATGCCAGGCGAACAGTCGGAATGCCCTCGCCTACACATGTCCCAGACATCGAGGCAGCCCTCCAGACGGTCCAGAAAATCCTCCCAAAGCTTGAAGCAAGGATGATTGAATTTCTGGCCGAATGGTTAGTCACCGTTTTGATACCAGCAACGCACGTATTGGAAGTGAGGGCACCTCATCTTTCCTTTATGTTGCTCAAAGTTCTGGTTTAGAGAACTATACCTCGGCCTTAAAGTCACAGCATCTTTTGACCGCTCCGAATCATACACACGAGTCATAGATGGTCAAGTGAGATGCATCACGCCGGAAATTAAGCCACAGAACCTGCAGGTCATCTGGAATGTACAGTTTATTACTGTTTTTGTGCCGGCATGGATGATCCCTCCTGTATACCATAGCCTGCGCAGAGAAAGCATCAAGAACACAAGTTCCGTCAGTGCAATAGGTGTCCAGTCGGTCCGCCCTATCTGGTTTGAAGACATCGCACCCAAGGAGACCACGCCTCCACCAAACCAAGGTCCTCAATGGCAGCAGCCCCAACCGCTGCACGGTCTTAAGTTAGTCATCAAGGAAGAAGTGCTACCAATGCAAGACCAACCGGAATTCCCAGCACTTGCGTTGCTGGCCGCCCGTGGCTTACTCGCACCAGACACATGGAAGTGCAAACGTGCACAGGTCAGCCTCAAGGCTACAATTGATGTCCCTATGCTGGGCACAATCATTGAGCAAAATGGTGATGGACTTCTTGAAGACTCCCACATGCCAGTAGGATGGCCGCTGCACATCGACGGTGCCGTCAGACAATGTTGTATTCATCGATCGTCGACCCACCAAGAACTAGATGACATGCTAAAGGAATATGACATGAAACGAGACTCAGTTGAAATTAACTATGACGCACCCCAATGGTCCCACAACGCAGTATGGAACAGAAGGTATATGGAACCGAAGCGAGGATACACACTGCGGCAATTGTGGGCTGATTCCGAGCCGGCCATTGGACAGAAATCTTCCCCTTCTTACGAAGTTAAAGAGGGTGACATTCTACGTGCAGTAGCTGCTATCACAAGTCTGCCATCTCCCACGTTGCCTGACAGTCCTTTCATTCGTGCACTGGGGACGCCGACAGCTCACATGGCCCCACCACAAACTGGCACCCTGGCACAAAGAGCCCTTGAGGAATGGGAACGCACTCTGTGCGAAAACAAGGCGGTGGCGATTCTTGCAGAGATGCAAGCGGGCCGACCAGCCCTGATCCAAAAAGACGGCGGCGAAATGCTCATTGCCATTGTCCTCGATAGACCACTGGCAGAAGCCAAGGCACTCGTGAATGACCCTGCAGCTTCCACACGCGAAATGCCTGGATTCTTGTTGCTAAGCAAGGCCATCCGCTCATCGCTCAAATGATGAGGCCAGCAGGAAGTAGCGATCCACCCCCTGCAAATAGCACAGCCAGCGGCACAGGCAGCCACGAACGCCCCAATGCCAGTCAGCCCGTGCAGTTCCAGTAGCCTTACGCAGTCAACGTGGGGTACCCACGGTTGCCACACAGCACAGTATACCTTTGTTTAAACAGGTGTTGATAGGTGCTGTCACCATGGGGTACCCATGGTTGACATTGCATTTAGTAGCTAACGAGGTGGTAAGCTTGCCTTTGTAAGTATGAGAAGAGAGGAAGGGGGAGGGGATTGTAGTTACCTTTTTAAGGGGCCTCTTTTTAATTTTTCGGTTGTTTCCGGTAGCGTAGGACGATGTCAAAGTACATCAAGCCATGGAACCCGTTGCCGTTTGACACTACTCCAACCAACATGCTGACCGGCCATACTATGATTTCCAAGCGCACTCCCCCATGCCTTGGCTCCGATGAGTTGGCAACACTGCGATTGATAGATAGACCGCCCAACTGCTCCACGCCTGCGGAACACCCTGCATGCAATTCAGCCTTGTAGTATGGCCCGGCCGACTCCAATGAGAGATGCTGCTGTCAATCGCCTCGCAAAGTCAATTACTCAACTGACCCTGTGTCAAGTCACTACCAGTGATGTAGATGCTGCCACCAAACTGCTCGACAAGGCATTTCAGAAGCTTCAAGGTATCCAAAATATCCCATCCCAGAGGGTCACTGACCTTGAAGCCTCCATACGCCAACTCCGCCAAATTAGCTGTATCTTAGATAGTTGCACAATCTCTGCCAGCTACGAAGTAAGCCAAGCGCAGAAAGCCCTACTACTGCTGCCGCATACAGCTAAGCTAAAGGGGCAAGCACGTCATCGGAAGAGCTTAACGCACAGATATCACCACGCACTGATGATGAGCATAATCTCCCATGTCATGAAGACGACTTGCAAGAGCACTAGTGCACTGGTACTACCGCAAACTACAGCTCTCATGATGCTGATGCTAGGAAAAGAACTACTGAGCGGACTCTGAGTGTGCCCTGAGTGCCATAGCTTTTGCTGTCTTTTTCACACTAGCCCATGTCTCACCCATCTGTTTCACCGTTATATAGTTTCTCACCACTTTCGTTGCGACCCGGCGTTGTCGGTGTTTGCTTCAAAGTGTCAGGGTGAATGTCATGCCTGGACGGCTGCTCTTTGTGATCTCGGGGATCCTGGCTGGGGGGATCCCTGGTTTCCGCATTGAGCTGTGTTGCTTCGTACACCCTCTGATTTGGCCCCTGGTGTTTTTGTCGTGTTTTGGTTCGTTTGTTTCTTGTTTGGGGGCCATTGTCGTCATGACACATAAGATGTCATCATGCATGAATCCCTATTACTGGTTGCAATCCCTCTTCCTGGTGTGTTTTTGGTTGGTTTGTTTTTGGTTGGTTTGCTGTTGTTTTCTGGTTTTGCTTTGTGTTTTGGTTTTTGGTTTGATATGATTGCATATTGGACCGCGTACAGGTCCATCACCAGTACTTTCGTGGCTATCAACACTTGACAGCCTTGCACGTGTATCTCAATTCATCTTTTGCTATGATCGAACGTGTGTAACGACCTGGCGGAAGCCATGAAGGCGTTGGACGGAAAAAAAAGTGTCTGGATCTCCCAATGTGGTGCCTGAATTTCCCAATGTGGTCCCGGTTGTAGTGTGTGAGTGTCTGGATCTCCTAGTGCGGTGGTTGAATTTCAAACATCTTCCAATGTGGTGGTTGAGGGAGTACCCCATTATGGTGTTAGAGTCTCGCGTGGAAAGCTACCAAGGCTGGAAACCAGCATAGCTGGAGCAGCATTCCCGGATTCCGGCAACAGCAAGGGCAAAAGCCAGCACAACACGGAGTCTGTTCCTATTTTGAAGACATAGGACCGTCTCATTTTCTTCATCATCAAGCTTGTTTGGCGCAGTTTCCCACCGTACCCTCCCAAGATTAAAAAAAATAGGAAAGCAGAAAGCCATGCCGAGGAAGCGCTCTGTAGTGCGCATGTCATTCTTTTCACTGCCCTTTCAGCAACTCCATATACCTTCACCTCTTTTTCCAAACATCATTTTCATGTCTCCCCGGTCGCGCCTCAACCAAGAGCCATACATACATTTCGAGAACGAAGAAACCACACTGGGATAGACTCTATATATCCACTTCCGGTTCGGACGGTTCGGTATATTTGTTTCGGTTCGATCGGTTCGGTTCGATCGGTTCGACGGTTCCATGGCGAATTTTTTCGGTTAGGTTCACAACGGTTAGGTTCCATTCGGTTCGGTTCCTATGGTTCAGGTTCCTACGGTTCCACGGTTAGGTTACTAACGGTTGAGATATTTGGCAAAGGTATCGATCCCTGCCAATTCCAGAGCATCTATCTCCTGAACGGGAATCTCGATTTGAGAGGCCCTTTGTTGAAAAGCAGCTTTGCTATCCAGTGCCATCAGGGTTGGATTCAGCGCTGCACTTGCAGAAAAAGAACAGCTGTTGAAAGATTGACTCCATGTAGCTATGGGGTTTATCTTATGTCGTTAGGGTACATTATTATCTATTCAGGTCCTATATGTTTCCTGGTTGAAACTGTCTATACAAAGTGAACTTGGTAGTGCATGACTTTTTCAGTGTCTGTGGTGAGTTGCATTTGTTCCCAAGTCCGTTGAGCCTCGTTGAGACGGCTGAGTGGCTGAATGGTTACCGAGTTTGAGTATCCCGCTATATGATGCCACTTTGCGCATCTATATGATTCGAGGACTGGATCATGAGTATCTCACCTGCTTCTAGATACATTTCTGCAATCCTAGTCATTTTTGATATGTGATAAAAAATTGGTTCACAAAGGTCCCGTTGAATTATTTCGGTCAGAGCCTCGGCAATTGGCTTTGATGAACTTCTGCGTTAACCAGCAGTTGTCTCTCTCCATTGCGTATGGGGTTTACAGGATGAGGGAGAACTTTGAATTATTGAACTTCTGCGTTAACCAGCAGTTGTCTCTGTCCATTGCGTATGCTGTTTACAGGATGAGGCAAAGTCCGTGTGTGTGCATATTGCATTGAATTGATGCTTACAGTTGGACAGTCTCTTTTCACCTCTTGTTTTGACATGCTCTGGTTGCCGACTTATTGCTTGTTGCTTTATGTTTTCGGCTGCCCTTACCTTTGAATCCAAATGGACGCCTGTCAAGAGGCTCAATGTCGTCAGAGACAGCATGCCGGAAGAGGCACGTAGCTCCACAGCTTGGATGAACACTTTGCCGGCATCTCCGTGGGCAAGGTGGATGCAAACTTTTTGCGTGCCTTGGTGTGCTTCAACAACGTGAAGTTGCCAGATGATGAAGCATTGCAGCAAGACAATACAGCCACCTCGGCCATGCGAGTGAAGCGATCCTTTGATTGCCTTTTGTCGAAGTCGGGCACATCTCCTTTCCAAGTGAAACTTCGCATGGCTGGCCCGGCTTCGGTTATCAACTGGATGTTCCAGGGCCGCACCGGACAAATCCATCAAGTGGTCTTGGCCCAGACAGAGCACATCGGAGAGTGGAGTGTTCTCTGGCATGTCCCCGTGGATGCAGCGCCAAGGACACCGTCACGACCTACTTTGACCGACTCGCCACGGCAGAGCTGACAGTAGATGAACCCCTTACCTTTGAATCCAAATGGACGCCTGTCAAGAGGCTCAATGTCGTCAGAGACAGCATGCCGGAAGAGGCACGTAGCTCCACAGCTTGGATGAACACTTTGCCGGCATCATCCGATGTCGCAGCCACCGAATTGGACGAACCGATGTGAACTTATGTTTGCTCCGCAGCAGTCAGTCGGAGACTGGTCTTGAAGCGTCTTGCTGATTTTCCTAGCTCCGCATGCTTGCGCAATCATGCCAAGTCGCAGCCACCCGATCCAACGAAGAGATGTGAGCTTCTGTTCGTTCCGCAGCACTCAGTCGGAAACGGGACTTGAAGCGTCTTGCTGATTTTCCTCGCTCCGCGTGCTTGGGGCAACTTCGCTGCTCACAAAGAAATTTCTCGGGTTTGGCTGCTACAGTTTCTGCAGTTTTGTGCAACTTTAACGCGACCTGTCGACTTCGCTGGCAAGAAAAAACATATCATGGCTGTTCAGAAGCAAGGCATGGCGATTTATCAACTCAGCTCATTCAGATTGATTGCTTGTGAGTTTATCATTGCTTGTTTTTGCATGCTGCGTCTCCTGAGGTCATGATGCTGGTCTATGCCACTTCGAGAACGACAACCATGCACTCACGTACACGCATGCATGAACACCTACACCCACATACTCCCTTATGTCCACAGGCACGCACAACATGAACACGGCATATCACACACATACATCATTCACACATACATCGCACACACACACATAAACTCACTCACACACACGCACACGCCACACACATACATTATTTGCATACATGCATACACATAAACTCACCCACCATCGCCTTTCCATCACTATCATACTTCCTCTTCCCTTACTCACTCACTCACTCACTCACTCGCTCGCTCATTCACTCACCTGTGCATGCACATACATACACACACACACAGAAATTTCAAAAAAATCACCCACCATCACCCCTCCATCACTCTTATACTTCCTCTTCCCTTCTTGCTTTTCTGTGCTCAGTCTAAGTCTAGAGAAGTTGGTAACATGTGGGGTTATCCGGTCCTATAATTATTAGATTAGATGAGACTAGACTATTAGGCTAGCTTGGCAATTCCCTATGTCTTCTCTGTTTTTCTGTGCTTCTCTGTAGAGCCTGGGGGCATCCCTACATGCATGTCAAGCACATCGGATTAGTAAGGATTAGAGATTAGGCTTACCACTGGGCCAGTTCGGCTAGACAAACCAGCTCGGGTAGACAAAGTCGATCCACCTTCCTAGTGTTCTCGGTGCCTTTCTTTGTTCTTTCTCTGGTTCATTCAGGTATTCCTGCCTGCCTGTCAAGCTCATCGCATTAGTAAGTAGCAGATTAGGCGTACAATTGGGCTAGTTAGGGAGAGATGAGGTGTTTTGGCGTGCTGTTGGGCTATCTGTTTTTTTTTTTTGTGGGGCCCGGGCTCGCTGACCCCTTTTTTTTTGTGGGGCCCGAAAATGTGCACTTAGCAACCTGCTGCATTCACACAGTAACGCTCCTCTGCTGCAGGGCCATCTGCAACGAAATTTCTCTCAATTCTTGCGCTATTTACGCACGAAACCCTCCGGCGAGAGGGCCCAACGAACACATTTTCGGGCCCCATAAAAAAGGCCCGCTTCCTCCTGCAAATCCGATTTTGATTTTCACACGCTGTTTACCCCCCCCCCCCCCCCCCCCAATAGCTTCGCTTCAACAACTCCCTGCGCTGTTCCAGCGCTTTCCGTCATCTGTACCGCCCCCCCCACACCCCCCACACCCCCCCACCCCCCACACACCCCCCTTTTCACCTACCGGCAAACTTCCAAGCGTTTGAAACGCTTTCCGTAATCTGCAGATGTGAAGGTGTGAAGATGTAGATCAGCAGATGTGAGGGTGTGAAGATGTAGATCAGCAGATGTGAAGGTGTGAAGATGTAGATCAGCAGACGTGAAGGTGTGAAAATGTAGATCAGCAGATGTGAAGGTCTGAAGATGTAGATCAGCAGATGTGAGGGTGGCAAGATGTAGATCAACAGATGTGAGGGTGTGAAGACGTACATGAGCAGATGTGAGGGTGTGAAGATTGTGAAGGCGCGAAGATATAGATCAGCAGATGTGAGGGCGTGAAGATGTATTATAATGGTTGTTTTTTTACGAAGAACCCTTCGCAGGCGCTCTCGGGAACTTGAAAAATGTATTCTATATGTGTGACTTTTCCAAGCACATGAACTTCAAAATTGCGAGCAAATTGACAAAAATCAGGCATGTGCATGCGCGTGTGGTGCTCTGGAAACTGCAGTATTTTCTGTTTGTCACAGTCATACAATGAGCCGTGCAAAACTCAGGCGCCAGTAGGGTCCCCTTGTTCAGGGATAAAAATCGTTCACGCTTGGCTTGGGGTTCTGCAGCTGTTTAAGGGTTCAAAGCTGCCACACTTTGCGCAGAAATCTTCGCATCCAGGTGGGGGCATGGAGACATTTGCATTGTCAGTAGGATCTCGGATCAAACATTTTGCATTGCGTTGGTTTGCATTGCGTATGCGTTCAAAAAAATTGGGCACCTACTCAATCCCACATGCTTTGATGCAAAAGGTTGGTGAGGGATGCAAACGTTCAACTTGTCACAATTGTTTCATGATTTGTTGTTTTTGTTTTCTTTGCGATGTTCGCATATGCCCACTTTGCACTTAACTTGGATGGGCAGGCCTTGTCTGGGTCTTGCGAGTTCTCGATGTCGTGGTCTTCAATGGAGGCTCGTCAATCTGGTCTTGAAAGAACCTTTTGCTGAGACAACTATTTGCAGTGCGCAGTGTGCGTTTGTTTTGTCAGGAAGCCCTTCGGGCATTCAAGAAAGGGGAATTTGTGATGGTCATGGACAGTGATGACCGTGAGGACATGAAAGCAGAAAAATTGTTTTGCTGTCTTAATTCATTGTCGAATTGTAGCAAAAAACATTTCAACAAATTTCCTCAGTTTGAATGATTATATGCATTTGCAGGATGAATGCGATTTGATTTTGCCAGCGGAGTCTGTGACTGTCATGGCCCTTGGTTACAGCACACTACCCTCTTGCACCAGTGGCATGTGTTCAAGTCCTGTGTTTATTCTTATTTTTTAGTGAACCTTGATGTTCTGCACGAACGTGCCCAAGGCTGCACAAATGGCATTCGCTATTCGACATACGACTGGAATTGTTTGTGTTGTCGCAGACAAGGCCACAAGTCACTCAAACCTTCCCTCTTCTGAATCCAAACTCAAACACTTAGACGTGGTGTGCTTGACTGTTTGCACAACTGAATTAAATTCAGTATTGCTGGGCAGGACAGGTTAGAGCACTTTGGTTTACATCCAGTCCGGACCCTGGTCAATACACTTGAATGCTAAGGACCAACCATAGACTAGACATTTTGCATGACTTCACTTGCTTACACCCGAAGCAGCATTCCAGGGATTCTATAGTGGATTCGCAATTGACAAAGTGTGCAGAGCACGCATTGTGTAGTGGGTATTGCTTCAAAATCATGAGGATTTACTGTACATTCTTGGCTAGGCAGAAGATCAACCCTCACAGTTGATTTTTGTGTTTCGGTGCTTCATAAACAAGCAGACAAAAGGGACGCCTGATAAATGCAAATCACACCCACACACACACACTTTACTGATCCCCACTGATCTACAGCCAGTGATGCAATGGCCTGTCTGCTGCCAGCCCTCGACAAAAATCAGCTGCAGAGCAGATGCTTGGTCGCAAATTGAACTTCAAACAGAATTGCACATGGAAATCCAAATTGAATAATTATAATTATAATTGAACGTCTTGTAAAATCTTGTATGCTTTGATGATTTTTCATGCAGGGTTTGTGTGTTCACTTGAATCCGAGGTGAGAGTCACTGGATTCCAGCCGAGAGATCCCAGAGTCAATTCGCTCTCCTACACACTTAGGATTTTCACAGTTCCGCTCGCTGCGAGGGCACTCAGGTCATGTTGGTGGTTCAGACTCAGAGCAGCCACTTGTGTGCGCAAGAGGAGCGAGTCGGATCTCTCTGCGACATTCGAAGATTTGAAGATCCAAAGTACTGGAGATGTTGTGAAACACCTCGTGCACACCACATCGCTTGCGGCCGAATTGCTTAGAGGTCCTGGCGGAAAGCTGAGAGGTCCGGCAGATCCTTCCTCTCCTTCGTCTCTTTCCTCTGAGATTTGTCAAGTGCTCTCTGAAGCTCAAAGCGTTTGCAAGGCTTTCCTCCCTCAAGTTCTCCGTGGACATGCTTCAGTGTCACAATTGCTTGACCTTTTTGTGGAGGCCTTTGCCGTAGCGGGTCAACCATCCCATGCCTCCGCCAAAGCCTTCAAAGCCTTGGAAACTCCACTTGTGATTTTTCATACCAAAGCTCCACTTGCCATGCGAAAGGCACTTCAATCGCGAATTGTTGGTGCTGCTGATGCTTGATTTATCTTGATTCAGCTTCAGCTGTCAACATTTTTAATATCCATATGCACCTTGCTTTTGCTATATAACTCCCGCAAACTTGAGAACCGACGTCTTTTGTTTGTGGCCTCACTCAGGAAAAACTGCTCACAAAAGGAGCCCCACCTGAAGCCTATCCACTTGGCATTTCTCTTACTGCATTAGCAGCTGCAGTTCGAGGACCAGGCCAAGGGAGACGTTAAAATCCAAAAGAGTTCAAAATTTGAAGTCTTTCATGAAGTGTTTAATGAAGCGTTTATACCGTTATAAATCCTGGCATTTTCTCGCCCTGATAGTAAAGCTTCCAGACAGCGATTTTGTTTGTTTCTTTTTGTTCTAATTGTAGGGTTTTGCAGATATTCCAAAACTGAATTTATAAAATCTATACTGTATAAGCAATTTATGTACTTGTGTCCAGTGCTGGTACTGATGACCTGTTGTCAAATGCACCGCAGCTGCTTTTGCCTGCTCCTGTTACTGTACATGATTTTACCTTGAAGCAACTAGTTTGGTTTGTGATGGTGACTGCAGCAATTCTTGGTGTCGCTTTGGGAAGAGACAGCATTCGAAAATGCTCGGGCGCGGGCTACAAATTCCTGATGGATCCTTTTCGCCATACTGAAATGTCTCATTCTTTTGCCTGCATGATACGGCAATATGTGGAGGCTTCATAGAAATATCATAGAAGTATCTAGCCAAGATAAAAAGAAGGCCTTGTTTTGAATCCTGTTGAGTCCTTGTTTTGTATCACCTTGCGTTAACATCTTGTTTTAACACCAAGGTGACGTGTCGAAATGGAAACCACCTGAAGTCCTTCAGATCAGGTCGCAAAGCCGGTGGAAAATGCCTGGCGATGTTCGAACACAGGTGCTTGAAAGAGATATGTACAAGTGCTGGTATTGTGGAGACGAAGGGGATACTGTAGATCATTGGATCCCCCTTTGCCGGGGAGGTACTAATGCCATGGTGAATTTGGTTTGTGCTTGCAGTAGTTGCAACGAGTTGAAGGGCAACTGCATGCCAGATGACTTCTTGTCGATGACAGAGGCGACAACATCCTGAACGTGGCGCTGGAAGAAGCCAAGAACAAGAATAACAAGAAACATTAAAAAACAAGACTTCTTCTATGTTCTTCTGTTTTTTTTGAAAAAAAGTTTCACAGAAGAGCAAGAGAACGTTCAGAACGACAATGACAACAATGGCTGCCAAGAATGACAACGGCTAATCCTGACAGTGCCAGTTTCGAAGATCCTCAGAATGCTTTCTTTCCGTATGGTGAGATCGTTCGGATCAAGCGATGAAAAGGTGCTGAGTTCCTGGTGGATTCTCTGAACCGCATGCAGATCAAGAAAGAAAACTCCCCAGAGCTTTTGAGTAAACGATTACAAGAAAACTGGAATAAGTTAATTTAAAAGGAGCTGAAAATATTCAACCCGGATACTCAGGGGATGGACATCCGTGAAAAGGATTGTAAAAGCTGCAAGGAATGCTAATGGGGTGACCATATCAACTAGCCGTAACTAGCCAGAATAGGTTACTAATAGGTTACTAATAGGTTACATTGTGCGGCAGATGCAGCGCAGTCAGCTAGCTACGGCCAGCCTGGCCAGCCTGTGCGGGCATGATAATTTTTCTAAGGCGACTGCAACAAACACGGATGCGAACGCGACCAATTTCTACGTTTCGACAGTGTTGACCTAAGTCAGCGTAATTTTGTAGCCCTTCTGTGTGGTTTGGACTCTGAAAAGGACTTTGTCCGGCAGTGCAGTTCCGAACTTCCTGGAGTTTTCGTTTTTTCTATCTTTTCGTAGAGGTTGGTGACTTGGATAAACTTTTGCACTTTTTCGCGCTTCAAGGATTTCCTCCCAGGAACCTCAACTGGAGTATCGGCAGCTGATCGGGCGATCACAGCAAGGGCCACTTGGTTCGAAGAATATCCACGGGTGCAGTGCATCAGTGCAGTTAAGTGTTGTACATGAAGATCACGCGCCACACCATTTTTGGATGTGTCACAGTCACAGCATGCTTTATTGGAACAAGGCCTTGTGTGACCTCAATCACCAGAGTCAGGTCCGTGCCGCGCTTGTGCATTGCTATACAGGTATGTCAGTATGTCTCAAAATTCAGAAGCAACCCCCATGGCCAGCCGCAATTTCCACCATTAAAATTACATTGTTGGGTATCCCCGATTTGAGACAAACCGACAAGCCCCATACTGTTTCAATGCAGTACCATTCTCTGGAGCATTTTTCTGGTCATTGCATGACATTACGTGGAACGTCATTTTAGACTTCAGCAGTGGCCGTGCCACTCGCCAAGAAGAACAACATCAAATAATGCACTACTTTACAAATCATGTGCTACGCTGTGCATAGCTTGGCGTTTTGCTATCCTTTGCTTGGCTTGATTGCTCGATTGATCAATGATTGCGCTACTTTCTGCTAGTTTCATTCAGTGCCTCGACTCCAGGACTTCTCCAAACCAGGGCATCTTTTTCCTTTGTGTGCTAGACCTGGTGGAGTTCTTGAACGCCCAGGTGCCGGATTGCGGTGCATCCTGAGGGTTCCAACTTGAAAGACTCACAAGGACTCACATGCTTCTCCTTTTGGCAACTTTTGGCAACTTTAGAGTATTTTGGCCCATATAGCCTACCATATAGCCAGCAATCTGCTCAGATTGTGTCAAGAGTTAGGACACACCGAATCCACTTTCGACTTCTGCCGCCTGGCTGGCGTAACACCTGTTGGTGTTCTGGCAGAGTTGGTCGCGCCCTCGAGCATTGCAGTTGCCAGATAAGCCATTTTGACAGACATTAACAGACATTGACAGACATGACAGGCATTGACAGACATTGACAGACATTGACAGACATTGATAGACATTGACAGACATTGACAGACATTGATAGACATTGACAGACATTGACAGGCATTGACAGACATTGACAGACATTGACAGACATTGACAGACATTGACAGGCATTGACAGACATTGACAGACATTGACAGACATTGATAGACATTGACAGACATTGACAGGCATTGATAGACATTGACAGACATTGACAGACATTGACAGACATTGACAGACATTGACAGACATTGACAGACATTGATAGACATTGACAGACATTGACAGGCATTGATAGACATTGACAGACATTGATAGACATTGACAGACATTGACAGACATTGATAGACATTGACAGGCATTGAAAGACATTGACAGACATTGACAGACATTGATAGACATTGACAGACATTGACAGGCATTGACAGACATTGACAGACATTGATAGACATTGACAGACATTGACAGACATTGATAGACATTGACAGACATTGACAGGCATTGATAGACATTGACAGACATTGACAGGCATTGATAGACATTGACAGACATTGACAGACATTGATGGACATTGACAGACATTGACAGGCATTGATAGACATTGACAGACATTGACAGGCATTGATAGACATTGACAGACATTGACAGACATTGATGGACATTGACAGACATTGACAGGCATTGATAGACATTGACAGACATTGACAGGCATTGATAGACATTGACAGACATTGACAGACATTGATGGACATTGACAGACATTGACAGGCATTGATAGACATTGACAGACATTGATAGACATTGACAGACATTGACAGGCATTGATAGACATTGACAGACATGACAGGCATTGATAGACATTGACAGACATGACAGACATTAACAGACATTGACAGACATTGACAGACATTGACAGACATTGACAGACATTGACAGACATTGACAGACATTGACAGGCGTTGATAGACATTGACAGACATGACAGACATTAACAGACATTGACAGACATGACAGACATTGACAGACATGACAGACATTGACAGACATTGACAGACATTGATAGACATTAACAGACATTGACAGACAGTGACAGACATTGAGAGACATTGACAGATATTGACAGACATTGACAGACATTGACAGGCATTGATAGACATTGACAGACATGACAGACATTGACAGACATTGACAGACTCTGACAGGCATTGATAGACATTGACAGACATGACAGACATTGACAGACATTGACAGACATTGATAGACATTGACAGACATTGACAGACATTGACAGACATTGACAGGCATTGATAGACATTGACAGACATGACAGACATGGACAGACATTGACAGACATTGATAGACATTGACAGACATTGACAGACAGTGACAGACATTGACAGACATTGACAAACATTGACAGACATTGATAGACATTGACAGACATTGATACACATTGACAGGCATTGACAGACATTGATAGACATTGACAGACATTTACAGACGTTGATAGACATTGACTGACATTGAACTTAATCAATATTGATAGACATTGACAGACATTGACAGACATTGGCAGACATTGAAAGACATTGACAGGCATTGACAGACATTGACAGAAATTGACAGACATTGACAGACAATGACAGACATTGACAGACATTGACAGACATTGATAGAAATTGGCAGACATTGATACACATTGACAGACATTGGCAGACATTGACAGGCAATGACAGACATTGACAGACATTGACAGACATTGACGGACATTGACAGAGATTGACAGACATTGATAGACATTGACAGACATTGACAGAGATTGACAGGCATCGATGGACATTGACAGACATTGATATACATTCGCAGACATCGATAGACATTGACAGACAGTGACAGACATTGACAGACATTGGTAGATATTGACAGACATTGATAGACATCGATAGACATTGACAGACATTGACAACCATTGAAAGACATTGATAGACATTGACAGACACTGACACACATTGACAGACATTGATAGACATTGACAGGCATTGACAGACATTATCAGACGTTGGCAGACATTGACAGACAATGACAGACATTGACAGACATGGATAGATATTGACAGACATTGACAGACATTGACAGACCTTGAGAGACATTGACAGACATTGACAGACATTGACAGACATTGTCAGACATTGACAGACATTGACAGACATTGACAGACATTGACAGACATTGACAGACATTGACAGACATTGACAGACATTGACAGACATTGACCGACATTGACAGACCTTGACAGACATTGACAGAGCTTGACATTTGCAGGCATTGACAGACATTGACAGACATTGACAGACAGTGACAGACTTTGACAGACATTGGTAGATATTGACAGACATTGACGGACATTGACAGACATTGACAGGCATTGGCAGACATTGATAGAAATTGACAGACATTGACAGACATTGGTAGATATTGACAGGCATTGAAAGACATTGATAGACATTGATAGACATTGACAGACATTGACAGACATTGACAGACAATGACAGACATTGACAGATAGTGACAAATATTGATAGACATTGACAGACATTGATAGACATTGACAGACATTGACAGACATTGAGAGACATTGACAGACAGTGACAAATATTGACAGACATTGACAGACATTGACAGGCATTGACAGGCATTGGAAGGCATTGACAGGCATTGATAGACATTGACAGGCAATGACAGACATTGACAGACATTGACGGACATTGACAGAGATTGACAGACATTGATAGACATTGACAGACATTGACAGAGATTGACAGGCATCGATGGACATTGACAGACATTGATATACATTCGCAGACATCGATAGACATTGACAGACAGTGACAGACATTGACAGACATTGGTAGATATTGACAGACATTGATAGACATCGATAGACATTGACAGACATTGACAACCATTGAAAGACATTGATAGACATTGACAGACACTGACACACATTGACAGACATTGATAGACATTGACAGGCATTGACAGACATTATCAGACGTTGGCAGACATTGACAACCATTGAAAGACATTGAAAGACATTGACAGACACTGACAGACATTGCTAGACATTGACAGACATTGACAGACAGCGGCAAATATTGATAGACATTGACAGACATTGACAGGCATTGATAGACATTGACAGACATTGACAGACATTGACAGACATTGACAGACATTGATAGACATTGATAGACATTGACAGACAGTGACAGACATTGACAGACATTGACAGATATTGACAGACATTGACAGACATTGACAGACAGCGATAGACATTGACAGACATTGATAGACATTGACAGGCATTGACGGGGATTGATGGGGATTGACAGGCATTGACAGGCATTGACAGACATTGACAGACATTGACAGACATTGACAGGCATTGACAGGCATTGACAGACATTCACAGACATTGACAGACATTGACAGACATTGACAGAGATTGACAGACATTGACAGGCATTGATAAAGATTGACAGACGTTGACACATGCTGAAAGAGATCTAAGAGCGCACGGAGCTTCAGAACAGCGAAAGTGGCATCTTGTTCAATTTTCATTGAAATTGAGTCTAGTGGCACAGTGATCCTAGTGGTGAGTTTGAAGACGTGTCGGCAGATGCACGATGACGGCACAATGTACCGCCGCGATGACAGCCTGGAGTTTGCCAGAGTGCATAGCATCCCAATCGTTTGAGACCTTAGTTTTTTGAGTCACGGAACTTTGATCTAGTTGTCACTGTCATTACAGTAGATGTCGTTTGTAATTAGTATTCATTCGTTGTCAGTTGACTATATTATTATTGCAGTTGCAACTCAATTGGAGCCAACTTTACCACACAGGGTTCCTTCAAATTCCCCAAGGTGACTGTGCAGCAGATCATTAAGTACAGACAGCAGAATGGGATCAGAGCTCCAGCATCAGTCTTCGAGGCAGAATCACTCGAATCTGGAAATCTGTTGTGTTGTTGTGAGGGTATCTATCTATAGAATCTATAGAATCTATACAAATCTACGAATGTTAGTTTTCGTTTTTTTCGTTGAACAGCGCTAACATAGCAGCTGAAATCTTGCATGTGGGGCTGGCGCCCCCATGCCGCCGACCGTGTCCCGGGGTCGGTGGGTGAGACACGGATACATAGTGCCAAACGTTGCTTTCTGAACTGCCTAAAAACTAGCTTCAAACCTTGCCTTTACCTGCCGTCCTGCACTGCCAGCTTCCAAATTGCTTGCTGCGTCTTGAGGTGGCTTTCGTCTGGCACAGCTTGGGTCCAGGACGGTGCCACAGGGCTAAAACACCATGGCAGTGAAGGACGGATCGGGCCCGCGGCCGGCAGCCCGGAGTGCCAAACGTTGCTTTCTGAACGTCTTAGAAACTAGCTGCAAACCTTGCCTTTACCTGCCGTCCTGCACTGCCAGCTTCCAAATTGCTTGCTGCGTCTTGAGGCGGCTTTCGTCTGGCACAGCTCGGGTCCAGGACGGTGCCACAGGGCTAAAACACCATGGCAGTGAAGGACGGATCGGGCCCGCGGCCGGCAGCCCGGAGCGCCAAACGTTGCTTTCTGAACGTCTTAGAAACTAGCTGCAAACCTTGCCTTTACCTGACGTCCTGCACTGCCAGCTTCCAAATTGCTTGCTGCGTCTTGAGGTGGCTTTCGTCTGGCACAGCTCGGGTCCAGGACGGTGCCACAGGGCTAAAACACCATGGCAGTGAAGGACGGATCGGGCCCGCGGCCGGCAGCCCGGAGTGCCAAACGTTGCTTTCTGAACGTCTTAGAAACTAGCTTCAAACCTTGCCTGCCTTTGCCTGCCGTCCTGCACTGCCAGCTTCCAAATTGCTTGCTGCGTCTTGAGGTGGCTTTCGTCTGGCACAGCTCGGGTCCAGGACGGTGCCACAGGGCTAAAACACCATGGCAGTGAAGGACGGATCGGGCCCGCGGCCGGCAGCCCGGAGTGCCAAACGTTGCTTTCTGAACGTCTTAGAAACTAGCTGCAAACCTTGCCTTTACCTGACGTCCTGCACTGCCAGCTTCCAAATAGCTTGCTGCGTCTTGAGGTGGCTTTCGTCTGGCACAGCTCCAGGACGGTGCCACAGGGCTAAAACACCATGGCAGTGAAGGACGGATCGGGCCCGCGGCCGGCAGCCCGGAGTGCCAAACGTTGCTTTCTGAACGTCTTAGAAACTAGCTGCAAACCTTGCCTTTACCTGCCGTCCTGCACTGCCAGCTTCCAAATTGCTTGCTGTGTCTTGAGGTGGCTTTCGTCTGGCACAGCTCGGGTCCAGGACGGTGCCACAGGGCTAAAACACCATGGCAGTGAAGGACGGATCGGGCCCGCGGCCGGCAGCCCGGAGTGCCAAACGTTGCTTTCTGAACGTCTTAGAAACTAGCTGCAAACCTTGCCTTTACCTGCCGTCCTGCGCTGCCAGCTTCCAAATTGCTTGCTGCGTCTTGAGGTGGCTTTCGTCTGGCACAGCTCGGGTCCAGGACGGTGCCACAGGGCTAAAACACCATGGCAGTGAAGGACGGATCGGGCCCGCGGCCGGCAGCCCGGAGTGCCAAACGTTGCTTTCTGAACGTCTTAGAAACTAGCTGCAAACCTTGCCTTTACCTGCCGTCCTGCACTGCCAGCTTCCAAATTGCTTGCTGCATTTTGAGGTGGCTTTCGTCTGGCACAGCTCGGGTCCCCAGGACGGTGCCACAGGGCTAAAACACCATGGCAGTGAAGGACGGATCGGGCCCGCGGCCGGCAGCCCGGAGTGCCAAACGTTGCTTTCTGAACGTCTTAGAAACTAGCTGCAAACCTTGCCTTTACCTGCCGTTCTGCACTGCCAGCTTCCAAATTGCTTGCTGTGTCTTGAGGTGGCTTTCGTCTGGCACAGCTCGGGTCCAGGACGGTGCCACAGGGCTAAAACACCATGGCAGTGAAGGACGGATGGGGCCCGCGGCCGGCAGCCCGGAGTGCCAAACGTTGCTTTCTGAATGAAGGCCTAGAAACTAGCTGCAAACCTTGCCTTTACCTGTCGTTCTGCACTGCCAGCTTCCAAATTGCTTGCTGCGTCTTGCAGGTGGCTTTCGTCTGGCACAGCTCGGGTCCAAGGACGGTGCCGCAGCACTAAAACACCATGGCAGTGAAGGACGGATCGGGCCCGCGGCCGGCAGCCCATAGTGCCAAACGTTGCTGTCTGAACGCCTAGGAACTAGCTGCAAACCTTGCCTTTACCTGCCGTTCTGCACTGCCAGCTTCCAGATTGCTTGCTGCGTCTTGCAGGTGGCTTTCGTCTGGCACAGCTCGAGTCCAAGGACGGTGCCGCAGCACTAAAACACAATGGCAGTGAAGGACGGATCGGGCCCGCGGCCGGCAGCCCAGAGTGCCAAACGTTGCTTGCTGAATGATGGCCTAGAAACTAGCTGCAAACCTTGCCTTTACCTGCCGTTCTGCACTGCCAGCTTCCAAATTGCTTGCTGCGTCTTGCAGGTGGCTTTCGTCTGGCACAGCTCGGGTCCAAGGACGGTGCCGCAGCACTAAAACACCATGGCAGTGAAGGACGGATCGGGCCCGCGGCCGGCAGCCCAGAGTGCCAAACGTTGCTGTCTGAACGCCTAGGAACTAGCTGCAAACCTTGCCTTTACCTGCCGTTCTGCACTGCCAGCTTCCAAATTGCTTGCTGCGCCTTGCAGGTGGCTTTCGTCTGGCACAGCTCGAGTCCAAGGACGGTGCCGCAGCACTAAAACACAATGGCAGTGAAGGACGGATCGGGCCCGCGGCCGGCAGCCCGGAGTGCCAAACGTTGCTTTTTGAATGAAGGCCTAGAAACTAGCTGCAAACCTTGCCTTTACCTGCCGTTCTGCACTGCCAGCTTCCAAATTGCTTGCTGCGTCTTGCAGGTGGCTTTCGTCTGGCACAGCTCGGGTCCAGGACGGTGCCGCAGCACTAAAACACCATGGCAGTGAAGGGCGGATCGGGTCCGCGGCCAGCAGCCCAGAGTGCCAAACGTTGCTTTCTGAATGAAGGCCTAGAAACTAGCTGCAAACCTTGCCTTTACCTGCCGTTCTGCACTGCCAGCTTCCAAATTGCTTGCTGCGTCTTGCAGGTGGCTTTCGTCTGGCACAGCTTGAGTTCCCGCAGCGCTAAAACACAATGGCAGTGAAGGACGGATCGGGCCCGCGGCTGGCATTCCATAGTGCCAGACGTTGCTTTCTGAAGGCTTAGAAAGTAGCTTCAAACCTTGCCTTTACCTGCCGTTCTGCACTGCCAGCTTCCAAATTGCTTGCTGCGTCTGCAGGTGGCTTTCGTCTGGCACAACTCGGGTCCAAGGACGGTGCCGCAGCACAAAAAAACACCATGGCAGTGAAGGACGGATCGGGCCCGCGGCCGGCAGCCCATAGTGCCAAAAGTTGCTTTCTGAACTGCTTAGAAGCCAGCTTCAAACCCAACATGTCTTTTCGAATTGCTTGACAAAAGTTGCTTCTCTCACGCACTCCCCCGCTACAGCAGGGGTCGGCGGATATATCAATGTGCACATATAGTTTATGTACTATACATATATCGACATGCATGTTTAAATATAGATGCGTATGGTTACATCTGTATGTATAT
>CAMXCT020000992.1:102807-122807 GCA_947184155.2 Cladocopium goreaui | reverse complement strand
AATGAGGCCCCAGCAAAAATCCTGGAGAAGAAGAAATCCCGAGGGTCCTGGCCCACGTGCAACAAGGGGAAGGGCAAGAGCAGCTTTGGCAAGGGGTTCCGACAGGGATCCGGAAAGGGCGGCCTTTTGTCCACACAAATTGCAAGGCTTGCGGAGAGAAGGGCCATTGGAGGGCAGAGTGCCCAAACAAGCCTTCCAGCGGAGCCTAAAACCATGTGAACTTTGCCCTGCATCATGACCGACGTTGTGAAGCTTCAGAAGAAGTCCAAGATGCCCAGGTGATCTTCGAAGCCATCGCCGAGGATGAAGAGATCAATGATTTTTCCAAGCAGTGGGAGGACTGGGAAAAGTTTGAACATGGGGTAGATAGATGGGGTAAGATAGTAAATGCGGTAAGAGTAAAATCAGGGGATTAGAGCCGAGTTGCAGAGCCAGGGCACAGCCGATGCCCATGCACCAACATGCCAAGTCTCCAATCCAAGGCATGGAGAAAAACCCGAACCATGTCCATGACATCATGTTTGTTGAAACGTGTACCCCAGCAGTGAAGCGTTTCTTTTCCTCCAGAACCATGGAATGCCTGCATAGCAACTTGGACATGGAGAACATAAAGAATGCAGGGTTGGCCATTTTGGACACCGGTGCCAGTAGGAGTGGGATTTGACAAGGCATCCTGGCTCATGTCGTAAAAAGTTTGAGCCTCCAAGTCTGAGAAGCCAGATCCGTGAGAAGCAAAGTCATGTTGGGTTTCGTTTTGGAAATAAGCAAATCACATATAGTCAGAAGCAAGTGCACATCATGACTGCCACTCACTGCATATGGATAGTAGTAGAAGTTGTACCAGATAGCACGCCATTCCTACTATATATCAATTCAAGCCATGAAGATGCTGGGAGCGCAAATTGACCTTGCCACCAACCACTGTTTCCTTGCCACGATCAACAGAAAGCTGAATCTAGGCGAGCGTCAAAATGGTTTGTACTTGATCAACAAGTCCGAGCTGTGCATGCCGCCTTTGAAAGATCATCATCCGAGTTTCACAGCGGTAGCACAGAAAGCACCAAGCTTTGCACCACCACCAGGTCTCTCCCTCCCGTTCCAATCTGATCATGCCGACTCAATGGGAAGCCATGAGAATGATCAAGAGCACGGCCGAAGCGATCATGGAGTCCCTTCGACTCCTCTAGCACCCGATCAGGAGACTGCCACCGACCATGCCCAAGTGCCCACCAGAATCAGAAAGGCCGCGTCGAACAGCTGTCGAAGATGCTCCAAGGACGCACACTGTCCGGATCACCCAGGAAGCCCAAGCAACCTGGAACAATGGGAAACTTCGACGCTGGCGACCTATCGACAAATCTTGGGATTTGGAAGAACCCGAGATGAGCAAGATCATTCAGCAGAACCTGGAGATGAATGCACTGCCCCAGACAACAATGATCAGCAGACCGGCGGGAGTCCGCCAACCTGCACATGCCTCAAGTCAAGTTCCGACCAAGCAATCAGGAGAATCAGATTGCCCTGACAGCCCAAGCTCTGGAATGATGGGGCAACAAGCGTGCATCGTGGGGGAAGACCCGCAATGGCACCCGATATGCCGAGATCTACGAGCAGTATCCAAGCTACAACAGCTGGACCCGAGCCTTCTGCAAACGCAGCCATGCAAGACTTCATCATGCACATCCAGGCGCGCGAGTCACTGGAACGTCAAGCTCTGAGAGGCAATGCATGAGTGCGCCAGTGAAGCATCCCTGCAATGATCTTGAAGTTAGCAGTGAGGAAGAGTATAGATGGCTCATGAGCGGCATTCATCACATGCCCAACAGGCCTCGTAGAATCGATTTGTAAGAGGCAAATACTGAACCCAGTAGCTCACTGACTCAAGAAGTAAATCGTCAAGGGGGCAAAGCCGTAAGATTCACCAAAGAAGATGGGGATCCGTCCGCATTTGAAGGACAAGTTGTACTCCTTAGAAAGGTTCTCCTCCTGAACCCAAGACACTTGTGGGTTGGGGTCCCTGGAGCAGGTTCAACCAAATGCGGGGTGTACTCTCCACACTCCACGCTCTACAGTGCTACAGTCTACACTCCACACTCCACACTTTACACTTTTACACCCCACACTTTACACTTTTACACTTTTACACTTTTACACCCTACACTTTTACACTCTACACTTTACACTCCGCACTCTACACTCCACACTTTACACTTTACCCTCCACACTCGACACTCTACACTCTACACCTTACACTCTACACTGTGCACTCCAGCCTTTACACTCTACACTTTACACTCCGCACTCTACACTTTACGCAATCCGCTGTACACTTTACACTCCACACTTTACACATTACTATTACATTTTTTTAAAACAATTGCGCTCCATACTCGACACTCTGCACTTTATACGCCTTATACACTCCACACTCTACACTTTCCACTCTACACTCCACACTTCACACCTTACACTCTACACTTTACACTCCACACTTTAGACTCCACACTCCACACTTTACACTTTACTCTCCACACTCCACGCTTCGCAGTTTACACTCCACACGCCACACTTTTCGCTTTTCACTGTACACTCCGCACTTTACATTCCACACCCTACACTCTACACTTTACACTTTACACTCCCCACTTTACACCTTACACTTTACCCTTGACACTCCACACTCTACAGTTTACACTCCACACTTTTTACTTTTCACTTTGCACTCCACTACACTCCACACTCCACACGCTACACTTTACATTCCACACTTTACACTGTACGCTTTACACTCCACACTTTACACTGTACGCTTTACACTCCACAGTTTACACTTTACACTTTACACTCCACACTCCACCCTCTACACTGTACACTTTTACACTCCACCACACTCCGCACTTTATACTTTACTCTCCGCACCCTATTCTTTACTCTCCACAATTTACACTCCGCACTCCACACTCTACACATTTTGCACTCCGCACTCCAAACTTTACAGTCTACACTTCGCACTCAACACTCCACACTTTACACTGTACACTTTACCCTCCACACTCCACACTCTACACCACACTCTGCACTTTGCACTCCACACTCTACACTTTACACTCCACACCCTGCACTTTACACTTTCCACTTTACACTTTGCACTTCACACTCTACACTTCACACTTTCCAACCCACACCTTTTACTTTACACTTTACACTCGACACTCCACAATCCCCACTCCACACTCTACACACTACATTCCCCACTCAAACTCCACTTTCTTCACACTCCACTCTTTGCATTCCACCCCATTCCACATTCCACAGTCTACAGTGCACTGGTACGGTAACAGGGGAAAAAAGTACAAAACTTTCAACTATATAACTTGTTTCACAAAAGTGTTTTACGTGACGTTTCGGATCTCTGACGAGAACCAAACTTTGAAGAACAATACTCAGAAAAAGTGGGCTTCCAAATGGGTCACCAAGCAAGAGGAATACACATCCAAGGAGAAAATACACCAGTGTGATTCCTGAAGCCTTGGATGTGCATGTGTTAACCAATGCTCAGAGTGGATCGTGCCGTGATTGCCGGGTCGATTGGCTCAAGTCCGCGAGGCGTGGAAAACGGCTGCGAGGGCGCAGCACAAATCGAGAAGTGTAACGCCAGGGGCGTATAAGGCACAGGGTGCCTGGTGAGCCGATTAAGAGGATTGGTTTTCCCTCTTTTGTTCAAACCCCGAAAGTTTTGGGGGTGACTGGGTCCCTACCTTTGTAGTCTCCTCCGGAGCTACACGTAAACGTATATACATATACATATGACACTCATGAGTATATACACATCTTACTACATATACGTGTGTGTGTGTGTGTTTACACATGTATGTACAGGAATAACAAGTTGCAACATATTATTGCACCGTTTTTCATGCTATCACCAAGCATTTGAGTACTGTCATGTGGCACTGCTATAATTTTAAGCAATGTTGCTCCCGTATCCAAAGCATCCCTATGATATCTCTCTCTGCACTTCGTGACGTTCTGTGTTTTAAAAAATATAGAAAAACATAACGAAAAAAACCGTGAAAAATATGAAGTGGACCGCTTAGCCCTTGCAGTACTCCAAGGTGTGACGCCTAAGACTCCTGTGGATGGCTCCGACATCGTCACAGATGCTCAGCCGAACTTGGAACAGTTTCTGCATGTTTCAGCCGTTTCTGTGCGATGTTTTTGCCGTGCACAGATGTTCCTTGATTCTCTTGACTACCAGCTCAAACTACAGGGAAAATTCTAAGACGAGGCAAGGATGCAGAAAAGGCATATTCAATTCTTATTGAATACTATCCAGAGATTCCTTGACTTGTTCAAGCAAATGGCTGTCAAATCTTGCAAATCTAGAGCCTGATTTCCTCCTTGCAATGTTCTCAAATTTTTCCAATATTGCAAGATATTACAAGATATTGCCACCTTGAATGGATGCCGCTGAGGTGAGCGCTTTTCAAGCTGGTTTCGGCCAGCGATCCGAACTCAATTTACAGTAGCACATTTAGATACATTGAGCATCATTGAGCAAATTTTGATCGAACTTTTGATGTCTTTTACTTATTCTCATGCACTAGTAAAAATGAAGAGTTTCGGTTTCCCTCATTCTTGAAATGTCTATGAGGAAAATCACATATACTCTACAAACAGACCTCTACAATACGTATATGTCATGAAACACAGGCAAGTGTACAACCCTGTCGGAATCATGTAGTGGAGGCGCAGTCAAGGAATTCCTTGGCTTGCAAGTTGCTAGCGCTAGATATTTGCCTTACAGTTGTAGCAGCTTTCAACACATATTGGTTTCGTTTGGTTGAGCTGCAAACTATAGTGCCTGCCTATCAGGCATGTTGGGTTGGTTCTAGTGATGCCATGCCAAATGGATATGCCAACAGTTGGCAACATAGCAAGGCACAAGCCACTTTCATGCGCTTCCACTTGCTTTCGACCGGCACGAGCTGGTGGTTTTGATTTGCTATTCTCGATATATCGCTGCGGCACTAGCTACAAGTGCTCTCCGGATAGAGTCATCATATTAATATTTAATTTGATTTCACTGCGATACGATAGTTCACCTTGTTTTTGTTTCTGCATTGTCCTTCTTTGAGCTCAGAGCGACCGCAATGTACAGACTGCCGTGCTTCAACAGGGTTCCATGCCATGTGGGAGACAATTTCCCGTGTGCCAGTATTTCAAGCTTGCACTTGCACTTGCGTGCTGAATTTGTTCCAAACATGTACTATATACGGTACCTGTTGGTGCTGATCTGTTAGCTTAATTTTAAACCCATATGATGTTTGTGGCATGCAAGCTGCTGGGCAGTTTCATGGTTTCAAGCCTCTCATGTCCAGTTCTCATGAGCCTCAGCAAAGTTTCTCAGCTAAGAGCTGTCCACCACGTGTTGTTGCTCCCGCTGGATATGAAGGCTATGGTTCCAGCGATCACGTACTGCGGCGACACCTGTTCCTTCCATGTGCCGGACATTTCTCCTAGAGGGTTATGGTGGCGCCGGCTGCAGGCCATGGACGGAATTTTCAAGGCATGACTCATAAAGTACTGTAGGATACTGTAGGTATACTATGCTAGCTAATTCTTTAAGGATTTTTCCTTCGCACAGAGCACAAACCGCAATAAGGTACTGCAAACATTTTGAGCAAAACAAAATCCACATCCAAAAGATTCAACCAACGTTCTTCATGCTAGAGCGAAGACACCAAGTGAAGTCCCGTGGGGCTGTTTCTCTCACAAAAAGCGCACTTGAAGATCCGATCCAGGCAGGCTTGCAATTGCATTGAGCTATTTTTGCGGGCTGACGGAGCACGGCCAAAAGACAGCTGACAGGGCCAGTGGAATACGCGACAAAAGGATCAATGAACAGCTGTGTGGGTTTGGCAAAGCTGGCATGGAGGGTGTAATGAAGTTGGCTGCCTCTCTGCAAGATGTCCCTTTGTGAATAAAGAGGTTCCATGTTGGAGTAGCAGAAAGACTGTCTTGACAGGACAAGCAAAGTCAAATGCTGGGGATGCCATGTCATGCCGTGTCATGCACTCCGACCAATGACCACGCTTGGACCTGTGACAGCCCTTGCAAATTGGGGCAATCATTTATGGATTTTGTGGGGACCTATATGGTGCCCTTTGTGAGTCTTGTCACCTCCACGACAGGCGGGACTGGCCGTCAAGGGCAGTGCTAGCAGCACTGCTGTGATGGCATCCTCTTGCGATGCAAGGCAAGACGTTGTGCCGCAGAATGGCTTTTAGTATGAAGTACAGGTTTAAACAACTTCATTGAATAAAGGCTTAAGAAAGATTCGCAAGCACGAACATGAGTAGTATTCACTGTCTAGTTTTGCGTAGTATTGTGTAGATCATTGTTTAATCTGTTTAGTATTGTAGCATTGTGTTTTGCTAACTTTCAAAAACACGAGTTTTGCCGGCCCACTGCGCACGATGCATACGATGCAGGCCAGACTCCAGGTCAAAGCTTTGAAGGCTGACAACCAAGGCCATCCGGCCCAACTGACGGTGACAAGTATTAAGCATCTTAAGCATCATTAAGCATCATTAAGCATCATTAAGCATCATTAAGCATCATTAAGCATCATTAAGCATCATTAAGCATCATTAAGCATCATTAAGCATTAAGCATTAAGCATCGTTAAGCATCGTTAAGCATCGTTAAGCATCGTTAAGCATCGTTAAGCATCGTTAAGCATCGTTAAGCATCGTTAAGCATCGTTAAGCATCGTTAAGCATCGTTAAGCATCGTTAAGCATCGTTAAGCATCGTTAAGCATCGTTAAGCATCATTAAGCATCATTAAGCATCATTAAGCATCATTAAGCATCATTAAGCATCATTAAGCATCATTAAGCATCATTAAGCATCATTAAGCATCATTAAGCATCATTAAGCATCATTAAGCATCATTAAGCATCATTAAGCATCATTAAGCATCATTAAGCATCATTAAGCATCATTAAGCATCATTAAGCATCATTAAGCATCATTAAGCATCATTAAGCATCATTAAGCATCATTAAGCATCATTAAGCATCATTAAGCATGATTAAGCATCATTGAGCATCATTGAGCATCATTAAGCATTGAGTTGATTTGAGTTGTATTTATTCATTTTTCTTATTTTTGCATTCAGTTCAATCTCAGTGCTGTCTGTTTCCTTGCTGAGTTGTGCGCGCGTACATTTGAAAAAATGTAAAATAAAAACTGCAAACGATAGGTGGTTGATCCGACCACCATAGACCACCCATCCACAAAAATGCCACAGCTCCCTTGACCGAACCAGGCAAACAGGCTCCAGCCCTCCTGCTCTAGAAACATCATGAAACATCGATGTTCATGTTTGGGGAGTTGGCCACCTAGCAGGGCATCGATTGATACCAGTTCTGCATGTCTGTGTATGTGCGCCTCCCGTTTTCTCCGTTTTCTGCAGTTCTACAGATCTGCGGAACATGTTTCTTGAAAGGTCATTCTGCAGGATGTTCTTGAGCATTGGCGAAGACCGATGAGTAGAGTACTGTAGCAGTTTCCACCGTGAAAGCCACCGCCAAAGCGTATCGCGAAAGCCGCTGCAAAGCTTTTAATTAGACATTAGAACTGTTTTGTAACCCGGTTATTTTTTTTACGTTTTGGCGCTCATGATGTGAAACCATGTTGAAAAATGGCAGGGGAAGTGCGGGCTGACAGCCTCAATTCAGAGTGTATCTGCATCCCTGTGATTTGGTTAGCTTTTCATGAAGGATTTTGAAACACTTCAACAAAAAATAACCAAAAGTCCAATGCATTGGTGTAGTGTTTATATCAGTGTTTATCATGATAAGTTGACAAATCCACGTTTCCTCTGTCTTATCATGTCATATCATGCCTGATTCGTTTCAAACGACCGTCTGAAATAGCAACAGGAATGGGAAGAATTGGCTTCAGTGCCTTCATAATGAAAGTACACTGACTTGGACAGAGGCATGCTGTTTTGGGCCACCTGCAAAGATACCCAGATGACTGTAATCCATGAGGAGCAGAAAACCAGTAGTTAGAGTGTGGTGTGTGCAAGTGCTCTTGCTTCTCACGTAGCCTGTCATGGGTTGGAAACTCTCCTGTACGTACATACCAGATTCCACTGCTGGTTGCAACAAATGCAGCCGTTGGTGCCCAAACTGCTCAATTACATCAGACAACATCCTAATCACCGTCCTCATTGACCCTCATTGTATATTATATGATATACTCTCGTTTTTCCAGCTTCCAACATTTCCATGGCCACAGAGGCCACAGTTCGACTGCCGTACACGAACCTCTTCTAAACCTGTTACAAAGGGTGCTTAGACCAATCACAGCATTTTGCGGGCGAACAATGCTCAACCTGTCCTCAACCTGCTCGTCCGCTTTTGCACACAGAAACTCACAGACACCTGACACCTGTTCAATGGCACGTGATGTACGCACAACACACACTAGACAAGAATGGATCATTTAAGTGATCACACACACACACCCCTTCCCTTCGAAAACACAATTTAAAACATTAAAAACAAAGTGCATTGATCGCGCACATCATTTTGTGAAGTCTCGCAGGTGCACATCTGCAAAGTTCGTGCCGCGGCGGCTTGGCCTGGGGATACCTTTGATTTGCTTCGAAACTTCACAAATCTTCCCAAGCTTCAAGGATTGTCAAAGGAAAAGTTAAAAAAACTGTTCTGTCCATGTCCTCTGCAAACGCCCACCTTGAGGTTTGTCGCAGAAAGCATCATTTGATTTCAAAACCTCGGCTTGAATGCCAGAGCCAGTACGCGTACACTTTAGGTGAAACACAAAGGAACGTAATAGGCGTGTCCTGTGTTGTCATTGAGAGATTGCGCCTGAGCAGACATGTTTTGATCAAACCAAAGGGATTGTAGACAAAGGTTTCTTGCCCTTGAGTAGAGTCTCAGAGTAGATGTTGCCTTTTCGTAAAATTGTGTGATGCGGCGCAGAGTCAAGACAACCAGGAGTGTTTCCGACACCCTGGTTTGCTCTTTTGGCGCTTTGGTGCTGAGCATCCCTCTTTGGAGTTTGTTTTATGCACCAAGCGCGGTATCGACGACTTTTATTCGTGGACCGACCAGAAGATCCTTCGGATTTCTAGGCCACCGTCAGATAACACATGGGCCTTGTCTTCAGGGCCGGACACGAGAACACTCGAGAGAACACTCGAGCATTGCTCGCTCAGCAGTTTTCAGCGTTATAGCTGAGGAAGTGAATAACCGGCCAGGTTTTTTCTTTGGAGAAGTTTTGATCATCGTTGTCTTGTCTGCTGGCTTTGAGAAAGCAGAGAGGTGGCTTCGTAAGAAGCTGAAGGCGAGTGGTGACTTCACCGGTGGCGAAATCCTGGATGCTTTGTTCCGTGAGATCACTATTCTCGGCTTCATTGGTTTACTTCTATTTGTTCTGACACACTTGCTACCAGAAGATAGCCCTTTGATCTCTTTGGGTGCTGATGAATACAACATACTGCCAGAGACCTTTGAATATGTTCACATGGCGACTTTTTTGCTCTTGGTGGTGTTGCTATTTCAAGGATTTGCGGTTCTCAGAATTTCGCGTGAAACAGCGGAAACATGGGCAGACTACGAAAGTACCCGGGCCTTCGGGACAAATCCATTGTCAATGGAATCGTTGCTGATTTCGGAAGGCTACTTGGAGCGAAGGGTCTCCTCTGAATCTCCTGCCCCGGACAGCAACTTAGCACTTGATGAATCTAAGATGGAGCTGAGGATGCTCAAACCATTTACCTATGGTGGTACCGTGATTGAACGTGCTTCACTTCGCAGAAAGTATATTCACAAGCTCATCATGTGGAGAGCAGTTCGTCATGGATTTCTCTTTGAAGGTGCACAGAGCAAGCTTCTCTCTTCGGAAGGAGTCATTCCTGGACTCTTTAGCTTCGAGGTCTTTTTGGAACAGCAGTTGAGCCAAATTGCAGCTTGGATGCAATGTCAACAGTTTCTTGATCCCCCGCTTTGTTAAAGATGGTTGCTTTGTTGTGCTCTGCCAGTATCGGCTGATCACTGATCACTGTGACTAGACTTGTCACATCTTGTCACTACCCAGCACATGATCCTTTGAGATTCGCTGCAGTTTACATGCTTGTGTTAACGCGTGTTTTCATGCTTGTCACTTCGTACAACATCATTCTCAAAAACTAAGGTTCTGTCTCTAGTGGAAGTTGATGTGCTTACATGGTTTTATGCTCTCCTCCTAGTCGCGCTTGTGACTTTGATTTGCCTTTCTCTGGAGTCAGTAAACGGACAAGCAATGCAGTGCATTTGCTGCTGGGCACTTGCAGCGGTTGCCTTTGCCTTTTCTATCATTTTGGAAGAGGACACTTACGAGTTGACTCCGCAAGTTCCGGTTGATCCTCGACAAATTCTTCGAATGTTTTCAGGAACATCTATCCAGATGATTCGCAGAGCCTCATTTCTGGACATTTCTCAGGAAGTCGCAGGTGAAATAAGCCGGTCAGGCAGGAGATTCCGCCCGCAATTACCTGGGGTGGAAGGTTCAGACTTGCCACGAACCCAAGAACCAAGCGAGAAAAGTGCACCCGGCACTTTTCTCCTTGTCCCCGAGTACACGGGCGTGTTCAAACTGCTTTGCTTCTTACAAGCGGCCGTCGTTGCTTCCCTTTTGGTCAACTTGTTGAACGGCAGTGTCTATGGCTGGGATCGAGTAGTGCCTTATTTGCTGGCCTGGGCAGAGTGGCCCTTGATGCTCTTTGTGCTGGTTCCAGATCTAGTGCGCCGTCTTACCGTGAGGGCGGCCGTGACACGGACCCGAACCAACAACTGGTTTCATGACAAGCAACGTGGTCTCGTGAAGAGAGTCATGATCTCTGGCATTGAAGGACTCCTGCGTGACTGCACTCGATTGATCCACTTGCAGGGTATGGAGGCTCGAGCAGTGATGAATGGTGAGACTTGGGCCCAGAATAAAGCCAGTGCTCAAGCCATGACTGGTCAATTTGCAGAATCTTTGAAGAAGAATGCAGTTGCAACTGCCAAAAAAAATGTAAAACGAGGGGCTGAGTTCTTCGACCAGCTGCAACCGGCTTTGAAAACTGAAGTCTTCAGCGTTTTCTCAAGTTGGGATGCACGGAATGCTGGTGCGGTTGCTCCCTTTGAGCTAGCCAAAAATATGGAATTGATGGGTTTCATGGCAACAGCCGACCGAGTAGCTGACAATCTGATCAGATTGGTGGATGATGACGGGAGCGGACTGCTAACGTGGAGGAAATGTAGGAGTCTGTTTATGTTAGCGACAGCTGCCCGCCCAATGGATGAACGGCGAAGAGATTTGGAGGCTTTCTTCTCAAGAATCAACAAAGGCAGTCCTCGATTTGCAACTGTTTTTGAGATAGCAAAAGCATTACCATTTCAAATCAGAGATGAAGATCTTGCTACTTTGATGTATGTCTATTTTGGGCGTGTCAAACCATCTGTCAGCAGATCGGAGTTTGTGGAATGGATCGAAGCCATAGAGATGTCTGAGATTCTGGCGAAGCGTGAGAGATGATGACAGCCATTGAGTAGCGTTTTTGTATATCTTTGTATACTGTACAATGACTGTACAATGTTTGATGCTGTGATATATTGATTTGATTCGACAGGCAGAATGGACCCGGTGGAATGCCACAGAATCGCTTGTAAAAGATTTAAAAAGGAATCGAGTTGCATTCGTACGTAGAGGCCACATGTAGATGACACAGTCTGGATGCTATGGTGCATGTTGATACTGAACACATTTTTTGAAAGGTTCTTACCTTTGCTGACATGGACTTGCAAAGCGATGCAGATATATAACTCGATTAAGTATCTATGCCGGTTATGCGGGATCACATGCCTTTCAGTCACTGGTGCCTCCGCTATCTCTGCTGAGGCTCGTGCGTGAGATGAGCATCAAGTCTCACCAGCTGTGCATTCACCTGCCAAGCGCAGTGTATTGCCCAGTCTGACAAAGCCAGAAGCTAGTCGAATTGTTTGACAATATTCTCACCCTGAGAAATCTTGAGATTCTCTCGATTTCCAAGTCAACAGAGTGATTTCCTGGGAATGCAGGAGATTTTCCTTACATTGGGCCTTAATGGAGTTGAGGTCCTACAACTCTCGAGGTGGTTGGACGTACGCATCAAGTCACAAAGAATGACAAAAGAATGACTACGAAAAGAATATGATCAAAGGGATCGAAGTCTTTGTTTAATTTGCTCAATCGACTGCCCAAGTTTTGTGGTTTTGGCCACTGATTCGACAACCTGTATCCTATGTGGCTGGGCAACCAAAAAGCAAGGATGAACAGAAGCGTGGTGGACTAGTTTGACAGGGGGTTCAGAGCCTCAAGGGCTACTCTCCGACTTTTGTCCTTTTTCCATATGTTTCCATTTGTTTCTACTTTTTGAATCTTTTTCCATTTTTTTTCCATCTTTTTCCTGTTCCTCCCTGTTCTGTTCTGTTCTGTTCCCGCTTTCAAAGATCACATCGCTGTTGCCTTTGTGTTCTCCAGGCTGCGAAGTTTTATCCAGGCCTGAGTTTGGTTGTGGGTCACAGACACCGCCAAAAACATCCGAGAGTCCCAAGGTATTCCTTACCAGAGTTTTGAGCCACAGCAGCATCATGCAATGTAGTGATTTGCAATGGTTCTACGATATTGTAGAATGCGTTCGCATCGATGTTTGCACAATGATATGCAGCGATGCGCGCTGTTATTCGCACTGACAACCAAATCTGAGAGATGTGATGCGAAGTGACATGCCAAGATATGCAGTGACTTGAATCATATTTATGCAAAGACACGCGATCTTATGTCGTGATACATGGATATGGAGTATACGGACCGAGATGGGATGATGATTCAAGCGACAGCGCTGGCCTTCAACGTGGTTCACTTACATGCACTGACGTGGATGGATATGCGCTGAAATGCATCTACAAACATCAAGATGCATGGTACATCATGTTACTTCATTCACAACTTATTCATAACCACTGATACACCTGGCTGTAGTGTTCTTCACTGCGAGGCCGTCTTATGGAGAGATATGCAATGATATCAATCAGGATTCCTTGATATACACTGAATTCAAAGCATTTGTGCAGGACAGCGATAGTAATATGGACGATGATATGCAATGATTTGGAGTGATACTGGAGTGACTGGAGTGTGAGTTCAGTTACTGTATGGCTTGAGATTCAGCGAGGCAACTTCGCCAATGCTCTCAGTTTGGCTCAGCTCCCCTATAAACAGATGTATAAAGCCTATAACACCTCCGGCGCAAGATGTTCCGCAAGATGTTCAAGGTTTCAGTCTTGGCATCCGGTTGTCAGATACTGAGTTTTGTAGCAGTCTTTTTGAAATACAATACATGAGTCACATGAGAGAGAAAGAATGTCGCTTTATCCTGTTAGCATCAATTTCAACCTTGCCATCTTGACTACTTCAAACTGCGCTGCACTTGTGTGGGAGAGGACATTTGATCCCTTGGTCCTTTTTCTTGCCGTCTGTGTCCATCATGTCAAAGCACGCCCGGGCATGGCATCTTGCACTGCCATACTTCGCAAGCTCACATGGAAAGACCAGCCGGGAGAACAAGCATCAATCGTGCCATATTACGTGCTCTTCCTGCCAAATTGCTGGATGGACGCCCACCAGCTCTATTAAGGTCAGGCGAAAAAACCAAGTCCTTGAAAGATCCACTTGGCCTCAAAAGCAAGAAATCGAAGAGATATGACAGATATGATGCTCAAAACCAAGAGGTGATTGACCAACGTGCTCTGAAAAGCGAAGGGCCTGTCAGGAGTGCAGCTCCTCAAGATGCTGAGGGCCCAAGAGCATTGTGCCAGGCTGCAAGGAAGTGCCATGACGATGTAAAAGCACAAAGTCTTCTTCGACAAGCTGCAGCATCTGTACACCCTGGAACGACGATTGCGGATTGTACTTTTGTGTTGAAAACTATTGCAGACTTCACCTCAGCAAAACCCAAACAACCTCAGCGTCTAGACGAAGCAGCAATAAGATATTTGGCTGAGACATTGAGTCAAAGACACTCGAGTTCCTCAGAATTGTATCTGGATTCGCGAAATCTATCCCTGGCCGCCAGCTCTCTTGCAAAGTCTCGAGTGTGGGTTCAAGCCTTTGGCATTCTGATCCAGCAGTTCTTCAATGACGAGGCACCAAACAATTTAAGAGCCTTCAATCCTACTGATATTGCCCAGCTATGCCACTTCATGGCAGTTTTCAGAGAAAAGATGGACGCAAAGCCAGGTTCAGTGTGGGCAGCTGGTCATTTGCAGTTGCAAAATCATGAGCAACAAGGTCGCCGACTGCAGGCTACTGGATTAGTATCGTTGCTAAGGTCATTGACATTGAGCAAAGACAAATTGCAAAAGTCAGAATTGAACACTTTTGGAACTTGGCTGCGAGCACGATTGGTGGACGAAATAGGCTCTTGCAGTCCTCGGCAGTTAGCGAGTGCAGTGTTAGATATGGGTGCACTAGACCTTCTTGACGTCGGAGCTGTGAGGCATTTGCAGCGTGAAATCACTCGTGCAGCAACCAGCAAGGAGATGAGAGCAAGAGACCTGGCATCAATTTTGGTTGGATATTCGAAGTTTCCCGCTCCCTTGCCGGAACGACAAATTCTAATGGCCCCATTGCTACCTAAAATGGTCACACTGATGCCGAACTGTTCCTTGGGAGACATGTGCGAGCTTTTGCATGGGCTGGCTTCTGCACACATTTCGGACCGCATTCTTTTGGAAGCATGGTCATCCAACTTCACGCTCAAGGCGCGCTATCCATTTGCTTGACATATCTTGACATCCTGCACCTCAAAGATTTTAGTGACTGCAAACCGTTTTTTTTGTTTGATCCCCTCACAGTTTTTACTGTCCTTTTCGTTGCAAAGGCACCTTTCTGTGATGCCAACACTTAACACTTACAGGTCCGATCCACTCATATCACTTAATTCAACTTATATAATATACTAAATCTCATTATATCTCAATATCAAGAGTGGCTTGCTTCAATGCTTTACTGCCCTTTCTTCATGGCTCAGTCGACCATGGCCTTGAAAGTCCAAGTGCAAGCGTATCGTATTGGCACATGTTGAAGATGGTGTCATGACATGCATGAGAGACCGGCCTTTGGACAAGAAGTTTTAGAAGGCAACATGTCAGTGACTGTCTGTGTGGTAAGTATGTCAAGGCACTCTTTTGAAGAGACATTTAAAGTTATATATTCTTTAGAACTTTCTGAACGTGAAAAGCAAAACAGGCGTCACACGAAGCAACTGGAAGCAACTGCTACACTAAATGATTTCAGGGCAAGGTCGGCAGCGGCTATGTGTTCACTGCTGCAACAACATGACAGGCAACTTCGGTGACTTCTTTGGTTGGTGCTTGGCGTGCTTGGCTTAGAGCTGCATATTCCTGCGTTGAACATGCACATATTCAGGACTTCCGAAAAGGACGCCAACACATGTTTCTGCTATTATACATCCGCATCTTGTCACGGTATCACTTTTTATTATGGTCTTGTTCTCTGCTCCCCCCCTCTCTCTCTCTTTTTCAAGTCATCTGGTTCCAGGCGAAGACTCGGCCAGAAATGGAAAGCATGAAGCTTTGAGCCCGCACATCTCTCGGTCTTCAAGGTGGCATCAGTTTTGGCATCAAATTGGTTTTGCGAAGCGGCTTCATTTCTGAGGACTCAGTTATCACTGGCAGTTGCGGACTTGGCCAAGCTGCGATTCATCAGGAAGGACAGAAGAGAAGACACACTAATACTGCAGTGTGCGGCCAAAGACCAGCGAGTCTACATTATTCATCATTATTCTATATCAACAATTTCAGGATCCATATGCTGTGTTCTCAACGCTGTTGCATGCAGTCTCAGACGTGCCCTGCTCAGAATCTTCTGAACTGCTGACTTCTTTGCGAAGCTGAACAGATTTCTCTTTATGTCTTTGATCCTCCATTGCACTCCGATGCCCGTTCCGCCTCTCCGACTTTGTTGTTGGTCTTGCCATCGTGTTTGGTCTTTCTAGTCTTACAACAATCCTCGGAATATCTGCCTTTTTCCCTCTAATCCCATCATGAATCCAACCAAAGGCTTCATACTCGATGGGAACCTGGGTAACCTGGGAGCTGTAGCATGCAAAAGTCTTGTAGACTCGTAGATGTCCCAAGGTGTCTCCCTCCCTTGGTGGCTTGGCGGTCTATTTCTCAGACTTTCATTTCTGTCGTGTGGAATAAGTGTGTCATGTGGCAGATCAAAGGGTGTCACAGTGGATGTGTCATTTTAGGTGTGCCATGTGGTTTGTGCAATGGCACGGGTAAAAAGTGGAAGGCGCAAATTTTGGGCATGGAGCTTCATGCAGACTTTTTCGTTGTTTCCAATCAGAGCTGCTTCAAAAAGCCAATTTGCCAAGACCAATCGCACGAGTCATACAGTAGTTCCAGGAGAGACGTCCTGCGGAAAGAGATTCTCCCCCAAGAAATGTGAGCAAGTAGGGGATATTCACTGTCGTTTCCTATATATATATACATATAAATAGAGTCAATAGAGATTGCTTTCATGACGTAGTTCCGTGCCACGTATTCTCTTGTCACCACACAGAACAGACGACTATGATACATTATGTTATGCTGCAGTCATGCTCATAGTTGCAGCTTCAACTACAAACAGCGAACGAAAGAGCCTGCTATTTTTCTTAGTTGGGTGCAACATCGTGAGAGGACAGACAAGAACTTCCTGATGTCTGAATCGGAAGAAGATGATTTTCGGAGACGACTTTTATGCAGATTGGAGGCCATTTCCACCGACTATGCATGTGGCCTTGGCAAATACCGTACAACACGGGTGAAGTCTTCTGCCTGTGATTGGTGTGGTGCTAACAGATTGAGTTGTTCGCATTGCAAATGCGCTTCGAGGGAGTCTAAGGAGTCTAATACATGGACAAAACAAGAGAAAACCGTGGCAGTTCTCAATTTCCTCCGACTTTATTTTGCCTTTCTTGTCGATGTTTGGCAAAAGGCGCAGCTCTTGACCAGATTGGAGGAGTTGCAACCCCAGGCTCCTAGCACCGAAAACCTATTTGCAGCAAGCTTTGCATACGATTGGCACCTTTCCGACTCAATTTCGATGAATGGTTTGTCAAGCAAGGCGAACAGTTTCCTTCAAGATCCTTTTGCCAGCACTGGATTGTTTCCAGCTTTCTCTTTCTTCTGTTTTTCTCAGCCATTGGTTGACAGGGGCTCTCAGCCAGTGCTGCCGCTTTTGTCAAGTTGAGCCACTTTAGTTTGAAGCTCAAAGTCTACTTAGTTTTCGATTGGTCACCACAGTGCAATAGTGTGCAAGATTTTTATAAATATCCTCCGATTGACTTCAAAGCGCACAGTCGCTGCGGGACAAATCAATCCTGCTGACCTATCGACGGCAAAAGAACTTTGGCGAGGCAAGGAACTTTTCAATGGACTGGCAAGCGCATCAGTACCTTGTCCGGACCTTGGTGTCTGCAAGGCCCTCAAGCTTAAAGCAGACCACCGCATGGCTATATACGATTTGCATCGATTTGCTATAGTATTATATGAATTTATATGACATACATGCCTATAAGCAGAGCCTGCCTATGTGAAACTTTGATCGTTGCAGGCTGGTGTTGTGCTCGTGTCGAGGTCTGGATTCCTTCTCGGCCAAAGATTTCGCAATGATGTCCTCAGCACTTTGTGCGGCGAGAGGCTGAAGGACTCCATGCCATCAGTTTGACCAGCAAACCCGGGCAGGACGGGAAGAAATATTAACAATGAAAGCGAAAGAAAGGATCAGCGCTGTCAATGCTGTCAATCCTCAAAGTTGTTCCTTTTGCCAACCTTCGAAACCCAGGCTCAGCACATTGCCAACTGTTGGAGTTGTTGCCTCAGCGTATCTATCTATCTACCTATTTGTCTATCTGCCAGTGTGTATAACTAGGGTTATCTTTCGGTCCCAGTCTTTCTGTTCAATTTTTCCATCACCATCTTCTATCACCATCTTTTTGTCACTATCTGACTCTACCTACCTATCGATCGATCTATCTGTTTGTCTGTTTGTCTTTCTCTCTGTCCGTCTGGCTTTCTGTTTATCTATCTTGTCTATCTTGTCTAATCTATCTGCACATCCAGCTTTATATTTATCTACGTATCTACCTATCTATGTAGCCTTTGATCTGTCTAGCTTTCGATATGCCTAGGTTTGATCTGTCTATCTATCTGCCTATCACTACATGGTTTTGAGATGTTTTGAGTATGTGTGAGGTGTTGAAGCTTCAAGTTGGTTTAAGTTGAGTCGGCCAGTTGCCTTTCAATCCCATAAGGTGGAAGCCCACTGGAGCAGCTGGGTCAAAAGGCTGCCCGTTCCTTGACGCAAGGCACTTGGACACCCAGGCCAGAGCACAAGACACACACACACAGACAGACAGACAGACTGGCAGACAGACAGACAGGCAGACAATTGCATTGCATTGCGTTGCGTTGTGTTGCGTTGCGTTGCGTTGCATTGCATTATATCCATTATATACATTAAATTACATTACGCTACCTTACATTTCATTATATATATATATATTGCATTACATTGCGTTACATTGCCCTACATTTTATTACATTGCATTCCCTTACATTACCATACATTACCATATACCATACATCACCATAAATTATCATACATTGCCGTACATTACCATACTTTACCATACATTATCGTATATATTATTATACATTACGACATACATTACCATACATTGCCATACATTACCATACATTGGCCATAACATTACAATACCAGTACCACAGTTTACAAAACTTTACCAAAAGAACATACTTTACCATACATTACCATACTTTACCATACATTACCATACATTACCATACCTTACCATACATTAACATACCTTACCGTACATTACCATACATTACCATACATTACCATACATTACCATACGTTACCATACATTACCACACATACCATACATTACGATACATTACGATACATTTCGATACATTACGATACATTACGATACATTCCAATACATGACACCAAGCATGTGAGTCTGTCGACCGCACAGTCGCTCACCCCGGGCACTGGTGGCGGGAATGAGAGACAATAGAAGAAACAGAAACAAAAGCACGAATTAGATCCAAATCGAATTAGGCCACAGCAGAATGTCGTTCTTTGCGCAAGCGTTTCATGAAGACAGCATAATTGTTGTAGCGCTGAGCTGGTGATGGTTCTGGGATGGGGTCAAATGTCAGTTGCGGTTCGAGGTTTTTGACGTGGATCGGATTCTCAAAGGCCACCCCTTTCAGTCCATCCAAGTACGATCTCACAAATTGCATAGTCTGAGCTGGGTTAGGTATCTTAGGGCGTCGCGACACGCCAGCTATGACACCTGTCATTCCCAAACGAGTCAAGGATCTGCACTTGAATGTCCCAAATTTCGGAAAAATAGGCTGTTGTAAAAGTGTCAGCAAATTCTGCACCATGTTCTTCAGACAAATACTTTGCAAAACCGCAGAGCGTTGTCTACCTTGGAGAAGTAGTGCTTCATCAGCGTCATAGGCAATGTAAACAGATTTGTTTCCAGCACCACTGACCTTGATAGGAAATCTGAAACCAGTATAAAGATACAAACTGACGGCCAACTCAAACCATGAAATTCCCCAGTCACTAGGATCAGGTTCATCAACATTGGCTGGCCATTCAAGTGTCTGTAGCCACAAAAAAGTCGCCTTAGCAACGTTGGCACCTTGTAAGGACGACGCAAAAATTGCATCATCCACTTGGTCGACATGCTGCTTCTGGTATCCAACTGGGTTGAATTCCATCATAAATTGCAAAGCATCATCGCCCATCGCACCTGCGTTAAACAATCTTGGGACGAAGCATTTTT
>CAMXCT020000992.1:100685-102707 GCA_947184155.2 Cladocopium goreaui | reverse complement strand
ATGGAATTCTGTCGACCGCGCATGCACGAAAAACACTTGAAACCCCATTTACAATGCGGAACCGATCCGACCATGGTCCGAGCATGATCCGACCATGATCCGACCACACACGAGACCGTCTCGCACCCGTCGCACCGCAGAGGTAGATCATCGAGGTTCGGGGACGGACTTTGTATGGAAAAACACAGGGTTTCGTGCATCTGCTATCTCTCAAAAACACATTTCGTGCGAGACTTCCTTCAAAACTCCATCGGCAACTCCTCCACCAGCACCACTTGCAATGCCATTCTAACTCTTTCTTTGACTAACTCTTTCCCTGACATTCTAAAAGTTACAATTAACTCTGTCCCTAACTAACTCTTTCCCTCACTAACTCTTCCTTTGACTAGCTCTTTCCCTGACAGTCTAAAAGTTACCAGTAGTACCGCACAAGGCGGTGGCGGAAGTTTCAAAAATAGGAAACCTATAGGAGAGATTGGTTGTTGTGAATCAGGGATGGCAGAGCGAAGCCACTGATGGATCGAAAGACGATTGATCTCTCTCACTCTTTCTCTGACTGTCTACCTACCTACCTATCTATCTAGCTATGTATCTATGTATCTATCTATCTCTCTATCTAGCTATCTATCTCTCCCTCTCTCTCTTTCATTTGATTACTCGATCTATCTATCTATCTATCTACCTATCTACCTATCTATCGATCTATCTATCTCTCTCTCCTCTCTCTCTCTCTCTTTCATCTGTCTATCTGTCTAGCTGTCTAGCTGTCTACCTGTCTATCTATTTATCTATTTATCTATCTATCTCTCTCTCTCTCTCTTTCATCGGTCTATCTGTCTAGCTGTCTAGCTGTCTACCTGTCTATCTACCTATCTATCTAACTATCTATCTATCTATCTATCTGTTTGTCTCTGTCTGTCTGTCTGTCTACCTATCTATCTATGGTGCACCTAACAGTGCACCTAGCTACCTACCTACCAATCTATCTATCTATCTATCTATCTATGTATCTATCTATCTATCTATCTATCGATCTATCTCTCTCTCTCTCTCTTTCATCTGTCTCTCTGTCTAGCTGTCTACCTGTCTATCTGTCTATCTATCTATCTATCGATCTATCTCTCTCTCTCTCTCTTTCATCTGTCTCTCTGTCTAGCTGTCTACCTGTCTATCTGTCTATCTATGCATCTATCTATCTATCTATCTGTTTGTCTGTCTGTCTATCCGTCGACCTGTCTATTTAGGGTGCAATGTCATTCAGTCTAATGTAGTGTAGTGTACTGTAGTGTAGTGTAGTGGAATGTAGTGGAAGGTAGTGTAGTGCAGTGTCATGTAGTGTGTGTAGTGTAACTTAGTGTAGTGTAAATTAGTGTCGGGGAGGGTAACGGAGTGTAGTTGTAGTTGTAGTTGTAGTGTAGTGTAATGTAGTGAAGAGTAGTGGAAGGTAGTGCAGTGTAGTGTAATGCAGCGTAGTGGGTATTTGAGCAAACCCTACAAAAACTTTGGGTTTGGATATGTTGGGTATCTATATATATATATTTATATCTCTCTCTCTCTCTATCTGTCTGTCTGTCTATCTGTCTATCTGTCTATCTATTTGTCTATGTCTCTACCCATCTATTTCTCTATTTGTCTTGGTGTCTAACTATCTGTCTATGTGTCCATGTATCTATCTGTATGTCTCGCCATCTATGTCTCTAGCTGTCCCTCTAACTATTTATCTATCTGTCCGTCTATCGATCTATCTATTTATCTATCGGTCTGTCTGTCCGTCTATCTATGTATCTATCTATGTGTCTATCTATCTATCGACCTATCTATGTGTCTATCTATCTATCGATCAATCTGTCTATCTATCGACCTATCTATCTATCTCTCTCTCTCTCTCTACCTATCTCTTCGTCTATCTATCTATCTCTCTATGTATCTATCTATCTCTCCATGTATCGATCTATGCATCTATCGATGTATCTATCTATCTCTCTATCTATCTATCTATCTTTCTTTCTTTCTTTCTTTCTT
>CAMXCT020000992.1:50685-95685 GCA_947184155.2 Cladocopium goreaui | reverse complement strand
TGTGATCGTCTGACAGTGCTGCCAGACCTGCTTTCTTTTGGCCATGTTTCCTGGTCGGTGGCCAAACTTTTCGGAGAACATGTGGAACTGTGGTTGGTCAGAGCCTACCTTTACTCCACCTCAACCTGCTGCGCAATTTGGTCAATTTTGTGGAGGTGATCTGATGAACCAACAGTCTCAAGCTCAGTCACAAGCTCAGACTCAAGCTCAGTTGGCTCAGTTAAGGGACCAGAACGCACTACTACATCAACAATTGAATTCCCAAGCTCAGACCCATATTCAGCAACTCCAACAGCTTCTTCCACTCCATCAGACTTCCCAACCAACAATTTCTCATCAGACTTCTCCATCAGTACCTGAGCCACCAACAGTGCCATCTGTCCAAACTCCTCCTGCTCCAACTCCATCTCAACCTGCTCAACACGAACCACACACCACTTTCAATCCAGAGGAGATGATGCAACAGATGCGCCATACAGTGGAATCTGGCATGCAGGCCTTTATGGAAATGACCAAAGAAAGGTCCAAGAGTCCTCATCCAAGTGGGGCACACCTTCCAACCGTGACTCCAGTCGCAGAGCCTCCACCAGCTGTCCCGTTGCCACCACTTCCACGGCTTCATCGCCGTTCCAGGTCACGGTCCAAACATATTCCGACTCATGTGACCAAACGTCCAATCTCGATCCCGAGAGGTCCAAAACGCTCCAGAAGGGACAGTCGTTCCCGCCACCATGGCCGACGCTCCCGCTCACGGGATGAATCCATGTCTCCATACCGTCCCCATTCAGTCACTCTTCGTTCCAACTCTCCAAGACATCGTGAAGTTCTACATCAACGTGATGAACAACGTCGTCGTGATGATTACAATTATTCATCCACTGCACCTCAACCTCCATCCTGGCACGACTATCACTACGACCAACCTTCAACTTCCGACAAGTCGGAGTTTCATGACTACTCCACCTATCCTGATCAAAGCTCCGGCAAAAAGTGGAAGTCCTGGCAGTCTTGGAAAGACCAGTCCAAGTCTCAATATTACACGCATCCCTCCGGATGGGTCGACTACTCAAAGCCACACTACAAACATCAGTCTTATGATGAACCGCCGTCCAAGTATCCTTCAAAGCCCTTGACGGCATACTCACTGGAACAACACTCCCACAACCAGGGCAATCATCCCAATCGCTCTGGTTCTGCTCATTCTCGAGCTTCCACTCTTCCACCTGGCCATATTGCCATCAACCTTCAAGAAGGTTCCAAAGAGGAATGGGCTCGCCAGGTCAATCATGCTCTCACCCACCCTGATCGGATGAGAGCGGCAAATGAACTTGATGCAAAGGAGCTTCCTCAACCATCCACGAGTATTGTCCAAGAGCATTTTGATGAAGCGATGGAAGAGTTGACCAAAGTGGATCCGAGAATTCCCAACGACATTGGCAGAAAGGCCATACACCTTTTGTCGAGTACAGGCATCCTAACGGATTTTGATTTGTCCGCATGCTATGTTCGAGAACTTCCACAAACAGGCATGCTGGCCTTGGTCATGCCGCTGCCTGAACTGAGCCGGTATAAAATGCCCCCACCCTTTGGTGGCCAGACCCTCGTCACATGGGCTCTTGGTCATGGTACGACTCTCAGTACCGCACAGCTGATCCTTACGGAGGGCAAGATTCGACCAGCAAACTGGGCTTATCACAAAATTCCACAGAGATGTCACATGCCCACCTTTGGAGCATTTTACATAGGCCGACAGATCGCCAATGCTGATAAGAACTTCCCACCATGGGCAGAATTAGAACTGCTCGACTCTATGGAGAAGAAAGGGAAAGGTCAACAAGAGATCACCATTGGGGCAATCTATAGAGGATCAGTGGAACATCTTTCACTGCGTGGTGGAGGAAACGAGAAATGTCAGCTCAATGTAGCTAAAAAGGGAATCGTCACCACTCCTGAGAAGTACACGATTGCTCATAGCTACCACGTGGGGCTGAAGTTCATCGCGATCAAATGGTCAGACCTCAAGGATGATGACCAACTGTCACGACGTCCCATTGAACTCAAGGACACCGACTCTGAGGACAATGCCAACTATCGTGCCAACGAGGAACGGCGTGCAGCCAGACATAAACGCTGAGCACTTAGGACAGCACTTTCAGATTGTGTATCTTTAGCTTCTTGTCCTAAATAGGATCGTGACTTCTTTTCTAGGGATTTCCTGGACAAACGCATTGGCAAAATTGCTTGATCGCAACTGCTGACCTGCCTATTTCACTTGTGGTTCACCTTTTGAACTTTTCTTGTTATCAGGCTTGCTTTGTGACTTTGATTCACTTACCAACCTGACTGAAAAGGTCCATGTTCCTCAAATGTGATGTTTCATTTCTTTTCATCTCAACCTATCGGGATATATGAAGGCAATCGTTGCCACCACCGCAGCCTTTTAATCCATCAGTAATTTTGAATTGCCCACGCTACCATGGCAGAGTCTGATCGATCCCGCTCACCAGCGCCTGGTCGAAATCGAGCTGAACCTGAGCCTTCTCGCCCTCCTGTACGGCAAGATCTTCCGTTCTTTCCTCGATGGTGTGGTCCTATGCAATCAGCGATCTGGCACTCTCAGCAGATGTTACGACCTCAGTCCAGACCTCAGTTCCAGCCTCAGTTCAAAATGCGTCAGCCGGGACCTTATATGATGCCTACATCAACTGATCCATCAGCTTCGATGCCCACATGGCCAAATCCAAGATTTCCACCAACCAATCCAAGATTTCCACCTGCGCCTCCTTCATCACCTCCACCAACACTTCCTTATCCACGTCAATCCAGAACAGTCACTCCACCATGTTCACCTACGATGCCATGCCCTCCAACTCAACTGGCTTCGCCCAGCACTCCATCCATCCCATCGTCACAACCTCGCCACTCCGGCACTCCATTCTCCAAGTCACCAGGTGGACAGACAACCACTGATGAAAGTCGTCCATATGGCTTCGATCTAAACCCTCATTGGCAAGAAGATCAAGACCACTACGACAATCAGAAGATCAACGGTTTGACTTTCCCTCGAAGTATTCGACCTTCAGCTTTTACACAAAAGCTCGACATAGAGGGATGCGATCCATTGAAGCTTCCGGTCGCGGCCTTACTATATCAGCAGGCCAACAACTTCTGGCTTCGGAAGCTGGCTCATGGGCGTGAAGTGTATTTGATCCCTACGGGGGACATCGCAGCTGTGGTATTCATGACGGAGCTATTGACGCAACTACGGAACAAAGGAGTGGATCTTGACAGGGTGTCATCCTGCAAAGCCGGACAGGATGGAAAGTTGCTGGACAAGACCAACAACACCAAGTATGCTGCTCAACAAATCGCAGACCTGATCCACACGTGGGTTCCTACCCGGACGGCAGATCCTGACACTCAGCAGGAATTGACTCAACTCCGAAGTCAACTGGCTCACCTACGACAACAGCTCGGGGAAAACCCAGGCGACTCCTCATCTCCGGGCACCACCGGCCCTCCAGCATCCAGCGCTGCTGCTACACCTATCCAAGCCGCTCTTCTTCGAAGCTCTCAACAACCAGCTCCTCCTGCACCACCGAGCTTTGATCCTTCCTCGCTCCTCGTCGGCACCACCAGCGTCAATCCGTGGCTTACTCAAAACATGCCACCCACCCTTGCAGTCAGAGCCTTCAACAAGTGGTTGAAAGAACTCGCATTGTCCGAGGCAAAACGCAAAGTGCTCACCGACAATATTGCCAAGACGGAGGAATGGTGGGCCAAGCAACCAGCTGATGCACTTGAGACTGTGGAACGCGTGGCAGTCATGATGGGCATCCCAGTCAATCTTCTGAAAAAACTATGATGCGTTGAACCTCCTCCGGGCTATGGCAGCAGGCATCAGCCTTACCAATTGACTAGCTCCGCTCTTGCGTCGGAAACTCAAGCACAAAGTGCTTCAATCCCATTTGCAAATTCTCCACTCGATGATTCTCATTCTTTACATTTTGACTCCCTTCACCATGACTTATACAGCATCCATCTTTTCCAAGGATTCCGCATCATTCAAACTCGAATGATGCTCCTGACAATTCTTCATGGTCACCGACCTAATCCCAAGCTGAAGTCAATTTTGGAAGGGTGTGCGGACCTTCAACACCTGTGGGGCTCAACGCTACATTCCCACAACCTTTTTTCCAGACAATTCTTCCAACCTCAGAGTGTCTATATCCGTTTCACCCACATCAAATCCATGCAACCCAAATTCTACGTGGGCTCTGCAATGCACCATGTCATGGACAGAGAGTATAGCCGCTCCAGGAAATACCTCCAACTCACCAATGAGAGACTTGTGCAAGCTGAACTGGCACTTCGTTACTGGCAAGAACATAACAACTTGTATATTTGGGCACCTATTCCAATCCACACAGACAGAAAGGACTACCGAAGCTTGGAAATGGCACTGATTCAAGAATGGCAACCTCGCCTCAACTATCCTTTCATTTGCCAATTTTTCCACCCAAAGAAGGGACTTCTCAAAAAACCCCCTCTTAACACCAATGCTCAATTTGGCCTGGCGACTTTATGGCGGCGTGCCAAACACAAGTTCACTCCACAACTTGTTCGTCAGGTTTTGACCTCTTCCAGATTCCAAAACCGCTTGGAACTCTGGACAATCATCCACGCCTTAGGTTCAAATACCAAGGCAAGATTCGAGCAGACAAAGATGCTCAGGTCCAATGATGGGGGATTGACCTTATGCTACGCTTTACGACGATTGGCCAACAACACCCAGGAGCCCTTTCGTACCCTCTCCCTGAATGCCATCGATGCTTCAATTCAATGGTGGCGAGGGAAACCAGCACCCAAGGCAACAGCTTTACGGGCCCCATGGTGCCTCGCTCCAGACCTTCAGCACACACTGAAGAAGTTTCTGCGACAATGGCACGTCAAGATGCTGGCTCACCAAGTACCATGTCACACTCCCTCCTTCAAGACGGTCTTCATCAAACATGCGGCAGTCTTGGACATCCTTTGCAACCACAAAAAAGCCATCGATGACTGGTCAACTACGAACCCAGCCACGTGTTGTTGCAAATCCTGGTCCTGTTACAAGAGTGCGGCACTCAATCCTTCGGACTCTCACTGGGTCCTGTCCGGCTCTCTTCTTCACTCCCAGCTCGAACCGGACCTTGCGGTCATTGCGGAAGGATCCTTGGCCAACAAAGTCTTCCCGTCCAAGAAGGAATTTCAAAACCAACTGCGTATTGGCTTGAAGAATTGGACCAAACGAAATGGTCTTCCTTCCATGCCCCAGTCCGATATCACCGACCTTTGTCACCAGCTGTGGCACCAACACTTGTCACAGATCACGAATCACATCACAAAGCAATCGATTGGACGTCTTCAAGACACCTTTGATGGTGCCATCTTTCAATGTGAGGACAAACAAGCTTCTTCTCTTCGAATCTTCTGTCCTTGCATTTATTACGACTCCATTGAGAAGACATTCCAAGACCCTTCCATCTTTGAAGCTCTACCTGACGAACCATCCTCAATCGTGACGTCTCTGGTGGAATCCCTCCAACACCAGCACGGACGTGCATATCCGTGGGCAGTGGGATCGGGTCGCCAACTTCCATCTGGGTATATTCTGGCCAAAAGAAGAAAGAATTTCGCAGCGGACGGCCAATTATTTCCTTTGTCGACTCCCCATTCAGACCAATGCTCAACATTCTTGCTCGACTCATTTTCCAGCTTATCCCTACGGCATGTCCAAATCATTTTGCTACTGGCGATGTGTACACTCTGCTCTCGATATTGAGATCGGCGCCTGTCGACGCCGATTTGATTCTGGTCAATCAAGACTTGGCCGGCTTCTTCACCAGTATTGATCAAGACAGATTCCTTCGCTCCTGGTTCATGCTCCTATAGACTTTCTTCGGCCCAAGATGAATGTCTACGATGAGGAGGTCTTCTCTGTCTACCCGGGAAAGTCCAATAATCCAGGAGACATCATCAAAGGCCGTACCTTTCGTCGCCTCAATGTCACTCGGAAGATTGTCATCGGCGATGTACCAGATTTGATCAAATCAGCCTTGCATATGCAGACATTCGCCTTGGGACAACGTTGCATCCGTCAACGTCGTGGCAGTCCCATGGGCAGTCCTCTCTCTCCTGCCCTATGTCTCATGGTCGTCTCCATCAGTGAACAAATTTGGTACCACACCTTCCACCAACTTCTCTCCAATCACCACCTGTTCATTCAACATGTTCGCTACGTGGACAATCGCCTCATTTTCGGTGACAAACGCCTGACCTCCTTGGATCCATATGAAGTTCTATTGGATGAGGGCTTCTATGGAAAACCGATCATCCTTGAAACCGAACCAGACCAAGAATTTCTTGGCTTTATGATCGAAACAAAGCCGCTGGAACTGATTTACCAGGGACCAACACAGGTGTCACAAGTGCTCTCACCATTCTCTGCTTCACCTCCTTCGGTCCTACTCAGCGGTTTTCGGTCGAGATGCCATATTGTCATCAAGGGAGCTTTTCCATCCCTACGTGTCCAACAAGGCTTGTCACAATTAATTCGATTATATACGCGAGCTGGCTTTCCCAATGAGGAACTTCAGGCCATCTCCAACCAACTTTTGATTCAGCATCAGAACTCGAGTATTGCTGTTCAAAAATTGCTTTTGCTGCGTTAGGTTGGGTTGCACTACTCTTTTGGGCCCCGATGTTGTTCCTTTCTTTTGTTTCGGGCTCTTCCTGTTTCATGTTCGTTGGTGTTTTGTGGTCTTTTGCTTTTCTTCTTCAGCTTCCTGGCTCAAACCCGCTTTCCTCTTGCTCCATCTTTGTTTGAACGCTCATGGATCATGCTCAAGGGCGAGCGTTCCATCATCATTTGGCTAGAGCTATTATGCATCTCAACTATTTGGCAGGGCTCTTGCCTTTCTTCGAGCCCTCCATTGAATATGATGAAGCGCCACCTTCGACCAATCTCCGTCTTGATCATCCAACAACCCGAGGCCTGCACACTTTTGTGCCTCGACCAACACCCGAAGGTACTCCAACCTTGGTATCACATGGTGGCATCCCTTCCCACATGGTATTGAATCCAGAACCATATCTGCGACCGGCATCAACAAGCTCTCCACCACTTCATACATCGATTCTCTCCACATGCACATCTCGACCTGCCGGTCTCATGACGGACCCTGGTCCGGATCCATTTCCTGGGCCCGCAACAACGATTACCTTCCCTACGGCACCAACACGCACTACCACACCTGTCCCAGTACGATCAAAACAACGGTCATCATCTTTGGTGGACCCACAACCAAAAAAGAAACAGAAAGGGGAGTCCATTCCTGAGCCTAGACTCGTCCACAATCCTGATGCGACCAATTCAACCTCATTACCCATCATCTCAGACGCCCATTCAGGCGACATGAATTCTGATGACTCCGATGGTGAGGCTGTGTCAAGAGAGGACACCAACTACGTGCATGGTGGCAAAGGAAGACCTCGTACACCTCCTCTTACCTTGACTCCCAATCCAAAAGCTTCGCAGTCACCACCGTTGCATATCTTTCATACTATTCCTGCCGCTTCACCTCCTGATCCGGCTCGTCCTTGGACCCACGCTGACGACCAAGAATTGATCGGTATGAAACAGGACACAAAATCCAGACCTTCGTGGAAAACGATTGGAGGGAGACTCCATCGCGATCCCCAGCTTTGTAAGCTTCGCTGGGGACTTTTGAAACAGTCATCAGAAGTGACTGACCCACCGGGTCCAGGTAACCCACCTCATGAACTTGAAGGTGACGACTGACTCTAGCAGCAATTCCTGCGATGTCAAAATGCGTCAGTGCTGCCTCATTTGGTGCTGTTGTTTTCTTTCTTTTTGCTTTTCTTCTTGTCTTTTCCTTGGGTTTTTCATTTGATGGCTTTTTCCGCAATATATGTTTTTACTCTGTGTGTCTGTTCATCCACAGCAAGTATGGCTCATTCATATTCTCATCGACGAACAGCTCCTGAACGCTCCCGGTCACGGGACGAAAATATGTGGCAGAACCGTCGCACTCAGCAGCCTGATTGGCAACAGAATCCTCGACCTGAAGAACCTCCTCCTGCTCCTCAAGTCAGAAAGGTCTTGGTCATCGTTGATATTGAACAAGTCCGTCCGCTTATGAACAAAACCCATGATGTCTCAATGGCCGCTACAACATGTGAGGTTCTCCCTCGCCTCACTCCGGTCGAAGAAAGGGCATTGTTTACCTTCAACATTCTGCTCAATACACACCGATTGGAAACCTTCACGGTGTACAACTTGTTATACTGCATCAGCCAGCACATTTGGTATACGTGGGATCGATTCTTATCTCCTTCGTCTATGGACATCAGATGGCAAGATGATACTGGAGATACATTTGTTCTCCGCAACGAAGAGCTCCTCGTCACCTATCTGAACGCCTATCGCTCTCACTGGACTGAGGGACAAGAACATAGTGAGTTCTTTTCAAATAATATTCATTTCTTTACGTCTCACATCCAGCCTTATATCATGCGCGTGAGTTGCCATGAGGCTCTTCCAAACCGCAACATGCTTCCTTAAGGTTAAAAAGTCTCCTGCATTTAGGGCTGTGGGAATTTCACGGTTGTAGCTTTGGCTTATTGTTTATTGTACCTGTTAAAGTTTTTAGCTCTTGGCTCCAGCAGTACCATGACCAAACGTGATTCCTCATTTGCCGGTATCACGCATCCTTCATCCTCCATGAGCCATCCACGTCGTATTTCATGGAGATCTCGTAGTCATGGCCAACACAGTAGCACTGCTGCTCCTTCGGATTCGTTGCATCCTTCCCGCGACGACAATGCTTCCCAAGCTGGACATTCTCTCTCACATCCTGGGTCAGGTGAGTACACAACTCATTATGGGTACTCTTCGGCAAATCTTGCCACACCCATACCATCTCCTGCCGATCATCAAGCTCCAATTCTCCCTGCTCCTACTGGGGAATCATATCCACTCCAGCAAGAGATTGAAGAAGTCCGACGTCAGCTCCATGCATATTATTTTGTCGAAGTCCAATCACCTTCAGATGACGACACCCAACCGGCACATCGCCGACTTATGGTGACGGAAGTGGATCGACGTGGCCACCATCACAATAGGCAGCCGGAATATTTTTTCAATGGCATCATCGGCCATGTTCGTGCCGGCCAGAATGGCTGGATTGACTCATGGAATCAATCCTCTCAGCTCGCCAACTATTGGCGTCGCTATTTTCAGATTCCGGAGATCTCACCGTATGGCAATTGGCGTCCACATCAAGACGAAGTTCCAGAAAGCCTTGAATCGTTACAAGTTTCAGGCATGGATGACACCGATTCTCTCATTGCCAATGCTGACATCAATCCCCCTCCTGTCCAGATTCATCAACTGGCAACGTTCCTCTGGAACATTCTCAACAATGACAGGGAGGCCAACATGGCCATACTCGAACGTCTGGAGGATCCTGAAGGAGACCTTTCCCGACACCCAGTTCAGATCTTCTCGGCGGCAGACTTGGCTCATCTTGCTAGCCACTTGGCAGAATCTACAAGAACTTTGACAAACCAGGCACGACGCATGGAGACATTACCTGATGAAGGCCTGTGAGCTCTAGGATTAATTCAATTGACGATTCTTCCCTGTATTTTGAAGCCAATTCCGCTTCAGGGAACGGATAATAGCATTCACTGCGGGTGAACTTGAAAAAAGCCTCGCGGCAGCGAGGCGTGTGTGTGGAACATCTGCAAAGATGTAAAACTTCCTGTTTTTGATGAGGGATGATGTTCATTGCCGTAGTGTTTAAATCATACCTCGATGTAATTTGCAGGGGGCTGCAGGGAATGTCATAGTTCTGCAGCCAACGAAGACGGCTATGACATTCTGTGATATCGATCTGGGACGCTGGATCGACGTACCTGCTATCAATTTTTCGTCAATGGCAACCGGCTAAGCCAAGTACCGGCATGTCGTTCAAAACCGTTTCAATTTCTGCACTGTTGTCGCAATCTGGCATTATTTTATTTTATTTTGGACTTCGCTGCATCAGAACCTTCCTCAGAAAGTTTACTTCGCACTGAAATTCACGCTGGATCAACTATTTTTTTTCCTGGCAGTTTGTAAGGGATTGTTTTGTGCACGTTTGATGCACTCCACAACAAAATTCGCAATGTTGTTTCTGAGCAAGTGTGTGTGTAACATCTGAACAGATGTAAAACTTCTATTGTTCTAATCTTTCCACATATGCAGGGGGGCAATCTCATGTTTGCAGCTGATTGCCCAACGAAGAGGGCTGCATTCATGACTGATATGACTCCGGGACGCTGGAGTCACGTACCTGCCAATTTTACTGGAATGGGAAGAGGCTCAACCCAAGAACCTCCACGTCGTTTATTTGAGAATTTCAATTTACTGCACTGTTGACGCAATCTGGAATCAATTTTGATATTTACATGCATCAGAACCTTCCTCAGTTTTTCGCCGAAACCTTGTCGCCGACAGTACTACTGGTTTTTTGGATTATTTTCGCCGAAGCATGTCGCCGAAGTATTTGGATTATTGTATCAACACTACGATCGCCGATTCCTTTTTGATGACGAATTTGGACATGGAAACCTTTCAGGTGAACTTCTATTATTCGTAGGATACTTCGTTAATTTCATTGTTTCGTATCTAATCTGCATGTTTCAGGATTCAGTTCCTGCCGGATCATATAATGATCCATTCTTGTCTAGTGTGATTTCCATGGTGGCTCCGACATGGTGCCATGGAGCCTTTTGAGGCAACCCTTTTTAGGGTGAGTGCTGACCGTTTTGACACTCGAATTTACACATTTTAATTTGGTAATTCATTTACGTAAATTGCAACAGTTGGCCTTGCGGTTTATCAGCCATTTTGAGTTCTCCTGCTGCTCCGGATGTCCCAGGGATTACTCGCCGATGCGTTTCTTCAGCTGTGAAGCCGTTCTGAATTGCCAGAAACCTCCGTTTTTGCAGCAACTTTTGCAGCTACATTGCATCACGTCATGATACAAGTACCAGGCAGGCTCACGACTTTCAGGTGTGGTGTCTCTTTCTTTTGATGGTTGTCTGGTGAGGTGAAACATATTGTGCATCTAATTCGATGGAACTTGAAAGCCGTTTTATGCCATTTGGGGCACGACTTGACCACGGTCCCGGTGCAGGGAATAATCGCACGACTTTTAGGTATTTAGGGACTGAATCCTGTATGTGATTTTCCATTACTGTTTTGTTCTATTTGAGCGATGTATCCGTGGACTACTCCTCCGACGTCATGGCCTGCCCCACCGCAGCCTACGAATCCGTCCTCGACGTGGCCGCAATCATCGCAGAACGCACATCTATTGGGTCACCCCTCGCCATTGCATCCGACATGGTCTTCCTCATCTTCGCTCGTGCCGTCTACATCAGCCCCAACATCACTGCCATTTGCCCCATTGACTTCGACTCCTCATGCAGTACCAGGCCCACAACTCGTGCCTACCATGCCTACACCTGTGGCTCCTGAAACCGCCATAGTGCACACCGCTCAACCGACTTTCACTACTCCTACGGCACCCACCGCTCCACCCACATGGCATTCTGCTCCGGCATCCTCACCTACATCGACTACGCCATCGACACCGTTGCAGAGCTCTCCATACCCACCTCACCACCTTCAACCTCCACTACCGACTGAAGCATCGATGGTCCCTCCAGATGACCCTCCACTACCAGCAGTTAAGGCTGGCCCAAGGCTTCGCTCCGACAAGAAAACGGACAAACCACGTCGGTCAGCTCCGAAAGCCTCTTCCCCGGCTACACCACCGGCACCTACGGCAGCACCGTCTCCATCCGTTCCACCTGAACTTGCAGCGCTGGGCTCCACTACACAGCAACTTGCGGAATCGGTTCGACTTATTCAAGCTCAACAACAATTGATTCTGGATTCTCAACGCGCCCAAGAACAACGTCAGCTACTTCTCCACCACGATGTACCTACACCGAACCCCATGCCGCCTACACCATTACCTACAGCAGCACCACCACCTATTGCCATGCCTCCACCTGCACCGAAAGCCAGACCCACCGAACCTGACGTTCCGGACCCTCGCATCATCTCAGCTCCAGCCACCGCTCCTCCTCACCACCTACATGCTCCACCATCGCCAACGCACAGACCACGATCCAGGACTCCGAGATCACGCTCCCGTCGACCCTCTGTACATTCACATCATCATCAATACTCGCCCCGACGTGCTGTACGACCTCGTTCTCCTCTTCCTCGTTTTCGGTCATCTACGAAACACGACAAGGACCGCAGAACTCCTTCTCCATACAGACGAAGATCACCGCCAAGACGCCGCTCTCCCGTGGTTCCTCGACGTCATCGATCTCACCCAAGACCACGTTCCGAGACACCTCGTCGCCGATCCAGAGGCCGCGAAGTCGTACTTCGACCAGCTGCACGCCCATCTAATCCGGCCTACATCCCCACTCCCGATGCTGATGACACCTGGGGCGAATGGAACAATAGCCACTACACCGACAACTACCATCACAACACTACTCGACCCAACTCTCCTGCCGATCCACCACCACCTGAACCATCTACCAACCCACCATCGCACACCACAGCACCACTTGGAGCCGTGTCCTTCCGCGTCCCTGACGGCGACAGTGAAAACTCTGAGGTGACAGATGCAATTTCGATCTCAAAATTTGACACGAATGACATCGACCTCAGTGAAATGGTTGAGGCTGCCAATGATCCACTTAGGGTCCGTTGCTTGACTGAGCTTGACCCCAACCATACAGTGCCCCTACGCCAATCATTGACCCCGGCCACCTTGCAGCTCTTCAACCAATTCGTTGACGAGATGTTCCACCAGTTGGCTCAACCATATCGCACCGTCAACAACCAACTTATTTATATCAAAGCAAGCCAAGCCACCGTCAAGAACATTGCCAGGGCCTTTGCACAATCCAACTTACTGGACATCGAGCTTGCGAGGCAAACCAAAGCATTTTACATCGAGCCAGAGAACCTGCTGACCATCACGGTCCCCACGGGATTGAAAAAGAAACCGATCTATCGTGGCGAACACATGGGCACCTACCTGATTTACCACAAAACGAGTTGGGAAACAGTTGCCAAAATCCTCGCGGAAGACTGCATTCGCTCGGCAACTTGGACAAAAAACGAAGCCGGCTACCCGACTCAATACCCATGCTACGGGTTCTTCGGCATGTCCTCTGAGATTGCTGACATTGACACCCTGCCGGGCTATGCTGTCAAAATATGTACATCTCAGCTCTACCGCATAGGGAAAGGACAAAACCCATCGGGCCTATTGGCCATTTGTCGCTCACCCAAATGCATACGAGCCCTATCTGGAGGAAATGACCAAATTCAACGCTTGTGCAACCTCGCGGGCATCGCCAAGGGCAAAGACAATGCAACGGCTATGAACTCCAGCGCTGCATCCATATGCTATGTTGCCTCTACTCATTCGGTTTTCCCGGGCTTGATCACACACCAGGCAGCTGAGACAAATCCACCACCTGAACCTCCAGCCGATCATGCACGTCCAGCACGACCTGACCCTACTGATGACACACCAGCACCTTCGAACCCACCCCCAGACGACTCTCGAGACACAACCAGCCACCATGAGACCACCGAACCTACCTCACAAGATCATGCTCGCCGACCTTGGTACGACAATGCTTCTTGGGACAACTCAACCTACAACCGTCGAGATCGCCGCTCCTCCCATCACGAAGGCCATTCTCGAGACCAGCACCGTGAAGGCCAACCTCGTTCTCGACACTCGACATACAACCACTCCAGATCTCGCTGGTAAACACTTTATCCTTGAGGAGTACCGGAACAAGTGTCGACTATTCTACGACAGTGATCCAGTGAGCCTAGTGGCCCTGCCCGATTCTTTTGGAGTAACAATGCTTCTCCCGACATTCGGTATTGATGCCACTTCTTCCCTCAAAAGGTTTGTGAATTGCTGCATGCTCATGATATTTGAACCTTGCGTCAGCTTTGTATTTCACCTCACGTTTCACAGACAGGGACCACGTATCATGTTTCACACCGTTTTAATCGCACGCTATCTTCGTATCACCTTTGAACTTCACCGCAGCTTTCAGTTGGCCGATCGAGCTTATTTTGACCTATTATCTCGTGGCCACCGTCTACATCATGGCGTCCCAGGATCTGATCTCCCAGTTCAGCTCTGATGTGAACGCAATTCCTCCTTCCCAGCCGGATCGCTCTCGCACACGTCCTCGTCATCAACATGGCTGGCACCAAACAGTACCTGTGTTCCGTGGCCCGATGCACTATGCAATGACGACCCATCGACCTTTTTGGAGCCCTTCCGGGATACCGCCACCTACATCTACATCGTTCCCAACACGCCCACCATGGACTCCATCTACGGCACCTTTCCCACCTACACCGCCTACGTTTGCCCAGACACCTCCCAACAACGTCAATTTTGCACCTCAACGCCATCCTTTCACACCGAGATCGCCGAGGCCTATGTCATCTCCGGGAGCAAGCTCTACTGTCAACGAAGGATATACATGCCGACCGATTGACATCCCACCGGTGGAGCAATGGAAACCTGATGTCGACTTCCACGACTCCAACAAGATCAATGGTCTGGATTTCCCCTCCAGAATCCGACAGAGCCGGTTTTCAAGCTACAAGGACATTGAAGGTATGGATCCTTTACAAGTCCCACTCTGGAAGTTCTTGTACCAGGGTTTACACAACACCTGGCTCCGACGTATTGCATACGGACGCGAAACCTTCGTCCTTCCCTTTGACAACATAGGCACTACAGTATTTGTGGCTGAATTGGTATCACAACTACGCACCCGCAATGTGGATTTGGACAAACTTGCTACCTTTCGATCTCGCTCGGCTGGCCAATGTCTGAATCAAAAGGAAGCCACTCAAAATATGGCCAAAGACGTTGCTCAACTCCTCCAATCTTGGCTCCCGGCTCAACCCTCTGCGGACGTGGCGAGCCAACAACGCATTCTTGAACTGGAAGCTGAACTGGCCAAGGTGAAATCGGCCGCCAGTACTTCACAGACTACGGCACCTCAGGGGTCTACACCAGCCACGACACCGATTGGACTTGCACTTCAAGGACAACCTGCAGCTTCCACAACCTTTGACCCTTCGTCTCTGCTGATTTCTCCGGGATCCGTGAACTCATGGCTCGTCGACAACCAACCCTCATCACTGACGGATACCCAGTACAAGAAATGGTTGAAAGACCTGAAGTTGCCCCAGCCCAAGCGGGACATTCTGGAGAAGAACTTGGAGAAGGTCAATGAATGGTGGCAAAACCAACCCGATGATGCCTCCAAAACTATCCAACGCGCAAGCGTGGCTATGGGCATTGACCCCTGCAAGCATAAAGGGGCTACTACTGATGAAGTCGTCCTCAAGGTCATGACTGTGGCGTTATTGATGCACTCCTGACTAGCCGCGTACTTGAAATCACCGGGCTCAAAAGCAGCCAACATTATGCGAACTTTGGCCGTGGCTCACTCCTGTATTCTTGTCCTTGCATTATTGACCCCCTTCACTTTGTCTCCTTCTGTTGATGTCTTTTTCGCTTTTCGGATGCTTCAAACTGTATTGATGGGCCAGTATGTGTTATTACATCCACGAGCCAATCCGAAACTCCGGGCCTTGCTAAAAGGCACTCCGATGCAGAGTATTTTCTTTTGCTTGTCGTGGGACGACTTGACAGTCGCCCTCCAATGTTTCAAGCACCCTCAGGCGGTGTATATTCGCTTCTGCCATATTGCTAATTTTTAACCTAAGTTTTATGTGGGTTCCACTTCTTCCTTTGTTTTGGACCGTGAACACTCTCGCTATCGGAAATTTCTGCAAGTGCAACAAAACAAATTCGTGTTGGCCGAAGTTGCCTTACGGTTTTGGTGCAGATTTGACAATTTCTGGATGTGGTCTGTTTTTCCGATCTACACCAATAAATCCAACTTTTGGGCTTTGGAACAAGCCTTAATTCAATTGTGGCAACCTCGATTAAATACTCCGTTCATTTACCAATTTTTCAATTGCCGAAAGGGACTCATTTCGCGTACCAAATTTTCCGACTCCCGGCAATTTGGAGCATTTTCTTTGTGGCGGAAACTCCGGTGGCAATCTACACCCCATCATATTCGACGTGCTCTTCATAGTCCTCTTTTCCATCGACGAGTACAACTCTGGGAGATCATTCAGGATTTGGGCAGCAACTCCGTCCGACGCTTCCACATGGAGAAGAAACTTCGATCAAATGAAATTGGTGCCCAAGGATGCTATTTCATTCGACGCCTTGCCAACAACCTAGGAGAACCTCAGAGGTCGTACGCAATCAATGCCATTGATCGGGCCTTGACCTTTTGGAAAGCCAAACGAGTCAGAAAACCGGTTCCCCTTCGTGCACCTTGGCTACTAGGCCCCAATTGGACGCGCGACCTTCGACAGCTGCTCACTTCCCATGTTCATCGAACCCGATGCTACAACACCACATTGCAGACTCCTTCCACCGGGATTGTCTTCACGAAGTTCCCGTCGGTTATGGACAGCTTGTGCAACCACAAAGAAGCCGCTACCAAGTGGGCTGATGGCGAAACCCCAAAGTGTGCCTGTGACGCTTTACGACCTCATGCTCTTCATCATCACCAATCTGATCACCACTTGGTCCTGGAGGGCGACAACCTACATTTCGATGAAGGCCCACACACATCCATCGCGACGGGTTCGCTTCAAAACAAAATCTTCCCACCCTCCAAAGAAATCCAGACATCCCTTCGCCTTGCTCTACGAACGTGGACTACCCGGAACTCACTCCCTTCATTACAAAAGACCCATATTGATGAACTTTGGCACCGTTCTATTCAATCCCACGACAACACCCTCCACAATCACATCACGCACAAAGACATCGTACGCTTCAAACGTCTCTTTCCAGAAGCCATCTTCCACAACGAGGACAAGCGAGCTACATCCCTACGAATCTACTGCCCCGTACTCTATTTCCAGTGCCTCACCACCACCTTCGCCGACCCGTTGGTATTTCGAAAATTGGAGAACAGCCCAAATGACATCATCGAGAAGACCATCGTCGAGATCAATCATCAATTTGGCAAAGCATACCCCTGGGCCCTTGGCGCTGGACGAGACCTACCGAATGCCTACGTCCTACCCAAGCGGAAGAAACAGTTTAGGGCTGGGCGACCCATTGTCAGCTTCTTCACGGCACCTTTCCGACCCATGTTGAACTGCATCGCCAAACTGATCTACAACCTCCTGCCCCAAGCGTTTCCCCACAACCTGGCAAAAGGTGATGTATTTGACCTCATCAAGCTTCTCAAGGACACCGACTTTGATTCGCTCCCTACTCCCCGCATACACAACCAAGATCTTGCGGGCTTTTTCACAAGCATTGACACCGACCGCTTCATTGCTAGCTGGCGACTGACCTTGCAATTCCTCTCAACTATCATGAGTACCAACCCCGACGAGATCATCTCCGTGAAGGCAATCCCGGGCAACACCACAGGTGATGTAGTCAAAGGCCGCACGTGCCGTACACTCAATGTGACCAGGAAGATCTTCATTCGGGACATTGAACGCATCATCCTGATGTCTTTGAAGATGACTCAATTTTCCATCGGCACTTCTGTTTTTGAACAAATCCGTGGATCTCCTATGGGCTCTCCACTGAGTCCGGCGTTGTGCATGATGGTCGTCGCACTTTCTGAAGAAATCTGGTACCGAACCTACCGTACTACCCTAAATACTATGGATCTTACAGCTCGCCTCCTTCGCTATGTTGACAACAGACTGTGCTTGTCGGATCCTTCCTGGCATTACGAAATCTGCTTCGCCAATTTCCTTCACCCGGAGTTCTACGGCCACCCCATCATTTTGGAAACGGAGCCGGACCAGGAGTTCTTGGGCTTTTGCATCGAGTTCGAGCCTTTCGCCCTTCGCTATAGCCCTCCGCGCGACTTCAACCAGGTCATGGCACCATTTTCCGCATCACCTCTTACCGTCCAACTTTCGGGTTTTGTTTCACGACTATTTCTGGTCGCCAAATGTGCGCACCCTACACACGAACGAACGCGATGTTTTGCCGCATTGCACCGTTTGTACAGAGCTGCAGGTTTTAGCGAGTCCGATTTAGCTGCTGCTGCCAAGCCGATCCGTCAATATTTGCACATTTCTTCATTGTGGTAAAATCCAGTGCCGCCTTGACGCTTGCGCTTACGTCTCACGTTTCACATCCTGCTGAACGTCTCACCTCTTCCACCCATACGTTATTTATTTTTATTCGATATTGGTGTATTACGTTCTCAGCTGGCTCACCCTCAAACTCGGCTTCATTTCTATCTTAGCCCACATTCGACGCTTCGTGATGGCTTCCTCGTCTCCTACTACTTCAATTCCGATTCAAGAACCAGTTTTTCTTCAATTTCTTCATGATGTTCACCATGCTTACCTTCTACTACATCGAGCAATGGCGTTACTCCCACCCACTCTCATTCCCAATATTGAACCTACCCCTCTTCCCAGCACAGACGTATGGAATCAACCCGATGGGCTACGACCGCACTACTCGGACCAGACCAACGACTTTATTGACAATGCCCACATCCCGTCGCCAGATATCGCTGAGGAAGAGGCACTTATGGATGAACTCTTGGAAACCCATCTTCCTGAACCACATCACCACGTTGCCGCCCCGTCACCTGAAGTCCTACCTGCACCCTCGAAGCTTTCTACTAGAACACCATCACCGCCGAACCGCAAACAGAAAGCCAAAGCAGTTCCCAAAGCGCCTACAAAACGTCGTCGCCGACTTGACAAATCCCGATCCCGTTCCTCGAGCCCACTGTCAATCTGGACCTCTGAAGACAAACAGAAACTTCGCACTTTGAAGGCGGACGAGAAGTCTCGGTTTTCATGGCGGGTGATCTCGACCAAGATGGGCAAATCGGAGGAAGACGTTCGCTCTATGTGGAATAAGATCAAAGACAAACTTGGCTGACCAACGGTACGCACGAAACGAAAAAAGCTATCCTGCGACACCATGTTACAGTTTCACCACCCAAACTTCTGGGTTTCTTTTCTTTTATTCTTCTTGACGCCTTGTATTACGTTACTTTGACCTTACACCTTTTCACCTTCACAACCTTTGGGCATTGTTGCTCCACTGAAACCTTGAACTTCCACATCATATACACCGCCAGCCATTTACTATGTCTCTCCGCATTCACCTGGACCGATATTGCCAACTGCGAGCTATGTCCCACGACAGGATCTCTCCTACCCGACGATCACGCTCTCCAACAAGGGCACCGTCCTCCGCTATGGGGTCTTCATCCCTTCAGCACCCACCCAACCGGACTCCGCCTTCGACACCCCATCGACCGGTTATTTTCCAATTGGACCTGAAGCCTATGCAGCAACTCGCCGTCCGAAACCCATACTACAACATCCTGGCCCCCAAGGTCGCGGGCAACCTCTCCACTGCCGTCTATGATAGCCTGTTCCAGACGTTCAAGGTGATCTACCCTGACTACGCTCGCAGTCACTTCGTTTCAGACCTCAAAACAGTGGTTACCGACACGCTGTTACAACGATGGTCGATACACCTACAGGCGACAGATTTCTACATGATGATTGACACCGATCAAGGAGCTCAGATGCTTGACGACCTTCCTCATTCTCTCCTGGACGTTTTGAACTGGTTCTACCCGAGATGGAAAACTCATCAACATCTCGATGCCTTCACGACCCGTGAGTGTTCACCTTTGTTGCTGACACCCCATCCAGATCCACAAGACACAGGCTTCGCTGTCCATGTTCAAGTGATTCCCCGCGGGCATCCATTCGTCACGGCCACCCGATACACTAAAACGGCCGAGTGATTAGCCTTTGAGATAGATCCTGGATGCGCTCACGTCTATGAGGAAAAGGAAACAGCACTCGTCACGAAGTCCTCCGCCTTGACTTTGGTTCTCTTTCGTTCTTTTGTCTTCCTTGTTTCTCATCTTTCTTTATTGTGCTTCTCGTGGTTCGATATTTCATCATTGACTTCTTCCCACGGAATTTTGGCTTCAGTTCAGTCTTTCTCGATATCATATTATTGCTACTGTACATGACGACCTCCACTACGGATGATGCTGCTCGGCTGGCCTCAAACCGCTCCCCACCTACATCCGTACATGGCCCAGTCCCACATCTCCCACCTGATGATCCTACTTCGGCATCGTATATTCCCAGGGCAGCTAGAATGATTCCAACCTCTACAACTGTCCATTCCGTATTCATCAAGAAGCTGAGCTACCCCTTGTCTTCTCGTCCTGATGAACTTTGGATCGTGGAAAGGACACTCGATGGTATTGAAACGTGGAAGCCAGTGGAAACATTTTTGGAGAACATGCACCTCACCAGCGACCGTGCCACCCTACGCACTACGGCCAACCATTGGCGCCAATACTATGATGTACCCATCCAATCGTCCTCCTCCTCTACGCCAACTTCCGTTCCTACTCTCCCACATCCTGAACATGCCAATGTCTACGTCTCTCAACCGTACGAAGCGATACCGGACCAGCTTCATATTTTACAATCATGCTGGGGACGTTCGGCCCAACACCACTCTCAAGGTACTACTACTTCTTTATCTTGGCCACCATGGAGATCTACACCACCTTCTTCACCATCGTCAACACTGCACCGGACCTTGTATCTCAATCGCCCTACCGCCCCTGCTCAACATGTACATTGTCCACTGGATGCGAACGACCCTGGCCCGATGGATATGTCGGACTCCAGTGTGTAACATACCACATCATTGTGCGGAATAGGAAAAGAACAGTGACTACACGTCGACTCGTGATTCCTCACTAGTACACCGTCTCCCTCCATATTTGGATTGTGGGTTTTACTCTTTGATCACTATCATATTTTTATGTTGCAGCTTGGGCTTTACGCTTTACGCTTGACACTCGACGCCATGGCTCATTCTTCTCGCCCCCACCCATATCGCGCTACATCCCGGGTTGATACACCACAAGGTCCCCGAACTGCTGCATGGCTTGCCGGACACCGAGGCCTTCCTGGTGACGTGAACCCTCCTCCAAACAGACCTGTTCTGATCTTGATTGACTACTCTCCTTTACAGGAATTGACTCACCGCAGCGAACCTGACCGTGAACACTACATGGCTATGGCCAGTTCAAATCTCAAGAATGTTAGTGGCTACGAACTTGAAGCTCTGTTTATCTGGTCACGCCAGATGGAACCAATTGAAGCCGGCCTCCTTCCCATTGGAGAACTACGTTTCGCCATCTCAAAAAGATTGAGGACCCAATGGAACATCCAACTTGACCCTTCGAATTTGGAGTTTCGCTATTGCGACCTGGAAGGTGATACATTCCAAGTCCCCAATGATTTGACGATCATGCAGCTTTTGGAAGAATACCGACCCGAATGGCGACTCCGACAGTACAACTACATCGAATCCAGTTGGCTCATCCCAGGTTCCTCACAACCTTTCGTGCTACGTCTGAGATGCCATAAAGTTAGCCCCGGAGTTATCCTACCCTGATGTGCTCACTGGCAAAACAGAGAATGCTCGACTTGTTCCTTTCGTTTAATCTATGACATTTCTTTTACACGGAGGATTCTTTGTATTTCACCTCTCGGTTTATTCCCACCATTTTAGGTTCCGTGCTTTGTCCTTTCCTTGGACTTTGAACAACTCGATTGCTGATTGGACATTACAGTACTATTATTATTATTCTTTGGCTCGGCTTATTTTTGCATTTTCCTGATTCCTCAGCCTTTGGTCGCACAATTTCACGCATTTTCTGACCGTTTCACCCATGGAGCATAAACGTGACGCTACCGTGGCGGGCTTGGCTTGGCCTTCGAATCCCAACCGTGGACTCGCTCCCACAAATCCAGATCAAGTACCAGATGGCCAGGCTTCTGAACTATGTCATTCTATCACCCCTGACCCTACGACCTTGACCACTTCGGCACCTTCGGCAGCTGACACTACAACTACCGACATCGGAACTACGCCCCACGCCGATACATACTCAGGCTCTGTACCTCCTGATGTTCCTTTTCCGACTGAACCAAGTCCTACATACCACTACCTCCATCGTGCTCACTTCTCGTCCCGCGTGGTCCACCAGATCCACTTCAAGATCATTACCCACTCCAACAATACCAGGGAGTTATTCATCGAAGAGATCCCCATGTCGGGGCTCTCCAAATGTCGTGACCCCGAGCACTATTTTTATGGTCTTTCGGGCAACTGGGAGTGGTCCCTGCGCACAGCGGATTATTGGCGCCATCACTTTGAGATTCCTCTAGTACATGGGCATCATCCTTTTCACACCGTCCCCATTGAGACCACTTCACCTACGGAGGCAACCCGCTTAACTCCCAAGATCCAGGAGCTGGCCAAACAACTTTCAACCACTTTGACGGCTGCTATGGCATCTGGGAAATCAACGACACGTGGAGGATGGTTGAAGGCATGAGCTTCCGTGACGCGATCCAAACACTTCAACTTGAGGCGAATCTCCCTTCTGAGTGACTGAACGCGGCTATGTACATTAGCACCGGGAGGCCTTTTGGATTTGATTGATTCTGTCGACCTTAGCAGCGATGTTCTTCCAAAAGAATCAAACCCCGCTACACGCGGGGTGTGTGTGTGTGTGTAACATCTGAACAGATGTAAAACTTCTATTGTTCTAATCTTTCCACATATGCAGGGGGGCAATCTCATGTTTGCAGCTGATTGCCCAACGAAGAGGGCTGCATTCATGACTGATATGACTCCGGGACGCTGGAGTCACGTACCTGCCAATTTTACTGGAATGGGAAGAGGCTCAACCCAAGAACCTCCACGTCGTTTATTTGAGAATTTCAATTTACTGCACTGTTGACGCAATCTGGAATCAATTTTGATATTTACATGCATCAGAACCTTCCTCAGTTTTTCGCCGAAACCTTGTCGCCGACAGTACTACTGGTTTTTTGGATTATTTTCGCCGAAACATGTCGCCGAAGTATTTGGATTATTGTATCAACACTACGATCGCCGATTCCTTTTTGATGACGAATTTGGACATGGAAACCTTTCAGGTGAACTTCTATTATTCGTAGGATACTTCGTTAATTTCATTGTTTCGTATCTAATCTGCATGTTTCAGGATTCAGTTCCTGCCGGATCATATAATGATCCATTCTTGTCTAGTGTGTGTAACATCTGGATAGATGTAAAACTTCCTTCTTCTTTTTTCTTCCCTCTTCTCCCTTTTGAAATAATGCAGGGGGACACAGCATTTCACTGGGACTGTGTCCAACGAAGCTACCAGTGAAATGGGATATCCAGCTTGGCCAGCTGGACGTACCTGCATTTTTTCGTTGCAATTTTGACTGACATGGCACGCGGCCAAGCCTAGAACCGCACAGCTGTATTTTCACTTCACGGTTGTCCAATCTGCACGTTACAGGATTCAGTTCCTGCCGGATCATATAATGATCCATTCTTATCTAGTGTGATTCCTATGGTAACTCCGACATGGTGCCATAGGGCCAATTGAGGCAACCCTGTTTGGGGTGAGTGTCGACTGACTTGAACTCCGAATTTACACATTTTAATCTGGTAATTCGTCTAAGTAAAGTGCAACAGTTGGCCTTACCGTTGTGCACCTTTTCACAAAGTCTCGCCGATCCGGCTGTCCCAGGGTTCCTCGCCAACGCAGTTCTTCAACTTTGCAGCCGTGCCGAACATCCAGAAACCTCTTTTTTCGCAGCAGCTTTTACAGTTACATTACAAGAGACAGAGCGCAGGCAGGTACACGACTTTTAGGTGTGGTCTTCTTTCTTTTGACGGTTCTCTGGTGAGGTGAAACATATTCCCAACAGCAGGGCCTGTTGGGTTTCAATCTCTAGGGCTGGGGCTGGCTCGCGGGGACTTGCAGCCTTCAAAATCCGGAATGGAACCCTGGAACCCTGGAACCCTGGAACCCTGAAACCTTGGAACCCCGGAACCCTGGAACCCTGGAACCCTGGAACCCTGGAACCCTGAAACCTTGGAACCCCGGAACCCTGGAACCCTGGAACCCTCTGGAACCCTGAAACCCTGGAACCTTGGAACCCTGCGACCGTGGAACCCTGAAACCTTGGAACCGGCACCCTGGAACCCTCAAGGATTCTGGAACCCTGCAACCTTGGAACCCTGGAACCTTGGAACCTTGGAACCCTGCAACCCTGCACACCTGGCACCCTGCTGGGATCCTGGAACCCTGAAACCCTGGAACCATTGGAACCCTTGGGACCCTTGGAACCCTTGGAACCCTTGGAACCCTGGAAACCTTGGAACCCTGAAACCGTGGAACCCCGGAACCCTGGAACCCTGGAACCCTGGAACCCTGGAACCCTGGAACCCTGAAACCCTGGAACCCTGGAAACCCTGGAACCTTGGAACCCTGCGACCGTGGAACCCTGAAACCTTGGAACCTTGGCACCCTGGAACCCTCAAGGATTCTGGAACCCTGCAACCTTGGAACCCTGGAACCTTGGAATCCTGCAACCCTGCACACCTGGCACCCTGCTGGGATCCTGGAACCCTTGGAACCCTTGGAACCCTTGGAACCCTTGGAACCCTTGGAACCCTTGGAACCCTGGAAACCTTGGAACCCTGAAACCGTGGGACCCTGGTACCCTGGAACCTTGGAACCCTTGAAACCCTAAAACTTCCAAACCCTAAACTCTATGCGCGCTGCGCGCGCTGCATGCAATAAAGCAAACCCTAAAACTTCCAAACCCTAAACCCTAATGCGTGGTGCGCGCGCTGTGTCCCAGAGAAGTAAACCCTAAAATTTCCAAACCCTAAACCATCGTGTTATGCAACTTCCAAACCCTAAAGTTTAACCCGCGGTGTGCGCCTGCATGCAATAAAATAAACCCTAAAACTTCCAAACCCTAAACCCTAATGCGTGCTGTGCGCGCTGCGTGCCAGAGATAAACCCTAAAACCTTCAAACCCTAAACACTAATGCGCGCTGTGCGCGCTTTGTGCAATAGAAATAAACCCTAAAATCTTCAAACCTGAAACTCTCGTGTCATAGAGGTAAACCCTAAAATTTCCAAACCCTAAACCCTAAACCCTAGCGCGCGCTGCGCGCGCTGTGTGCCATAGAAGTACCCCTTCAAATCTCCAAACCCTAAACCATCGTGTCATGGAGGTTAACCCTAAAAATTCGAAACCCTAAAGTTCAACCCACGCTGTGCACGCTGCATGCAATAAAATAAACTATAAAACTTCCAAACCCTAAACCCTAATGCGCGCTGCGCGCACTGCGTGCCACACACATAAACCCTAAAACTTTCAAACTTTAAACCGTAACACGTACTGCGCGCACAGCCTGCCATAGAGGTAAACGGTTAAACTTTCAAACGCTGCGTGCCATAGAGGCAAAGCCTAAAACTTTCAAACGCTAAACCGTAAAGCAGGCTGCGCGCGCTGCGTGCCATAGAGTGCTCCCCAAAAGTGATTACATGTCATACTTTAGTGGCATCCTCCAAATTCATTAGTCAGCCTTTGTTAATCCAGGGCCCATTTTACACATGTCATCTTCTTCGTCGTGGCGCCATTTCAGGATCACACTGATGACCTAAGCTTTGGCCTTAACTATTATGCAGGCAAGCGACATCAGCACGCTATGGTATTGGAAGACACAGGGTTTGCCCGTAGACCAGCCAAAAAATCGATTTTCCACACTGAACAATTGGATTTAACACATTTAGAATAGGAGCTCCGCCTGATTCAGATTTCATCACTTAAAAGGTACCCATGCCTGACTAGCCTTCATGACTTAAAGCGTAACCACACCCGACTTAAGGGAACCATGCCTGACTAGCCTTCAGAATTAAGAGGTACCCACCCACGCCTGACTTAACAGAACCCATGCCTGACTAGCCTTCATAATTAAAAGGTACCCATGCCCCTGAATTCAGGGAACCATGCCTGACTAGCCTTCACAATTAAAAGGTACCCACTGGAACCATGCCTGACTAGCCTTAATGACTTAAAAGGTAACTACACCTGACTTAATACCTGATTTACTGGTTTGGCCTGATTTTGGAAAAACGCAGGGCCGGAATTTGCAGGGCGCGGGCCGGAATTTGCCGGGCCCGGGCCGGAATTTGCCGGGCTGGGATTTTGGGGTCGTGCCTAAATAGGATTTTGCAAAAATCGTGCATGACTGAAGGGAACCATGCCGGACTAAACATCATACCAATCATCCCAAAAGAATCCAATAATTCCAGCAAGTGATGCCTGACCAATCCCTGCGTCATAATAAACCGTCTGCCCCTCCCCACCCAATAATGAACACACGGAATAGTTTTTTGTATTTAGTGGGTATTTAGTATGAGGGTGCGAAACTTCCCCCTTGGTTTAAAAAAACTAAATTGGAAAACATTTTTTAAATAACATCTAACTAAAATATTGCCAAAATTGGATTCCGAAGCTTCCCCCTGACATTAAATTGAAAACATTTGTTTTAAAAAATGAACTTTATATTTCAAAACCGATTGAATTCCTATTCAAAATCTAACTCAAATCTTGCCAAATTGGATTTCGAAGCTTCCCCTTATATTAAATTGAAAACCTTACTAATCCCCACCTCCTTTTACTAAACGTACCCTAAATACTAAAATATTACATTGATTCCTTTTACTAGGGTCCGCGTTAAATTTTGGGAAATTTCAGGCTGGCCAGTTTGACTTTTAATTGATACCTTTTCAAAAACAAATTAAACATGAAGGTCCCATTTCAGGATTTCACCACCAAAAAATAAAACTAGTCAGCCCCGGTGATTTTTTAAACTAGGGTCTTTTAAGGTCGAAAAAATAAGTATTTTATATTACAACGTTTATATAATATTGGGGGAAATCTTCGAAATCCACTTTTTGGCATTTCCTGGCAATATTTTTGCTGGATGTCAAAAGGAAATCTAATCGATTCTTGAAATCGAAAAAACATAGTTTTTTTAATTAGTGTTTTTAATTTAATCTTAGGGGAAAACTTCGAAATCCAATTTTTAGCAATATCTTAATTATATGTTAAACAGAAAACTAATCGATTTTGAAACAGTTTTTTTAAAAATATATTAGGGCTGGTAATTTAATATTAGAGGAAACATTTCGAAATCCGGTTTTTGTTTTTATTTTTGTTACTACAATTTAAAAGGAAATCGAATCGATTTCAAAAAAGAAAAAATAATATTTTATATTAGGGTTTTTTAATGTAATATTAGGGGAAAACTTCAAAATCCAATTTTTGACCATATTCTAATTAGATTTCAAAAGGAAATCTAATGAATTTTGATATAGAAAAAATAGTCTTTGATATGAGGGTTTAATATGAGGGGAAAGCTTCGAAATCGAATTTCTGGCAATATCTTAATTTGAATTTACAAGGAAATCTAATCGATTCTGAAATAGAACAAATTTAGTTTTTTATATTGGAATTTTTCATGCAAGATTAGGGGAAGCATCGAAATCCAATTTTTGAACATATTTTAATAATCGGATTTTAATTTGATATTAGGGGAAAGCTTCAAAATCAGTTTTGTTTTTATCATTAGATTTCAAAAGGAAATCTAATCGATTTTGAAACAGGAAAAAAAACAAAATGATATTAGGGTTTAATATAAGGGAAAAGCTTCGACATCCAATTTTTTGGCCATATTTTATTTAATTTTTAAAAGGAAATCTAATCGATTTCGAAATAGAAAACATACATAGTTTTTTATGTTGGGGGTTTTTATTTGATATTAAGCTTCGGAATCCACTTGTTTGCCATATTTTAATTGGATTTAAAAAGAAAGAAATCTGATCGATTTTGAAATAGAAATATGTGTATATATATATATGTGTGTGTGTGTTTTTTTATCAGTATTAGGGGGAAGCTTCGTACCCTAATACTAAAGACCCCCCCCAATACTAAAAACTCCTCCAGGTGTTTGTTATTTGGGTGGGTGGGTGAAGGGGCGACTGTTTAGCAACAGGGGGAAGGGATTAAACCGTTTTTTGTTTCTAATTTCAAACTCCATGAAAATAATCTTTAAATAGAATACTGCCAAGAATAGGATTTCGAAGCTTTCGCCTAGTATCAAATAAAACACCAACACCTGAATTAAAAAAAACTAAAATTGACGATTTTAAAGGACGGACCCCAATAAAAGACACCCCGGTGTTGACTAGTTTTTTATTCTTTGGGGGTGAAACCCTCACATGGTACCTTCATTTTTAAAATTGTTTCCTCAAGGGGATCAATAAAAAAATCAGATTAACCAATTTGACATTTCCCAAAATTGGAAATCGCACCTAGTTTTTGTCATTTGGGGGTATTTTTCGTAATAGGGAGAAAGGATTAGCAAAAAGAATGCCTGATCAAAATGATGCTGATTCTGTGTGTTACAATCTTTTTGCCCACTACAGTGTCTACAGGGTTACAAGTGCCAGCTAGAGTCCCAAGTCCATTCAACCAACACCCTAATCGATGAAGTTGGACTTGTTGAAATGGAAGTGGGACTGGACCAGTTGACATGGGGCGATGCTGACCTTCAACGGGAGCTTCGGCGCCTGAAGGACAACAGTTTGAAAATTCCGAACCTGAAATATATTTTCAAAATTGCCTTACTAAGAGTGATCCCCACCCTGACACACTATTCTGACATAGTTTCTGACATATCATCTGGACGTATATGTGGCATATATGTTCTGACATACTATCTTACATTCTTTTCTGAGATTCTATTTGACATTCTTTCTGGCATCCTATCTGGCATCTATTCTGACATACTTTCTGGAATATACTATATTCTGATCCTGCCTTGCCATGAGTTTGGGCTGGGAGTGCTTTTATTTGCGTGGATCAATGCCAATGACTTGAATATCCACCAAATGTTGGTTTCACATGTTTGCACCCAATGATTGCCATTACCATTGATACCCCAAAATGGCCAGGTCCTGAATTTGAGAGTAGGTCCTGAAAAGTTTTCTGGGCACTGAAAAAAGAGGACTTTGGCACAGGGTCTGAAAAAAGACGTAGATGGAAGATTCAGGTATGCTGTTGGGTTGCAAAGCTGGGTTAATTGTGCACCTAATTCGCTGGAACTTGAAAGCCGTTTATGCCAATTGGGGCAAGACTTGACCACGGTCCCGGCAAGGGAATAACGCACGACATCTAGGTAGTTAGGAACTGAGTCCTGTCTTTAATTATTTGTTTTGGTTTTCTTGTCTGTCATCAACTAGTCCCCCATTTGGTCCCTAATTTTCCCCGCGTGCCTCTCCGTAATGTGTCGTGGGGTTTAGGTGTGTGCGCTGTTTTGGTCAGGTCCGTTTCGCCGTGTAGGTTGGTTCCGGAGGTCCGTCTGTTCCCCTCCCTGCGCTGTTTTTGGCCGTTTGCTCGTCGTGTGTCCGCTTTTTTTTCCTTCCTCTTGCCTTTCAGGGTTTTCCCGGCTCTGCCGGGTGTGTGTGTGTGTGTAACATCTGGATAGATGTAAAACTTCCTTCTTCTTTTTTCTTCCCTCTTCTCCCTTTTGAAATAACGCAGGGGGACACAGCATTTCACTGGGACTGTGTCCAACGAAGCTACCAGTGAAATGGGATATCCAGCTTGGCCAGCTGGACGTACCTGCATTTTTTCGTTGCAATTTTGACTGACATGGCACGCGGCCAAGCCTAGAACCGCACAGCTGTATTTTCACTTCACGGTTGTCGCAATCTGGTACTTAATTTCTGTTATCAACATGGCGATCCTTATTTTTTTGGATCTGCACGTTACAGGATTCAGTTCCTACCGGATCATATAATGATCCATTCTTATCTAGTGTGTGTGTGAAAACCGTTATAACAAACGGTCAGTTGTTCGATTGGTCATTTTGATATTCGCAGGGGGCCCGTGGGCACATGGATGGCACGGGCCAACGAAGACCCATCCATGATGTCGTGCAAACGTACCTGCGCTTTGGTTTGAACTGTTGACCAAGCTGTTCCATTTTGATCAATTTTGCTGCATAAATCCTCCAGGTGACTTAGGACATTCCAGGCGTCGACAAGTTCAACTCTCTAACGTTCCTACACAAATCACAAATTCTCACAGTGTGTTCCCGGTGCGCAACCTCAGTTGGTTGCATCGTGACTCGGTTTCGACTGAGCATAAAGTCATGAGCGGGCATTTTCCCGTATTAAGAGTGAAGATTCTATCTTCGGAGCTGTCTACATCTCGAATGTAGTTGAGCTGTTCACTAGAACGGAGCAAGTAGTTTCTTAAAAAACTCATGAATAGGAAGTAGCCATATGGCGGAGTAGCCCCGTTAGCTGGGCCGTAGCAGTCCCTTAGTGGACAGAAGTGGACTTACGTCGGAGCAGTTTACACTTAGAGTGCAACATGCGCAGAAGAAACATTTCACTATGGCCTCAACCTCAGCTTCAAAACATTCAGCCATTGCCATATTTGTTATGGTTTCTTGAATACGTTTTAACATGGCCTATCCGAAATCCCATGGCCCTCCACCACGTGAGCCTCCACCTAGCTGGGTGGTGCCAGCTAACGTCGTTCAGGGGAATCTGTTTTTCTACGTTGTCGAGAATGGGAAATCCAAGTTCCTAGATCGGACATTCAAACAGTGGTCCGTACAGTTATCGAAACAGATCAGCAACAGGCTTCTCAAATGCAATTTTTGCAATTTCAAAACCGATGCTTGCATTATCAACTTCAATAAATGCAAGTTGCTACAGTGAAGATGCAACAACAGCTGTCTTTGGAGTCTAGCACCCAAACTATGTCAGTGCCAGCCCGGAACTTATCAGATAACGTGAAGGCTCTTGGTTCGCGCCCCAGATCTCGGTCAAAGGGTCCTGATGATGGACAAATGACAAACATTTCGAATGATGGGTGGACTTGGTGATTGGAACGCCGCTCATGGAATTATGAAAACCGTCCACACAATTTGAGTTTGGATCCAAGCCAGAACCTTAGACCTTCAGTGGGGGTGCCTGCTCCTCCGGCTTTTCCTTTGACGATTCCGACAATTGGGCTTTTTCACCACAAATCCGATTCAGGTGGTCGGGACCTTATAGGATCAAATGTGCTACCACCGTCGCCACATGTTCGTAGCGGTATGGACCTATTTCGTTGACACCTTCATTTCAACATGGGCGGAAACTGGTTCGCCGATATGTGAAACGCAAACGTGGTGATCAGTGCGCTATTCATTCACAATGTGTGGACAAGCATACAAAAAATTGTTCACATGCTCTATTTATTGGGATCAGACACAATGATGAAATTTGAGTGTTCCAAACTGCTGCCTTCTGCAAAAGCTGACACGGACTATGTATTTTTGATGTATCGTTTGAGTCGCAACATGACAGAACCTTTCCGGTCCCGAGCTCAGAAGCAACTGCGATTGATATTGCAGTTTCGGGGTACAGACATTCCACCATCAGTCTTTGCTTTTCATAGCACCAGCTGAATTTCATGTTTACATCTAGTTTCTAGCTCAAGAACATTCGGTTTGATTGAAAACATGGGACGCGATTCTCGTTCTCGTTCACGTGGTCGGGACCGCCAGCATCGTCGAGGCAGCGAACGTAGAAGGGATTCTCGAGTTCGGACCGCGCCACAACAGAAGTCAACACTGATGAAACCTACTCAGAAACATCGTCGGATCCTTAGCATATTTCGGTTTTCGCGACTGCCAGCAATTTTCTCGTGGCATTGGTGGCTTCAACCACACTAGGGATTTCGCATGGTTACGCTAGGAATTCAGACAAACATAACTCTTGAGAAAAGAAGGGCAAACCAGCTGCTTCAGCCGTGGTAGTTTCAGGATGTGAACCGAACAAACACACAAACGAACAAACTCGAAAGAAACAGATTGCCATAACAGATTACCATGACAAACGTGAGTAAACTGCCTCACTCTGCATACTTGACAGTTGGACAGTTGCTCAGTCTTTGCATTTCATAGCACCAGTTGGACAGTTGCTCAGTACATTCTGCAAAAGAGAAGAGATGGGCTTTGCGCAGTCATCGCAGTCAGCTGACACATGTAGCTGTTCTCTTTCCAAATGTAAACATGACGGCATATTGCCGGATTTGCAACGTTTCAACTTGCTCTGTCACCTCCAAGACCTGAGACATGCATACCCAGCAATCTTTTCGACGCATGAAAATCATATTCGTGGCGTTATTCACCGCAATTCATTTCCATGACATTGAGTCGAAGTTTTAGTGTGGATCTTCAGTGGCATCAGTTGGTGTGTCGAACCTTTTTGGATCACAACGTATTTACGTTGTGCCGTACGAGCCCTGTCCAGACCTTACATCACATACAGAACTCAGTTCCAGAGATGTTGGCTCATCCCTACTCTTGGGGTTTAGATTTCAATGCTCGTCTCAGTCAAGGGTACATTCTACCCAAACCCGGTCGACATTTTCTCAAAGCTCGACCTATAGTGAACTACAGTTCAGCATGGCCTCGTAGACTAGGCCAAGGATTGGGAATTGCTTTGCTTGAAATTCCCCAAGTTGTATACCACGAATTGCTCAAGTACAAAGATGTTGACGATGTGATGAATGAAATCAAATCATTGTTCAGTTTTGCAACCACACAAGACATTGAGTATGAACTCTATCAATCCGACATTGCTGGATTCTACCATCAAGTGGAACATTCTCGCATTTTTCAGGCGGTTGAATTCGCGCTCCATCAGTTTTGCTTATTGCAGCATGTCCATTTAGACTCGACTCGACTTTACAGACTCATACCAACAAAATGGAACGCGCTCTTCGAACTTTTCGAGGACACTGGAGATCACAAAGCAAACAGTACCGAGAAATCAAATTGGCTGACAAACCTGCACTGGTTCAGTATTTATTGAATCGTTCTTATTTTCATGTGGGGGTTCAAGTATTCAAACAACACTGGGGTGCTTCCATGGGGTCCCAGTGGGCCCCAATTCTATGTTCAGCTGCTGCATTGATGCGAGAACACATTTTCGCACACATGTATCCCACACTTCTTCTCAACCTTATTTCTCCCATCGATATGTCGATAATCGATTACTTTTGATACCCTGTGTCACTTTCAACAATTCTGTTCTTCAACAATTTTGGAGATTGAACTTTTACACTGCTCCTATCCTATTGGAAGTGGTAGATGGCCAAGAAGCTCTTGGATTCACTGTTGATCCTATTCAGAGTACAATTACTTATATTCAACCTTGGGACAAGACTCTTCGAAGTACTCGGAGCTCTGGCACATCACGAATTCTGAAGTCTGGACTGCTGGCACGACTTCGTCTGATTCTGAATAATGTGTACCCGGAAGCAGTTCGCCGAGCCCAGGTTCAAGATTTTCTTGCCTGGTTTCATTTGATTTCACCAACGCTGTTCACACCCACATTTAAGAACCAAGTTGCTATGCTATGTCGACAATGTAGATGTTTCATGTCTCACACTCAGATGTTTCGCTACGTCTCGTAGAAAAGTTTGCCCTGAGGGGCCGGTGTGTGTTTGAAAACCGTTATAACAAACGGTCAGTTGTTCGATTGGTCATTTTGATATTCGCAGGGGGCCCGTGGGCACATGGATGGCACGGGCCAACGAAGACCCATCCATGATGTCGTGCAAACGTACCTGCGCTTTGGTTTGAACTGTTGACCAAGCTGTTCCATTTTGATCAATTTTGCTGCATAAATCCTCCAGGTGACTTAGGACATTCCAGGCGTCGACAAGTTCAACTCTCTAACGTTCCTACACAATCACAAATTCTCACAGTGTGTGTGTGTGTGTCTAACTTCTGAATAGAAGTAAAACTTATAAATAATTTCATAGTTCTTGGAGGGGGCTCATGGGCCCTTAGATGGCATGGGCCAATGAAGACCCACCCAAGTTGCTACGAAAACGTGCCTGCATTTTTTTTCTTTGAAATGCCTAGCAGCCAAGCCAAGAACCGCCAAGAACCACCAACAGGGGTCTCTTTCAGGTTCGTAGGTAGGTCCCTTCAAGAGTGCAGGATTCAATCCCAATTTGTCGCTCCGACTATCCTTGTCTGTTTTTTTTTTTGGTGTGTGTGTGTGTGTTTGTGCGCGGCGTGCTATCTGAACAGATGGAAAACTTTTATTCTTTTCGACGTTGTTTGAGGTTTAACCTCCTGGTTTCCAATGAATTTTATGCAGGGGAGTGTGGCATGATTGTGCGACCACATTAAACGAAGCTGCCACAACCATGAAGTACAGGGCCTGATCAACCCAGCGAAAATGCTATTTGGTTTTCATTGATCAAACCAACTAACCCAGCACGCCCATTTTTAATTTTGAAGATTTCCTGTACAATTGACCCAAATCTGAGCATGAACGCCTGATTTTTTTCCTTCCGCATTTAGGGCAATTTGAATCCTTTCTTTTTGAGCATCTTGAACCAATTGGTCTATATTTGTTTGGGCGCACGTGAAACAGTTTTCCTTCCACGTTTGGACATTCATTTCGGGGATTCCATTTCGACGCTTTTGCATCCATGATGGGCATACCAAGTCTACATCGGGATCAGTTTGAGTTGGCATCATGGACGGATGAAATTGTGGTTCTTTGCAATCCGTGCTTGAGGTTTCTTGAGGTTCCACTTCCGTGACTCTCTATACAAAACTGTACACCTTTAGATACTTTTAGCATCTTTCAGCTGTTTTTGCACGAGGGATGCACTCCAATAAACCAAGTGGGAATACTGGTCTTGTCAAGCGTGTGCGTGCGCACATGGACGCCAGTCCCTCCATACTTCACTGCTGGTTTTGTGAATTTGTTCCAGGTGTGAGATGACTTTGCATCTCTGTGTGGTCCCGGTTTTCATTCTGGTAAATTGATGTAAATTGTATCCACCAAATTCATGGTAGCTCCTTAGGCATGTCATTTGTTTGGTTCGATTTCACCAATCATCCTGAGGACCAATTTGTATGCAGGTGAGCAATTGACACGTTGATCCTGCGGACATAATGGGAATTGAGCGGGAAAGTCAGAAATTTGGAAGGTCAAACGGTCAAACTTGTCTTTCGGTCAAAACACACTTTCCTGATGTGTTGTCCATTGAGTTAGAATCCATTTCTTGCACAGAGAATCCTCTTACACCCTTTGAAAGTTGGCATGTTTGGAAGCTTGGATTGTGGCTTTGTCTCCTAGCTTGTCTTATCTTGTCTCCTCTGCTGGATCTCTGGTTGCTCCGTGTTGGTTTCTATTTCCTTGGACGCTGTCTCCAACTTGTTTCCTGCTCAGCTTCTGAGTTTCACCCTCTTCTCCTCTCCAAGCTTGGCTTTACATTTTTGCTGGCGGCGGTGGGACGGATTTTCGCTGTGCCGACTTGTCTCCCAGTTTGAGTTTGGTTTCTCATCTATTTTCGATCATGCACCGAGTAGCCATCACAGCTGACCTGAAGCAGCCTGGTGCGCATAGTCTTGTGGGTCCATTCTCGTATGATTTGCGAGTTTTCAGCTGCTACAATGCATGGCGTCAAGGCAAAATCACAAAAAATCCCAAACTACAACTGTGCTCGCTGTACATGCTGTACTCGCTGCTTGAGCCATGCTGGGATGAACAGGCAGGTGGCGCAGGTGCTGCAACCCTTTGCGCTTCAGCCTCTTCCTGAAGGTCCGGTGGCCGGTGGGGTGTTGCACTCACTAAAAAGCGCAAGAGCAAGTGCAGCGGGCATGGGCTAGACAGCAGACGAGGAAGGAAAGAATGAGCTGTAATGTCAAAGTCAACACAAGCCCCTACCTGTGTGTGTTTCTGCTCCATTACAGAAGTCTCTTCCTATTCTGTAGATTTGTGTTGGGAGGCTTATTGAATGCAGCTGTGAAACATCTCAGGCCCACTGTCGGTCGGACTTCTATTTGTTTGATTGCTTGCATTTTGTTCCTGTGTTTGACTCTGAGTTGACAAAAGGATTCTTGCTTCGTCAAGTAAGCTCAGGGTTGGGATAATTTCCTGCCCACTTTGCGTCTGCATGTTTCCCAGGAGTCACACTTCCAACTACTCGCCACGAGACATTGTGGGGTTCTTATCTGGCCTTCGTTCTGCTCTCGGAGACAAGGCTTGACACAGCTCAGAATTTGACCAACACTAGTCCGTCGTATGACTCTAAGCCCTCAGATGCTGGGAGGCACTTGTAGAAAACTTGTGGAACACTTCAAGACTTCGCTTGCACACACGAGGTGGGATCAGACATGGGTCCTAGCCACAATTCCAAAGGATGGAATATCAGAAATGCTTAGGCGGAGAGGAATCTAGATTTGGGTGATGCCAATCAAGCTGTTTGCTCTGGTTTTGTTGTTTTTAAGATGTTCAAAGCGGCAGATTGCACTTGACAGATTTGCTAGCTTGTTCAATGTTGTCCAGGATAAACTCAGACGAGACACACGAATCAAAGCCCCAAAGGCAACAGCAATGAAAACATATCTATAGAATCTATATTTATATTCTCAGACTACAACACATGATGAGTTATGGACTCTTTTTGTGCAAGCTGTGTGAAATCAGAATACACCGGAGAGGTTGCTCGCTGACACGTAGGTCAATAACTGGTGTGGTTGGGGTTGTTTGTCATCTTATCCATTCTTATCCTTCTATTTGACCCGAACCTATGGGGCCATGACTTTTACTTTTACAGGTACGTCTAGTAGTAGTGACCACAGGATGAGCGTGCAGCTCGTATATGTAAGCCACTTTTTCTGCGAACGAATTGAACCTTCCTACAAGTACAGCATTTTTGAAAAGCATGCCGTTGATATTTGCCAAAAACTTTCTTGAGCCGTGCCAAACTTTGTGCGAGGCACACAGACTATTGCAACGGCACAGTCTTTGGTGCAATTGCGGAGTGTGATCCCTTTGTCCAAGCTCAGGCGGACAGATGGACACTGCATGACAGCCGCATGGCATGGCGTGGCATGGCGTGGCATGGCGTGGCATGTGTATTCTCACAGATTTGCTCGCCTGGGAAGGTATCGCTTCCGATTGCTGAGCCGTGATCTGCAACGGACTCTGAGAATCCGTCCAGTTCCATATGAAGAGCAGGTCGGCCACAATCAGAGATTCAGAGTGAGCGAACTTTTACTACTTACTTGTTGTGAATGATTTGATCGTGACAAGATCAGACAAGTGAGAATCAGACAGTTGGAGGAGCCCGGACTTTCGTTTGAGTTTAACATCTCACCTTTGAGCCTTGTGAAGGGAATGACCTCAAAATGCTTTTGCAAGCTGAATTGTCTCTGCAGCATTGTTGGACCAAACCGCGAAATACCCTGAAACTGTGTCGCGCAGCGCTGCTTGGGACTGGCCCTGGCTCCGATGCCTCAAGGCCTACGTGCAGCACCTCAGGTCAGAGGAGGTGACAGATGACGCTGTGACACTTGAATAATTCGAATACACTTGACATGAAGCCTTTTGACGCCTTTTGACGCCTTTTGACCCCTTTTGACGCCTTTTGACGCCTTTCAAATCTCAACAGTCTGCAAGATTGGTCAAGCAGCGCTGCAGACAATCTTCACAATGATTGACCTGCATATCTAATTTTGAACAAGAAGTAGGTCAGTGACGACTTGAAAGCATCAAGTTTGCAGTGACTGAGGCAATCTCATTGTTTCCTTTGCAGGTGAGGCAACTCATTCAGGCTAGGCCGGCTAGGCGGCTAGGCTTACTCTTGTGTTCGAAGAATTTCATTGCCTGTCAACGTGATGTTTGCAGCCTCCTCATGGCGTAGCTCATTTGAATCCTGTTGGGTCCTGTTGTGGCAGTAGGTGACCCTTGGGGCGGCCTGACGGCTGAAAAACTCATTTCCACGATGCTGGGTGCTTAGAATCGCCTAGAATCATTCAGAATCGCTTTGTCAGTGCTTGGACAAGAAAAGACATTCGAGCTTTGATGATTCCTGGTGGAAAGCTCTCATTTTACCACCCCATCTTTGTTTTTTATCTCACCAAGACGATTTTCAATGACTCTCACCTACATCTTTTTGCGGCCACAAGCAACATAAAGCGGCACTTTCAGCATTGTGCTCCGGTTACAGGAGCATTTCATACTTGGAGTTCTCAACGTGCTCCAAGTAGTCTCATATTTTGAGTATATGTTGGTCCGTCAAAATAAAGGAGACGAGAATGGTGAACCTGTAGGACAAACACCATATTTGGTGGGTTTGGACGTCTAAACTGAATGTATTTGTACTTAGCGTGTCTTGGTTGGCCCCTAGCTTGGCTCGGTTCAAAGTATGGTTGCTGTGCGAGCCGATCAAAACTGCAGTAGTCAGGGCGTGGTGGCAGCATGCTCCCCTTGCGGGGATACAAAATGATACAAAACTTGCAGTATAGGCGCAGATCTCCGTAAAAGCAATCAATGTTTGGAATGCCTACTGCCCAGACTCACCAATACCAGGCACATCACATCCAGGTATTTGCGCGCACATGCACATGCCACGCAGATGCACTTTCAAGATCTTTAAATGTACTTGCTGCATTTGCTGCATGCTCCCAGGATGTTGATCCTGTGAGGCACCCAAAAATGCAAAAGCTCCTGAAGGCTATGCCAGATGTTCGAAGAGATTATGTCCGAGAGCTCGACACTGCCCTTGTGGAGAGTAGAATCTTTCCGTTGAAAGATGTTTGGAGCAGTATTGTAAGTTCAAGAATTGTGTTTCAACATTTTTCAACATGTTTCAACATGTTTCAACATGTTTCAACCTTGTCATTGCTGAAAGAAGCCATTGATCGACTTTGTTTGATCCTAACGCCTGCATAACTTGAGCTCCCGCTAAGGAAGTTCCAGCAATTTTGATGACATCAAGATGCTGCGAGAGCAGATCGAAGGTGCCATCAAGGAGAGGCTCCAAGAGGCACAGACTGAACCATGAAGCAATTATTCTGCCGTGGTATTTGCTGCATACCATCTCATACCATCTCACACCATCTCATACCATCTCATACCATCTCATACCATCTCATACCATGTTTCACGTAGTTCAACTGTTGAATATTCTCTAGCCAAACAATACTTGTTTCGACAATGCTTCAAAGCTGATGGTCGAACAAAACCAACAGCAGGAGATAAACTATGAGATGCTTGTCCGCAATATGATCGAATTCAGCGCATACATAGATTGCATGATTGCCGCATAATTACCGCATAATGCCTTGATGAGTCTGTCAGTTGTCTCATTTGTCCCAGGATCGGAAAAAACCCGCAAGCTCTGGACGACTTGATCAAAGAGACCGCATCAAAGATGGCTTGCTGCCCTTTCTTTGTCCCTGAACCTGTGTTGGTTCGGAGGCAGGGTCGTGAGACACGGGCATGATTCCCAAATTCCGAGCAAGACTTGAGCAGCACCAAGTTTCACAATGTACCATGCAATTTTCATGCCATTTCAAGTGCTGGGCGCTGCAGGCGGCAGGGATGCGAAGGATTCCTTTGAACTGCAAGTGTCAGCAGTCTGCATCTTGGCACCTGCTGCGCAACCGTCTCGCAGATCAAAAAAGATCACGAAGTGAAGGGAAGTGAATGCAGATTGTCCCCAAAGTATGGGAATGCATCACAAGAGCCCAGTAGCAGGCAGCAGCCGGGAAAAGAATTGAAAACGAAGCTTGGAGCATGCAGTTCAACACTTTTCTTGCACAAGAGCACCACCTGTCCAAGAATCTTGACAACTTGACTAGCAAACATGCTGATGATCACTGAAGATGAGACGATTTCTGGTTGGGCAGCCCAGCGCGGAAATGTAGGCTTGGGCTTTGCGAATTTGGGCACTTCTTGGTTTGCGCGTCATGGGCTGAGAATAAGAAGCTGCTGAGAAACTATGAATGGTTTGGAATTGCTTTGTGAACTGCCAGAAATGTTTCTAAGGACTGGCCCCTGTTGGCCAAACTTGCAAGCAATTTGGTAGAGGCCGTTTTGAAGACGTTGGGCTGCTGCCATTGCAATACGGTGTCCTGGATGTTCCAGTCAGTATGTAGGTTGCTATTTTAATCTCTTCGCGACGCCTTGCGTCTAAGTCAACCTGCACCCGCAGGAATAGGAAGGCCATGGTGAAGCCTATGATTGAAAGTGAAAGGAGTGTTGCTTTGCACCCAACTTTGCCCTCAATCATTGCAACTGACTTCCTGGCATTTTTTCTTTCATATCCGCAAATTTGCCACCTAAGCATGGCAGTATCCACATTCCAAGGTCAAACATAATTTTCCTTCCCCGATTATCAACTCCCATCACTGCAGCAGGTTTATGTTGCATTTGCCTCTTTCACTGAAAGACAAGTGAATAAACTTGTCACGTCTTGTCGCATCTGTTGGCACGGTTGTCTTCACACTTCACCATCTGCTGGACAGATTGCTAAGGTACTGCGCCTAGACAGTCTTCCGAACCATAAATTGGATTGGACAGTCAAAAACTTTACAACAACTTTGAAAACCGAATGTTCAGCATTCTTTGCATATGTTTTCCCATCAACACAGATGAACAGAACCTTGCTGACAGAATCCAAAGCATCACTCTATGCCCTTCCTGTCGGGAGCCACGAAACGACCCACTGTGCGCCTATCGAAGGCATGGCATGCCGTCACTTACTCCAGTAAATTTCACGAAGGTACGTAGCCTATCGTAGCCTATGCTACCTGAGTTTCGTGTAACTTGGTACTGGTGGGCGCTCCTATCGATACCTCCTGGATTGGCCACGTTTGTACATCGCTTGCAGTGCTTTGAACTTTTTTCTCAACACTTTGCTCCAACTCTTCTGTTGCGCTCCGCACTTCTCCATTCTCCTTTTTCTTGGCACTGCTCCCCTCATCATGTTGCTATGTTCTCCTTGAGCAAACCTTTCCAGCACTTCCCCTTTGATTACGTTTCTCTCAACACTCCTTTTTGAACTTGCTTTTTCCAAGGAGTTTTTTTTTTAAACCAGTTTTTCCCTAAACTTTTGATATGTATATAAATATTTATAAATAAATATATAAATAGATAGATAGATAGATAAATGAATAATATACGTATACGTATACATATATAATTAATACATACATACATACATACATACATACATACACACACACATAGACATACATACATACACACACACATAGACATACATACATACACACACATAGACATACATACATACACACACATAGACATACATACATACATACATACATACATACATACATGCATGCATGCATGCATGCATACATGCATACATGCATACATGCATACATGCATACATGCATACATGCATACATGCATACATGCATACATGCATACATGCATACATGCATACATACATACATACATACTAATTTTCTTTTTTGCTGCGTAGCACGCCTCTATCGCCATTCTTCTCTCAGACCGTTTCACAGTTGATCTATGCAAGACTGCGTTGCATTGTAGCTTTCGTCCACCCATCCCTCTTAAGTCCGTGGTACGAACAATACAAAAATTGAGTTTGGCCCGAAAAATTGTGATTTCCCCCGCAAAAAAAATGTGGTGTTGTATCGTATGAGATAGCATAAGATTGGACTAGTCTGGACTGGATAGTGCACTCAATTCCTGAAAGTGAGATCGATCCATCCGTCCATCCTATTAGAGCAGGGAAGCAGGCAAGGCAACCAGGCAGGCAGTCAGGTAGAAGGTCGATGAGTAGATGGATGGATCGGATGGATCGATAGACAGATAATGATAGATATACAGATCAATAGATATATAAATGTATACATATATATCTACAGATGGGCAGAGATCTAGACACAGTTCGGTCAAGTAGATATAGTATGGTGACAGATGGATCAATATGTATAGCCAGATCGATTCATAGATGGATGGATCCATGAAGAGATCCAAGGTTTCTCCGTTAGTTTGACCACTAGGTTTGTGGCAATCGCGCCTTCCGCGCGCAAACCACGTGAGCTGATTCCAGTTGATGCGATCAATATTTCCCCCCAAACGTGAGCAAGACGATGATGATGAGAGGGGACTGGGGACATTTGAAACTTGACGGTGTTTGAGACAATCTTAGGTGCAGACAAGAAATCACGATCAGTAAGTCTTCGTGTCACGAGAGGCTTTAGATGCTGAAGCAGCGCGAGCTTTCGCGGACGGAGCAAATGTGTCTTCGCTGATACACCCTCAGGAGCTCCAACAGCGACACTGTGTTTGTACTGATCACAACTGACTAACAACTGACTATTAGATACTATTAGCAGAGGTTCACTTTTCTTTGACCCTTCATCGCCTGGAGCGGACAGCTCTCCTGTAGTCCACATAAGACGCACGACAACACCGCAGATTGCACCGATTCAGGCTTGCTTGTTTGGTGTCCATTATGAAACAAGAAGAATATCGGAAATGTGATTTGCAAACACGTGGCAAACACCGGATCTAACACGTTCCCAAATCATCCTACATGATTTTACACCTATTCCGTTTGGGCTGGTGATAGCAGAAATTCAGCGTGGCCGACGCGGTCTCTCTGAAACTTCTTGAGAAACTGTGAATGAAACTGAGTGTGATATAGTGTGATAATTTTGAGATTTTTGAGGACTTGGCCCAAGCCATCTATGCTTTTGCAAAACTTGGTGCGCCAGAGCTCGTGCCTGTCTTTGAGCAGACCTGTAACTCCTGTAAAGTTGAAAACGTGAATCAACGACTTGCATGCAGGGGATGGAGAAAGACAGGACGAGAACGAAAGACAGAGAGATAGAGGGAGCAAAGCAACCAAAGTGATTCAGGACTGAGATTTGCAGGTACAGGGATTCTGTTCATGATGCCTTGCAGCGCCTGTGACTCAGGTCCCAGAAGCGTTCAGGCCACCCATCTCGCAGGTCTTAGTACGATCAATGAAGGCAACCTGTGGGTTCTGTGGGTTCACACGGTCCGACCTTTTTCTTCAGCCAGCTCTTGAAAGAAGACCACAGATTTTGTTGCAAGGGATGTATATATAATAGTCTTACGAAGTCGGGACTGGAGCAGAATGACCTGACCTGTTTCAGCCGTTGCAGCTTTCTTAATTGCAACCAAGCACGTGTGACCTCTACAGGTGTCCCCTTTGCCAAGAGACACATCCGTCTGCATCTATGTCTTTCTTGTCAAGTATGCACTTGGTATTTGAATCATTTTGAGACTCATTGGCTTGTTCCGATTTCTTCAGGTTTGAGGCACCCCATTTGTTCTGACGTGGTGCATAGAATAGAAGCACTGCGCAGCCTTCAATCAGAACTGGGCATTTGGAACTGACCCGCAAAAGCTGATCCCAAAATGCACCAGACACACAATGATAAGCATACGACGGCATACGATGATACCATATGATCTAGTCATATCATGTCATATCTAGTCCATCTCAGTGCAACACGTCAAACATGATACAGAGAGAATACAGGTGACACGGTTTACTTTAGTTAAGTCCATCCGCATCCGTAGACTATACTGTGCTTCAAACTATACAAAATGCAATATCTGGCAATGGAATGATTTGTTCTCGCTATTTGTGTCCGCGAAGAGCATTCGATACCTTGATGATGTGCTTGGACTTGATGAGTGACATGATGTCACAGTCTGATGCAATACAATAGGTTCCTTCAAAAAGAAATCAATTTTTGAAAGCAATACGCAAACTTATTGACATTTCCCTGGAACCGACATGTACCAAAGGTACATGGGTGATATCCCAACATGTGTCACATACTGTCAAACGCTTCACCATGCTACTATGTTTCCTAGGTTTCGGAAATATTTCGCAATTTATGACCTAGTTTGATATCTATAGTGACAGACAATCACTGAGAACATCATTTTGAATATTTTTGGGCTGACGCCCCTCGTCGGCTCCGCCGGACCACTCGGCCCTCCATTTCATCGCAGTGTGGGCGTGAAAGTTACTGAATGAGGACCTGCTTCAGAAATATATTCCTTAGGTTTTTTGGAACATATTTGTTGGAATAGACGATTTTTTGGGGAGCAAGTGAGTTCCCGAAAGATCCTGCGAAGGGTTTTTCCTAAAGAACTGCTGCCGATTTCAACTTGTTACTTCGTGTAAAGGCGCCTCTGTGCAAAGACTTCTCTGTGTAAAAGCTTTTGTGTGTAAAAGTTTCTGTGTGTAAAAACCACTTTGTGTAAAGACTTTTTTGTGTAAACGCTTCTCTGTGTGAAAGCACGTCTTTGTAAAGATTTCTCTCTGTGTAAAAGCTTCCGTGTATAAAAACTCTCTGTGTAAAGGCTTCTCTGTGTAAAAGTTTCTGTGTGTAAACGCGTCTGTGTGTCAAAGCTCTCTGTGTAAAGACTTCTTTGTGTAACAGCTTTTGTGTGTAAAAGCTCCAAGATGTTTGTGTGAAAAAGCTCCTCAGAGGAAAGACTTCTCTGTGTAAAACCTTCTGTGTGTAAAAAGCTCCTTTGTGTAAAGACTTCTCTGTGTAAAAGCCCCTGTATGTGTAAAAGCTTCTGTGCGACTCCTCCATCCAGCTTTCTTTCGGGTCACGCTGTCGTCCAGTTTCAATCTGCAACATTGTTTCTTGTGGAAGAATGCAAAGAACAGGTGAAAGCATCGCAGGTTAAAAAATTGAACATAAACAGGGCACAGAGTGCTGTAATTTACAACATTTTGCGCTGTCAGATGGCAAGAACCCGCGTAAATACCACAGTTTTAGTCCCCGAAAGGGGCTAAAACACTGTTATTTGCAGGGTTTCGTTCACGTCACGATCTTCGATTTTTTGAAAAACGCGTAAATACCAGCGTTTTTTGCGTTCATCAACGCGAAAAATCGGTTC